>OY970823.1:86415618-87015618 GCA_963853835.1 Calendula officinalis
TGTGCTATGTTCTACTTCCTTCAATTTTACACTAGCCAAATCATCTGCCACTTTAGCAACCACATTACACCACACCACATCATATTTCATAAAGATACCCACCACACCATTTTAATTTTCATTTCACAATTTGTTTTTCATTCATTCTTTTTTATAAACCCAAACCTAACTAAATAGATTTTTAAATACCAAATTGAAACCCAAAAAAAAAAAATACATAATAATCCTTTTGTATTAAATGACAATTAAAGCTCAAAAAAAGAAAGTCCAAAAAAAGACCCAAACCTAATTTTAAAACCCTAAATTTAAACCCTAATCCTCCTCCTCCGTTTTTTTGCAGCTCCCTCTTCTGCGTTTTTTTTGTTTAGCTCCATCCACCATTTCTGTTTCTTCAAAGGTATTCTGTTTATTTATTGCAAAAATGACCGTACCGATGGACAAAGAAACGAAGTTAGAGATATATATGATGATCTTGTTTCCGATCGGACAAGAAAATAAAGAGATCGGAAGGTATGTTTTATGGTATCCATTTAATTAGGTAAATGTAGAAAAAACTTTATCATTACGATACTACTGAAAGAAATTCATATAATAAACTTGTTTTTTTAGTTTTTTCTTTACTGAATGTAATTATCAAATTGCTAACGTTTTTTTATCTCCGTCTATTAGCAGCATCAACAATTACAATGTGTTTCTTAGCTTTAAATTAGGTATGTTTCTCCTTTTTTTCCCTATATAATCTCATGATTAATATATTTGATACTACATAATTTAGTCAATTTTTTCTTCTCATATATACTTCTGAGGCTGTCTAAATCTCCTGATTTGGTTGATTTTTGTCTAAATAATTTTTTTATGTTATCTCCTTCTAAATCAATTCATTTAATTTTCTAAGATATCCTTCTTTAAACTCGTTATGAAAAATAAACAACTTAAAAAGTTGAGATGATAACTTTTAGAAAGAGAAAGGCAAGTTGATGAATAAACACTTATTTTTTGAAGTGAAACTTATGATACTGGAATGAGTTCCAGGCTGGGCAGTTAATATAGGTGGGATCTCACTGGGATCTCAGATCTAGGAGATAAAAATAATACAGGTCCCAAATACAGGTACCGAGAATATCGGTGATATTGACCGGTGATATTGACCGGGATCTCACCGATATTTTGAAATCGGGATCTCGGTTTTTTTCCTGTATTTTTTTTGGATCTATTGCTTGACTTGGGCACCAATTTTAATAATATATAACCTAGTTTTTTGAGCCCATTAAAAAAAGCCCACTCCACTCCAAAGCCTAAACGTCAATTACCTCCTTTTACCTTTACGTCAATTTTACGTCAAATTAGGTTTCTTACTGCGATTCGATTCTTACGTTATCCTCATGGTCGGTGATTGATTCTTCATTCTACTTCACGATCAACTCAACCAACGGTAACCGATTCTTCATTCTTCATTCTTATTTGGATTCTTCATTAGTATAATCTTATTTAGGATTTCTTGTAAATTGATTTTCTTCATTGTTCTTTCTTACTGAATTGCTACCGATTAACTGACCAGTGATGATTTTGTGATTACTATTAGTGATTTGTTCAAAGTATGGAAACTCTTTATATACAATCTTATTTTGGGACCTTTTGGGACTTTTTATGCTATATACATGTCTTTAATTCTTTATATATAACTATATATATAATATATAATTTTTACAGTACAATATAAAAAAACCGATATCCCACCGATATCTCACTGAGATAAACGATATCCCAGATCTAGGACCTCGACCTGTATTCGTTTTCTGACCTGTATAACTGCATAGGTTCCAGGTACATGGTTCCATTGATGTACCGTACGATTTCATACCGTGATTTTAATGTTACAATGTTCTTATTTATTTGAATCTAGTGAATCGAGACGGATGATTCATGATTAGATAATTTAGCATTTAACAATAAATATATTTCTAAATTGATCATCATTTGTGTTTATTGGCGTACACTTTCAGGAGTTCCAATCATGGTACCCATCCTGTGATGGCTGGGAAGGAACTTAGTCACTCATCTCATTTTGTGATGGAAAAGTAAGCTTAGTTCATTTAATATTTTGTATTTCATTTTTAGTTTAATGTTGTTTCAAGTAATAACAAATTTTAACTTGCGTTATTAATTTAGGAGATAAACGTGAATTCTGATCAATTCTTACCAGCAAATTCAAAAGTATTTGACGGTGTAGATGGTGTAGATGATATGATGAAATTAACTAACATAAATAAACCTTCAATTCTATACAATCTTAAATACCGATATGACATAGACAAGATCAAATGCATCACCGGTTTTAGTTGCAATAAACCCTTACAAGGAAATACTGAGTGATTCTATAGATGCTTATAAGAGTAGAGCAACAAACCACCCTCCTCATGTATATGCAATTGCGGATGCAGCTTTCAGGAAAATGAATCTAGGTTTTTTTTCCTCTCTATAGTAACAAGAATTCTTTTTGTCACTTTTGGTCCTTTGGTTATATGATTGTTGCAATTTTCTTTTCTTTTTTTTCCTTCATACAGATGCAAGGAACCAATCAATTGTGATAAGGTTAGTTGAATGATCTTAAATAGAACATTTATTTTTATTTTATTTATTTATAATTCTTTTCTGTAGTGATGAAAATGGAGCTAGGAAAATTGAAACTGCAAAAATAGCCGTGCAATATTTGGTTGCTCTTGGGGGTGGTAGTGGTTTAGGGTTTAGGGTTTAGTAATGCAAAAACATGGAGAAACAATAACTCAAGTCGTTTTGTAAGTTACTTGAATAATTTTTAAACATGGAGTTGTAATTTGCTATAATTTTCTAGTATTCTAATAATAACAAGAATGAATGTCAGGGAAAATGTATTCGAATTCACTATAGTCACTCTGGAAAAAATATACTCCCTCCGATTTAAAATAAGTGATACATTGTTGGTTTCACGGTTTTTGAGACAAAATATAATAATGATAATTAAATTAGATTAATTGAATGGTTAGTGGGGAATGAGTCCCACAATATTTGAATAAAGTGAGATTAATGATGCTTAAAAGGAAAAGTAAGGGTAAATATGTCATTTCACTTTATTAAAGTAGATAGTTAGTGGGTGTGGGTCCCACTATTTTTTACTAAATAAGGTAAGTTTTCAAAGTGTATCACTTATTTTGATACACCCAAATATGGAAAATGTATCACTTATTTTAAATATTATGTTTAATTTAGTTATATAATTTGTTTCATCATAGAGTTCAAGTTATAATGAATGAATGCTTTCAACAGTCTTCATTGAGGAACAAACTTTTTATTAATTGCTTAGGTTGGATTAGGGGTGAGCATAAAAACCGAAAAATCGAACCGAACCCGAAAAACCCGAAAAAACCGAACCGAAAAAACCGAACCATTTGAAAAACCGACATCAACGGTTTGATTTTTGGAAAACCCGAATGTTTGGGGCGGGTTTCGGGGGCATATGAAAAACCAAACCGAAAAACCCGCACCGCCCCGCCTTTATATATATTTCAAGTTTTATAAAAATATTCTTATATTTTTAAAAGATTTGATATAAATTTGTTTGCAAAAGGAAAGCAACCATGCAATGAAACTTCTATGGATAAAGACATTGACTAAGATTATTGCGAAAAATGGTTGGATGTTATTCTATTATTAATTTTTTTCAAATTATGTTAGTTTAATTTATTATTACATTATATTAAACTTACTAGTTTTTTTTTATTTATAATGAAATGAGTTAAGGTTTGGAAGTTTGAATCATGATATTAGTTTTTAAGGTAATAAATTGGTAAATTTAAAGGAAACTAAAAAACCGAAAAAACCCGAAACCGAACCGAAAAACCCGAAAAACCGAAACCGAAAAACCCGAAACCGAACGGGGTGTAATTCTCAAAACCCGAACTTTTGGGGCGGGGTTTGGTTTTAGTTAAAAACTGCCCCAAACCGCCCCATGCTCACCCCTAGGTTGGATCACTTTAGGAAACACGTTTTCTTTTACTTTTTTATTATTTGTAGACATTGATTTGCTTGAGTTTTAACTTGATGTGTTATTCATCTCAAAGCTTTAGAAAGTGTAGCTCGAGAATCTCAAGAATGAATGAGTGTTTTCAAAGGTCTCCCTTGAAGAACAAACTTTTATTAATGCTTGAGTTTTCTTTTAAACGGTTCAATTTACCCACTTTTGGAAACACATTGGTTTTTTTTTTGTCTTTTTACTAGCTTATAACTCGTGATAAATCACGGGTGACTTATAAAACTGATGTAAATATATACAAAATTAAAGATAAGGAATTTGCAACTGAGTGAATAGTCTCAAGATAACATGTCCATATAATAATGAACCCTCACAGACTCTACTCGGTTCTCTTTTAGTTACTCTTTTAGTTCAATTATAAGCAGTGGCGGACCCAGAGAAAAAGTTGAGGGGTGTCACCGGTTGCACATTTTTTTCTCAGGGGCACCATACTAGGTCCTCCCCTGATTATAAAGCGGGTTGGTGTGACTCGGTCTCGACGTATGATCATCGGGCACGTCTCTCATCTACACCCTTTCCCAACACCCGTCCGCTAAATGTCCCTAAATAAACTCATCAATAAAATCACATACTCAACAGTTCAAAACACATAAATCATATTGCATATAATCACACAAGACATATAATAACTTTTCTTACCGCCATGCTTATGGAATTTTCAGCTCCTGGTTGCATTGTGGGGAATGAGACCCCCATCATCTTAAACTGAAGCAAATAAAGAGGTAAAAGAACACAATTTTTATTTTTTATATTCTTTTTAATATTAAAAACGTTTTATTTAATTTAGTTTTGTAATTTGTTTTATCATAGAGTTCAAGGTATGATGTTTTTAACGGTCTTCATTGAATAACAAACTTTTATTACTGCTTGAGTTTTCTTTTAAATGGTCCGGTTAACCCTCTTTTGGAAAGACATTGGTTTCTTTTACTTTGTTTATTATTTGTTGATATCGATTTGCTTGAGTTTTAACTGGACGTTGTTATTTATGTCAAAGCTTAAGAAAGTGTAGCTCGAGAAACTAGATTATTATTATTGTGATCACAATGCAGTCATTATTAAAAAAGTTGACCCGTTTTAAACGGGTCAAATGAGTCAAATAAACAAAATTGAGCTTTAAACGGGTCAAATGAGTCAAATAAACAAAATTGAGCTAAAAGGAGAATGTGTCATGCATGAGTTTCAGGTACATGGTTCCATTGATGTACCGTACGATTCCATATCGTGATTTTAATGTTACAATTTTCTTATTTGTTTGAATCCAGTGAATCGAGACGGATGATTCATGATTAGATAATTTAGCATTTAACAATAAATATATTGCTAAATTGGTCATCATTTGTGTTTATTGGCGTACACTTTCATGAATTTCAATCATGGTACCCATGTAACATCCTAAAACCGGCTTAGTTGTTTTAGGTATATATATTGATATTTGGAAAAATATCTATTTAACCCTAAATGGAATAAATTGACTAAATGTTAAATTGATTGTTTGACCTTTTGTCCTTTTGTGATATTTCAATCAAGCGATTAAAATATCCGTTTTCTGAAATGTTTAAATGAAAATGTGATTTGTATATCTTTAGATTCCTTGTCAGATTTCGTTTCCAGAAATACTTTCGTTTTTAAAATTGGAGCCCGTTTGGTATTTTAAATAAATTAACTACGAAAGGGACTTTTGTGTTGTATTTGTTAAAAATGAAAAAAAAGTCAAGTGGGTCCCACCCTCCTCCCTTGGCCGGCCATTTGAAGGGGAAAACCCCCACTTCTTTTCTTTCTCCATCTCCCTCTCTCTCTACGAACTCTCTCTCCATCTCTCTAAAAACCCCATTGTTGTTCTTGAGCTCCAAGGAAGATCTCGTGCCTATTTCTTAGTCAATCATTAATCCAAACCCGTTTTTGGATAGCTCTTGAGGTAAGCTTCAACCTATATGTGTTCGTTTTCGATTTCATGATAGTTGATAAATTAGGGTTTATGTGTTCTTGAGATTTGGTTGGTGATTATTGTGTTAGATGGTATATTAAGTGTTTATACAAAGTTTGACATGTATTGTGGCATGAGTACAAGTAATTTAGCACAAGGTACAACTTTTTTAGCAAAGTGTACAAGTTGGTGTGTTTATGTAAGTAGGTTGTATGGGTTTGTCAAACCTTGGATTTCTTGTGGTTTGAATGCTTGGAATTGTTCATTAGGTTGAGAAAACATGTTTAGTAAGTTATGGATGTTGAGAAATCAAGTATTTGATGTTTTGGTGGATTATGACTTGATTTGGGTAAGATTGTTAGTTAAAACAATTGTTTAAGTTTATGTAGAAATTATGAACCAATTATTGTGTTAAATGACTAATTGGTGGAAAACATGGCATTGATGGGTTTTTGCGGGTTTTGTTGCTTGGATATGTTAACATGATAAATTAGGTATGTTAGTTTTGAATTATGTCAAGATTAGTGAGATTGTTGAAATGCTAGCTAGTGTTTGGATGTTTTTGGGTTAAAATGATTAACTAGTAATTTAGAAGTAAAATACATGGATTGTTGGTGACTTGGAACTTGATGAATTGTTACATGATTATGACTTGTTAGTTATAGAAAATTTGTGCTAATTGATGGAAATTGGAAGTGTTATAGTCATGTTCGGGCTTTTGACCCGTTCGGGCCATTTAGTGGTAAAATAACTTAAAATAACTTGGATTGTGAAAGTGTAAGTATTTTGTTAGGATTATGTGATTAGCAATGTTATTGGTAACATTTGGTGAATTGCAAGTTGATGGTATGATTACAGTTGTAGGATGTATTATTGTTTAATAATCCGGTTTGACTCGTTTGAATGTAAGACTTGCAAATGACTAGTTGACTTGTTATGTAAGTGAAGACGGTCATGACATGTTCATATGATGATTTAAGTGTTTGGTTATCTAATTAGTGCAAGTGTTAGTGTTAAACGTATATTTAACATTATTTATAATTTGGTGGAATTATATACTAATTCGGTACTCCTTTGGTGTACAGGAATCGGGATCGGGGCTCAGAAACATTAGACCTATGAGCTCGGCAAGTGGAAGGTTTCGGTGAGTGGATTTAACCTCAAACTTGTGGTCGGTTACAATCGGTTTGGTATTGCCTGTTTGGGAAAGGTGCAGGAAAATACAGGAAAATATAGGAAAACGCAGGAAAAGCTCCCTGGAGCGAGTTTACGATCGTGAACTTTAGTTCACGTTCGTGAACTACTGTTCACGATCGTGAACTTCAGATTACAGGTTTTTCGGGTCGTTTCCGGGCGCGAATCGTTGAGAGTTTGCTAGTTTAGTACCTATTTGCTAGTATTGAATCAAATAGGTTATGTGCACATATGTGAAGAGACTTTGCTTGATTGGTAGCAACAACTTGGTTTGACTTGGTGACCGAGGTTTGAGAAGTCAGTACGCTGGGCATCGGGTATCGACTAATAGGGTATCCGATCTTACCTGTATTTGTTGCATGGTTAAGGGGAGGGAGTTGCCCGGGTGTTGGATACGAAACGCTATCGGTTACCGTGGTTTTGGCCGACCATGGTTTAAGGCTCCGGCAGGACCCCGATCTTCTCGAACAAATAGTGTTATGTGGTTATGTGGCTTTTAGATCTTAGAGAGGCCTATGCTACCTTGTTGTGTCTTACAGAATTTGTAGATTATATTCATTCACTTAGCTTTGTGTTAATCCCTCCCTCGTTGAATCTTTTCAGGTGATCGGTGCTTTGGACATGATGATTGACCAAGCTCAGTTTGTTATGTTTTGAAAAAATGAGTCATGCCGTTTATTAACACCGTTAAATATTATTATTATTTGGAGTTTATTTTGGGACATTTGGTTTGTAAACCTAAACCTAAACTTTATCCATTATCTTTATGCCTCCGCCTTCAAAAAAAAAAAAACGCTTTCTAAATTTTGCGGTGTTACAACCCATCCTCTAATGGCTGGGAGCTAGTAAACGTACTATCAAATAAAGGAACTCAGTCACTCATCTCATTTTTTGACGGAAAAGTAAGCTTAGTTCATTTAATATTTTGTATTTTGTTTTTAGTTAAATGTTATTTCAAGTAATAACAATTTTTAACTTGCGTTGTTAATTTAGGAAACAAGCGTGAATTCTGATCACCTCTTACCTGCAAATTCAAAAGTACTCGATGATGTAGATGATATGATGCAACTAACTAATATAAATGAACCTTCAATTCTGTACAATCTTAGATACATATATGACAATAGACAAGATCTATGTAAGTTTCTACTAGTATTTTAATTTCTAATATTCGATAATATAAATGTTGTATTTTTAGTCAAATGCAGGACCGGTTTTAGTTTGAAAAAACCCTTTCAAGGAAATACCCTTGTTGTATGTGAGTGATTCTATAGATGCGTATAAGATTAAATCAACAAAACACCCTCCTCATGTATATGCAATTGCGGATGCAGCTTTCAGGAAAATGGAATCTAGGTTTTTTTTTCTCTCTCGATAGTTACAAGAATTCTTTTTGTCACTTTTGGTCTTTTGATTATATGATTATTGCACTTTTCTTTTCTTTTTTTCCTTCTTCTTGCAGATGCAAGGAACCAATCAAATGTGATAAGGTTTGTTGCATGATCTTAAATAGAACATTTATTTTTATTTTATTTATTTATAATTTTTTTTTTAGTGGTGAAAGTGTGGCTGGGAAAACTGCAACTGCAAAAAGAGCTTGGAATGTCTTCACGGATGCAAAAGTGAAAAGTCACAAATTATATCCTGACTCCATCATCTTAAGAAAATACAATTTTTATTAAATTGTAACAACGTTAATTTTAATTTAGTTATATAATTTGTTTCATCATAGAGTTCAAGTTAGGATGATTATTGCCGTTGAGTGAGCTTCTAAAGCTTTAGAAAGCTCTAGAAAGTATATCTCAAGAAGTTGTATAATGAATGAATGCTTTCAAGTTTCAAACAGTCTTTATCGAAGGACAAACTTTTATTAATGTATGGGTTTCTTTAAAATGGTCTGGTTGGCTCGCTTTAGGAAACATGTTTTCTTTTACTTTTTTATTATTTGTAGACGTTGATTTGCTTGAGTTTTAACTTGATGTGTTATTCGTCTCAAAGCTTTAGAAAGTGCAGCTCGAGAATCTCAAGAATGAGCGAGTGTTTTCAAAGGTCTCCCTTGAAGAACAAACTTTTGTTAATGCTTGAGTTAAGCTTTATAAACGGGAATATCTTTTAAAAAGGTCGATATGTAGGAGCTAATACCAATTTTTATTAATAAAATACAATTAAATAGAACAAACAAGTACAAGATTTTGGTTGAGTCTCGTGAAATTCACGATCCCCTTAAAATAGATTCTTTGTCTATTTCTCACGGTAAAACAACCGAGTAGTTTTACACTACCGAATATAATCCAAGCCAGAACAATACCGAAATTGAGAGTGTTTTCTTAGAGAGAGCTGTGATGTAGAAGAAATATGGGTGAAGGTATGTCTACAAATGAGACCCAAGGTCTCTATTTATAGTGTAGAATGAAGACTAATGTTTGCTCAAAATATTAAATGCATTCAATGTGATTAAACAAGAAATCAAAACAGTAATCTGCTGCAGAATTTTCGTAACTATTCTGCTCAGTCCTTCTGGTCAGTCCAGGAACTTAGTCCGAGAACTCGGTATCATAAGTCAGCGCTGCAGGTCAGTATTGGAAGTCAGTGCAGCATGTCAGTATCAGACAACAGTTGCGCATGTCAGTATCAGACAGCAGCTGCGCAGGCCAGTATCAGACTGCAGCTGCGCAGGTCAGTATCAGACTGCAGCTCAGTGCAGACAGCGCACGTCGAACACTCTATGCGTAGAGGTCGGTATATATCAGTTCAGTACTGAGGTTGTCAGTATGAAAAAATCAGTACTGAGGCGGTCAGTACGAGCACACTGCAGTGTCGATGAGGTGCAAAAATTGACGCGCACAAGCCCGGAATTTCGGAGCTGCATTCGTGTCCGCAAGTCGCTCGGGCGTACATGAGTTCAAGCCATGTATAAGGATTTAATCTTCCATACTACTTCCAACCTTATAAACCAACAAATGGTTTGTCATTTTTCCAATGTGGGATACTCTCCCAATTCCCCCACTTCCAAGATTTCTTGTATCAAACACCCTACTTTGAGAGTCGATATCTCATTCACCACAACTCGACTTTAGACACGCTATATACCGTTGCGTAGCTCTCACATAGGAGAACACAAAGCTACCAACCAATAACTATATATAACAAATATATATAGATTATATAGGTCCAAAGTTGGTGAAAAATCATTTTATCACAACTTTTTCCAACACGATATAAATTCGAAGGTTAGATCTATTGGAAAGATTGCTAGGTTTAGTTATTATATAATGGATATATTGTTTCATTCTTAGGCCTCTCCCAACCCTTACCCATCACTAAACCCTAGCGTCACGTCAGCACATCCTTACTGACACGCTACTGACACGGTCGTGCCAACCCTACCCATCACTAACCCATCACTAAACTCATCCTTTCCACATCATCATTTTTAATTAAACAAAAAAAAAACACTACATTATAATAAAAAAACAATATAATTATAATAAAAATAAAATATTATAATAATAAAAAAGAAATAAAGAAAAAAAACCTATTTTATATAAAAGATGGCAATAGTACAAGTCTTTATGCATGATGTACAACCCCCAAACACCCTCTTCCTCTCTCTTCCCTATCTCTCTTCCCTCCTCTCTCTTCCGGCTGCCCACGACGCCCCCTCTCCCCCGTCTCCACCACGACACGATCCTACCGACGTGAGCCAAGACGGCTCCGTGCCAACGGCGTCAACCCTCGACGGGCTGTCGACGTGCCTACGACGGCACCGTTGGCAGTCTTCTTATGTGATGTGCAGTGGTGTGGAATATGAACTAGTTGTTGATTTTACATGTTTGGTTTAATAGTACAAATACGATTTTTTTTGTTTTGTTTTGATCAAGGATTATGATTTTTGTACTTTGAAGTTGAAGTTTTGATAGATTTGATTTTTTTAATACAAATTAGTGAATGAAAGAAATGTGGAGTTTACCAAAATTTTAGACACCTTTGATAATATTTGGACTGAAAAACCGAATAAAAAACCAGCCAAAACTGAACCGAACCGAAATCATGACGGGGGAGGGGAACGACTTTCAATGATGTTTTTGACCATTGAGCGTTTAATTTATATTTATAAAAAAAAACATTTTCCTGCAATTGAAGTAAACATGAAGCTTACATGCAAAGAAGAGAGTGAGATGAATTAACTGAGATGATTTTTCTTGCGCAAAGAAAAGGCGAACGAAACATTAGATCTAGCTGGATTTAGTGTAAGCCTTGGTCCACTTTAAATTGGGCCACGAAACCAACTCCATCCATACCAACACAGGCCCAATGATATTTCAATTTCATTTGCAAATAAAAAAAAAAAGAATTGTAGTAATTTTTAATTTAATAAAATGGTTTTTAAGTTATAAAAAGAAATGATATGGAAATTAAAATAGTGCGGTGTGATGTGTGGGTATCTTATAAAAAACAATATGATGTGGTTATTAAGGTGACATATATAATGTTGCAGAAAAATTGGTATGACTAGTGGTACCCATACTCACTAACCTAATTTTTAGTGATTTTTGATTGGCAACGTGTCAACATTTAGTTGGCTGCTAGGTTTCGCTGAGATTTTTGCCCATGCCATAAAAGCTTGTATATTCTAACCATCTTGCCATCTTGGGAGAAATCGAAAAGTAAAGATCAAATAGGTCATTTTCTTTTGTTATTATATTAAGAGTAAATTACTGTTTTTGTCCCTGTGGTTTGGCCGTTTCAGCGTTTTTATCCCTATGGTTTTTTTTTCTGTTTTTTTGTCCTTGAGGTATGCAAAATTCTGTTTTTTTATCCTTCCATCCAAGTCTGTTAGTTTTCTACCGTTAAAAGCCCTCACGTGCTGAAAACATGAGGGTATTTTGGTCTTTTCTATTTTTTCATTTTTCCTTTTTATTTTATACATTTAAATATTGATGAAGAACACATGTGAGCACCAACATTTCTAAATCTGACTTTCTTCATCATCATCAAAATATGATAGTAGAACACAAACAAGATTTGGGAAACCAAAATCAAATTAAACTCAAAATTAAAAAGACTAAAAAATCGAATATTAGAAGATGGAAATCAAAAAACCCAAAATCAAATCTACACCCCCTCCCTCTGCTGCCTATCACCAAAATTTGTAGTGTTCATAATGTTCTTCAAAAATTTCAAAAATCCTAAACCAAAAATCCAAAATCAAAAGTAGTTTAGTAAAAGTTTTGTAATTTTCTACAGACTATCGATCCCAAGTATGTAAAATCGAGTTTTCTAAGCAAAGATTTTGTGATAAACTGCCCGTGACCACCATCGCACCTTCCTCCGCCTACGTCTTCTCCGGCTAGAATCGTCACCATCATCGTCTTCTCCGGCAAGAACAGATCTAGGTTGAAGACTATTTATTGGTGGAAGAACAGATCTCCGGCTAGAATCGTCACCTCACATCTATAAAGCAACACCCGTCTTCTCCTTTTCTCCGGTGGAAGAGCTCCGCCCAGATTTTTCGTGGCTGAATCATTTCTGGTCGGAAAATGAGGTTGCCGGAGGTGTGACGAAGGTGGTGGTCGTTAGAGGTGAGAAATGTGAGGGATGTTTGAAGAAAAATAGTCTTCAACCCATAAATTGAATTCACAGATCTGTGAAGTATGAAGATCTCCATCCAGATCTGTTTGAAGATGAAGGGTTGAAGAAGAAGAAGAAGGAGGAGGAGAAGGAGGAGGAGAGAGAGAAAAAAAATTGAAAATAAAATAGAAAATGGAAAAAGACCAAAATGCCCTCACGTTTTCAGCACGTGAGGGCTTTAACGGCCAAAAAGAGACGGAGGGTGGACGGAAGGACAAAAAAATGGAATTTTGCATACCTCAAGGACAAAAAAACAGAAAATAAAACCATAGGGACAAAAACACTGAAACGGCCAAACCACAGGGACAAAAACAGTAATTTACTCTTATATTAATTTATAGATATTTAAATAAATTGTAATGATAATTGAAACCCTTTTCATGTTATTGTTCAAGAGTTTAGATACTATGTAAGTGATTATTTTTATTTTTGTATATTAGAGGGTGTTTGGTCTACTTTGTTTTTTACTTTAATTTTATTTAACACAAAACGCTTAATTCTAATCTTCATCATTGAGTTTTTGATCAATTAAGAAAAAATATTTAAAATGGTTAGGATGGGGAATAGGAATAAAAGAAAGCTCAAATGACACCACCATACTCAATTGTGCAAATGCTTCTTGAGGTGGGTGGGGTTGTGGACTTGTGGGGGTTCACCATTTTAGTGTGACAACCAAGAAATGCTAGAAGGTCTGGTGAAAATTGAAAAAAAATTTAGCAAAAATCATTTGTGATGTATTAATTTATATATAGTGTTTTCTAAACTAATTATTGTTTATATTTGTTTCTATGAGAAATTAATGGAAAAACAGAAGAATTTATAGAAATATATTATTTTGAGACAAACCATGAAATTATAACTAAAAAGAAACAATTAGGTCAGCTAGTACTAATTTTAGACAATTAAATTTTCATCAATTTCAAAAAATTTATAAAAGGGTATTCCTATTTATCACGAGCTCCCCGAGTAATCAAGTTTTACTCGTGATGTACACGACCTAACCATTACTGTAACCGTTTCCGAATCTTCTCATGGAAATCTAGTAAATATTTACCTATGGAAGGGATCGAACCATGGAACTTTAGAAGGCTCAATGTAGCATGTTAAAGACATGCCAAACAGGATTTTGTGACGCAAAATGGGCACCGGCCTTTGCACCAAACTTGCACCAAAGGTCCAGTCCCAAGGGCTAAATACCCAGTTAAATGTGTTGTATCGCTTTTTTTATTTTAAAATTATGATTGGTTTGAAATATTTTTTCGGAGTCTCAAAAAGATGTCATATTAATGTTAAGCAAGAAAGAATAATTTTGACGTAAATTTTAAAACCTATGTTAATTAGACAAACATGACTTTAAATAGGTTTAAACCCATCGACACGTTGAGGCTTGAGGTGACATAATTTCGGCCACCCTTACCGTCAGACAATAATCATATATTTTTTCATCCATTTCAAGACGTTTCATATGTGTCCATTTTATAGAACATATTCTTCAATGTATTGTATCATAAAATAAAATATTTGACCTAAAATATAAATCACACATTACTTGATATAAATGAAAATTATAAAATATTATTACTCTATAAAACAAACTTCCCTTATCCTGTATAAAAGTTAATTAAAAACACAATGTTGTTTCATCAATCTGAGCCTAAAAATATCAAAAATAGTGGTGTGAAAATAGAGGAATAAAAAGGAAATAGAGATAGATGTTGACTGGCACTTTGGGTTTGGGCCATTAGTGATGCCCCCACCCCCCACAACACCACACTATGAATAAGAAAGGAACAAGTTTACAAAAAAATCTTTAATTACATTACCATTACTTGATAAGGATTGCATGACATCATTTTTTTTTAAATGGTTAGCACAATTTTTAAATTAAGAACAATATGAAACATGTAACTTTTCATATGTTAATAAGTTACTAGAAATATGTCCATAGATGGTTATTGTTTTAGAGGGTGTTTGTGATTATGATTTAGAACAGATTATATGCTTATTGCGTTTTGAAAACATTCTAAAATGGACATTTGCTAAAGAAAGATCTAAAAATTCAATTATTTGCGTTTAAAGGCATTCAAAATGCTTATTAACCAAAAGAAAGGGGGGACGCGTCATCAAAGATGCCATTACGACTCGTCTTATCCAATTGTAGTTATCAATCAGTTTTGTGTATCTCTAATTATAAGTTTTCTTTAAAAAAAAACAATGATAAAGAAAAACTGTAATAGCTGATTAACAACATATTCTTTGATAGTTTTAAATAAATCAAATGATTAAAAATCCCTTTTCACAATGAGGGGGAGGGAGAGATTGAAAAAAGAGGATTCTTCTACATTCTTTAACATTAATAATGATTGCTAAAACCATGGCCTACAAACTATTCAAAGAGGCCAAAATTCCACTTTGATCATTTTCCTTTCATGATAAAAGAAGGCTGGCCCTGCTCAAGAATCTAATTGATTTCAAAACCAACATAACCCAAAATCATAAAATGCATTGTATAATGTAGATAGATTGGTTCCCAAAAGAAAAGTTTATGGTGAAAAATAGAGGCTTAATTTCATCCACGTCCTTGCAAACTTGCAATATTACGTATATATCTTTGCAAACTTCATTATTATGTATATATCCTTCCAAAACCTCAAAATTCTCATATATATCCTTTTACATAATTTTAATAATATTTAAATCATTTAAAATTTAAAGAACATAGATCATAATCTAAACTAGACGTAAAATTAGACTTAAAATTTAATAGTATTTTACCATTAATCTAGATTAAAATTTATGTTTTATAAAATTTAAAAGATTTATATATCATTAAATTAGGTGAAAAGGATATATGTGAGAATTTTGAATTTTTGAAAGAATATATATGCAATAATGAAATTTGCAAGGATATATACGTAATATTGAAAGTTTGCAAGGACGTATATGAAATTATCCCAAAAATAAAAACAAATTATAAATTTTAAAAAAATGGATGGTGTTGTAAATAGATAAAAAGCCCACTAGCCAGTAGCCAATTCCTCTTATAGTACATTTATGATACAGCATTTACTGTTCATTAAAAGATACAAAACCCCGTTTGGAATTTTGTCCAAATCATCTTAGGCCATAATGGTAAATGAAACGGAGGCAGCTGAAATGAAACGGAGGAAGCTGCAGTGAACTAATATTGTTTCATATATTTTAAAACTTCCCCTAAAATAGCGAAATTTTGTAAATAGCCACTGAAAACTTTAGTTTTTAACCCTACATCATTTACTAATTTCAAAAACTTAGTAAGTAGTCCATACTATTTTAATTTAATTTAACTTAAATGAAATGAACTATTTAGCTTTTAAAAACTCTACTGTTAACGAATAATATTAATGAGAGCTGATATTGCTTCCTACTATTTGTTCATAATTATCTTCCTACCCACTAGATTAAGACAAATATCAAAATCAAATGATGATATAAGGAAAGAGAATTAGTGGATTACACATATCAAATTTAGAAGTTGATAGAAATATGAGTATGAAGAAAAGATATGAACAAATATCATATCTCATTATTAAAATGAGTAATGGTATTTAGTCTTACTATTTGGTCATATATATAGTCATACTCATTAGATGAAGACGTGTGTCAAAATCAATAGATAATATTAATAGAGAATAATTGGATGTCTGTCAAAATCAAGAGATAATATTAAGAGAAAATTATTGGAGTGTACATATCATTTCTGTATTAAAATATGAGCAGTATGAGTCTAAATTATAATGTTTCTGTCTTTGCATTACTTTATACTCTGTTCACAATTATATATTAGCATAAAAAAAAGATAACACTATGGATAAAACTTTCACTCCGCAATGAAAATTTTTATCTTCGAAAAGTTGGTATATGTTAAAAGGGTTTTTCTAACATATGCCCCTAGGCGTATGTTTAGAGTCATTAATTACTATTAACTTACCATTATAACTACAAAAAGCATTTAATCATCTCTTTGAGAATGTAAAATTCACACTTCATTAATATGTAATATGGTTTTATTAGGAAAGTTAATGGTAATTAATGACTCTAAACATGTGCCTAGGGGGCACATGTTAGAAAAACACATGTTAAAATTTTAGTTTTTATTCCCTAGCTGAGTATTAATAACAAAAAATAATTACAACACTTATCCAGTATTTAGCATTTACTTTGATGAAATTACATATTAATTTCTAAAAAGTTTTACAAATAATAATATGGTATTAAAACGCGATCAAAAGAGCATATATATATATATATATATATATATATATATATATATATATATATATATATATATATAAATATACCTATTAAAAAAGATGTTAGCTTAATATGTCAACCTGTTTATATTTATCTTTTTTTTTTCAAAAATATACCATTTAAATGGCACTACAATATGTTTGAGATTTTATTTATTTAAACACTAAATGAAAATATTATATATATTTATATTATAAGTTTTTATAATTTTATAATAATGTGTGATCAACAATTACCTGCAAACTCCTAACTTCCTAAGTAAATCAAATAATACTTATAAATATGAATAAGATATATATAGATTATGTGTACATGTAAATATAAAAATTAACCGCATTAGATATTTATGTTGCCTACTTTTGATTCTTTTAATATAACTCGGACAACATATGCCCCTAGGCGTATGTTTAGAGTCATTAATTACTATTAACTTACCATTATAACTACAAAAAGCATTTAATCATCTCTTTGAGAATGTAAAATTCACACTTCATTAATATGTAATATGATTTTATTAGGAAAGTTAATGGTAATTAATGACTCTAAACATGTGCCTAGGGGGCACATGTTAGAAAAACACATGTTAAAATTTTAGTTTTTATTCCCTAGCTGAGTATTAATAACAAAAAGTAATTACAACACTTATCCAGTATTTAGCATTTACTTTGATGAAATTACATATTAATTTCTAAAAAGTATTACAAATAATAATATGGTATTAAAACGCGATCAAAAGAGCATATATATATATATATATATATATATATATATATATATATATATATATATATATATATATATATATATATATATATATATATATATATATATATATATATATATATATTATAAAAATATACCTATTAAAAAATATGTTAGCTTAATATGTCAACCTGTTTATATTTATCTTTTTTTTTCAAAAAGATACCATTTAAATGGCACTACAATATGTTTGAGATTTTATTCATTTAAACACTAAATGAAAATATTATACTTCCTCCGTATCAAAATAAGTGACACACTTTCCATTTTGGGGTGTATCAAAATAAGTGACACACTTTGAAAACTTTCCTTATTTGGTAAAAATAGTGGGACCCATACCCACTAACTATCCACTTTAATAAAGTGAAATTACCCTTATACCCTTACTTTTACTTTTAAAATTCATTAATATCACTTTATTCAAGAAAAGTGGGACCCATTCTGCACTAACTATGTACTTTAATCTATTTTAACCTCTACTTTAATCTTTTACTTCAAAAAACGTGTAAGCCAATTTGTGTCACTTATTTTGATACGGAGGAAGTATATATTTATATTATAAGTTTTTATAATTTTATAATAATGTGTGATCAACAATTACCTGCAAACTCCTAACTTCCTAAGTAAATCAAATAATACTTATAAATATGAATAAGATATATATAGATTATGTGTACATGTAAATATAAAAATTAACAGCATTAGATATTTATGTTGCCTACTTTTGATTCTTTTAATATAACTCGGACAAAGTGTACATAAAACAATCCGCGACAACGGGCGATATAATATTATACTTGTTAGTTGTACATAGTATATTTGTTATTTAGTCAATGTATAGTCCAGCTAAAGCCAATTAGCCGAATACCCGTCAACGGCATTAACAAACTACTTAAACATTAATAATAGTTTGAAAATTGATTTTAAAAAATGATTGGATTCCATTATAATTATGTTTAAACAAAGCTACATATCAACAACTATTCAACTAACTATAATCATATCATATTCGGTCCAAATGATTATACTAATTTGATTCAAATGAAAAAAAAAAACTCAACTAATTCAGTCGTAGTGTTAACTCAGTCAACAACTAAGTCAATTAGCAACTAACTCAGTCAGCAATTAACACGGTCAACAACTATTAAACATCCTCTAAAATCGAATTGCGTGTATATACATGCACAAAACAATAAACAAACATTGTACACTTCATTAATAACACCATTCACAAACTTACATTAGTATGAAAATTATTTTGTGAAAAATCATTTGGAAACATTAGATATTACATTTTTCATATCATTTTAGGGAGCCAAAACAAATCTTTGCAGATCCAAATTAGCACATATCGACTAATCTACAAAACAAAAACTAAAATAACAACAAACTATTTTAATTACTTAACCGGTATGATGCAATTAAACAAAGCTTTAGCATTCATCTCTCTTTCAAACCTCCAAATATAATTCAAACCAACTAAAAGCTCGGTAATCGCAGCTTCGGTTTTCTCCCGATTCGCGAAAAACAACGTTTGTAACAGAAGAACATTCGTTTTCATCACCCGATTTTGATGTTCAAAGCTTCTTTCACTTTGCCATTTGATCATATTATGTGCTAATGGTGATAACCACCCCAATATTTTCCCTAAAGCTTCTCTCCATTCGGTTGCAAGAACCGGATCACTTGCACTAAATCCAATCCCTTTTAATCGACCCCTTAATGATACCCGAATGCTATTTGGTAACATTGAATAAAGATCATCTCGTGCATCAAGACCAACCAATTGAGGTAATCGGATCATTTTCTCCATCACAATGATCAAATTTGCATAATGTAAGGATAATCCTGCAAACCCTAAAGTGGATGATGACGGTTTTATGATCTTTGAGTTTGTTTCGAAGAACTCGTGTGAGATTTCGTTGTTTTCTTGGTGTTTTGAGCTTTTGATCAAGGGTTTGGATTGATCAAGATTCCAAGAATCCGACGGTTGGTGATTATCTGACGGGTAGACTGCGGCTGAAGCTGAGAGACTGCGGGGTAGAGCGGTGGGTTGGTGCCCGTTTGTGATACCGAAACCGAAAACAATCTTGATTCTTGAAAGAATTGTGAAGATTGAAGTAGCTAACAATGAAGTTATTGAATCAAAGCTTCTATTCCATAAAGATTTCTCTTTTACATATTTCACTTGTTGTTTTTGCCACATGATCTTTTGTTGTAGATCAAGAATCTTTTGTTGTGTTGCATTTTTCATGATGAAATCCTCGTGATCAGGATCGGGATACTGATCCCGATCCTGATCCCGAACCTGACCCTTACTCTTGCTTGAATTTAACGATTTTTTTAACTTATTCTCTAAAACGGTTAACTCATCCATCTCTTTGTAAAGTGAGGAAGTAGCCATAACATATCTTTCCATTTTCTTGACCCTAATTTCCATTTCTTTTACGGGTAAAACCCACCCGTACGGGTCATGACCCGTGTTTGCAAACACATCAAACACGGATTCAAAGCATCTTAACGTGGATTCCTCACACCTTTTGCTCAATCTAGACACAGAATTCGCAAGAATTCGAAGATTCTCAACCGTTTCTGCACATGCTAAGCTTATAAGAAAATCATCTTTCGTTGAGACAATTTTACGAACACCTTCTGTGCATATCGAATGGTTATGAATTTGAGCGATATTTTCGTCGGAGAGAAACTGCCACGTGTGGGTGAGCTTCGGCATGATTCCGGCGACCTCAAAGGCTAAAACTCCGATTCTTGATCTTTTTACCGCCGGAGATTTTAACGGCGGTGGTGGCGTTACGCGAACTGAATCGAAGCTGTGAGATATTGTTTTTTTGACTTTAATTAGCCATGTTTCGAGAGGCATGTTTGGAGATTGGGTTAATTGAAATGAAACTGTGGATTGAAGATTTGAAGATAAAAATGGAATTGAATTGAGGATTGAATTTGAAGCGACATGCAAGTGGAAGAGCGTCAACTTAATTATTTTACAAATGGAAAGCAAGAATAAATATTCTCTCTTTTACGCCGTGCTTTCTAGTTTTTAAATAAATAAAAAATGAAAAAAGAATAGGAATTTAAGATGGTGAAATGTTTAAATAATACTCAATTTTTGGTCATTTGGTATTTACAAAAAAAATTAATAAATTTTTATTTTATTATCTTATTACTTATTATTATCTTTTACTAAAAAATCAATATTATCTGATAATCACATGTGATATTATTGTACAACATGTGGTTTTATATTTGATCACATACTTCCTCCGTATCAAAATAAGTGACACAAATTGGCTTACACATTTTTTGAGGTAAAAAATTAAAGTAGGGATTAAAATATATTAAAGTACGTAGTTAGTGGAGAATGGATCTCACTTTCCTTGAAGAAAGTGATATTAATGAGTTTTAAAAGTAAAAGTAAGGGTATAAGGGTAATTTCACTTTATTAAAGTGGATAGTTAGTGGGTATGGGTCCCACTATTTTTACCAAATAAGGAAAGTTTTCAAAGTGTGTCACTTATTTTGATACACCCAAAAATAGAAAGTGTGTCACTTATTTTGATACGGAGGAAGTATAATGTTATAGTAAAATCACATATAATTAAGTATACAATCACATGTGATTATCACATTATGTGTTATTAATGAAAAAATTTATTATTTCTAAATAAAATAATAAAAAAATTAAAAATTCTAAAAATTAAAAAATATATGATTAATCTTAACTATTAATTAAAATTAATCAATAATTGAGATATGTCCCTTAAAACTAAATAAAAATTAGAGACTAACTTGAATACATTTCATTAAAATAATGTATCTTTTAAGTTTCATGTTTATGAGTTAAAAAGAAGGGAAAAAAAAAACTCTTGTGTGTTTTTAAAGTGTAGAGAAATAAAATTAAAAAAATGATATTAATGTATAGGATGACATATTTTGTAAGAATTAATTTAAATAGTACTTGTTTCTTTATATCCCCAATCAAATTAATTTAAGATATGGTAATGGTATATCAACATGCCTCATCCTCCTTAGTAGTACTAACATTATGTTTCCGAGTTTAAATATAGAAAGAAGAAAAGAGACCTAATAAAATATGTTTGTGCTCCAAATTATTTATTTATAGTTTAAAAAGAGAAAAATGAAATTTTGGGTAAAAAATACACTTTTAATTTTTCGCTTGCATATTTTTATGAAGATCTCCTTTGAAAGCACTATTTTCCAACTCTAAGTAGATGTATGCCTGGTTATTATTATACCTCCTTATATTTTTTATTTGAAGACCTAGATATCATTGTTGTTGTATATATTAAATTATTTTTATTATGGCAAAATATAAAATTTTCTTTAAAAACGTTTAAAGTTGAAATTTTATTCCAAAAACTCAAGATTTGGAAGTTATTAATAATACAAATATTCATACTCATTGGAAGCTCGCACTTGTTGGTTATGGGCTCATCATTTCATCAAATGGGGTTTTGCCAAGACTGAGGCAGACAAAATAATGCCACCTGTCTGTAAAATAAGTAAAACTTGAGGGTAGGGAAGTGTTAAGTTCAACATTTTTTGTAATATTAAAATAAAACAAAAATATATTCTTATTATTTACTAAATTGCACAGTCCTTAACAGGTAACATGTCGGTTAAAATAGTGGCAACTTTCTGCCCTTCTAAATCTTGATCTCAGTGTTTTTTTCCTTGTGCAATTTTTAAGTATAACGACTATAAAGTATTATCTTGTCGCTAAACACATATACTTCATATATGTAATATGTCATTATCCCTCAACAAGTTGCTTATTAGTATGTTAATATTCTTCTTTTAATTGATAACTTTTTTATTTAGAGTATATTCATATATTTTGGATATTGTTTGATATAGAACATGGTGATTAAGTTGTAGTATTTTTTTTTTTAAATAGAAGTCACATTAACTATGACTTTTGTAGAAATCTAGACAGTTGTCACCTAGTAATTGGTTAAATGCCCAAAATGTGGATCAATAACTCAAATGGATGGTTAGTACTTTGACATCTTATTAGTGGTGAAAGTTGTAATTCATTGATATGTGTATTTGTGTTTGGTTATGGAATTGAACTTAAAACCGATAAATCTGATAATTGAAGTTTAGTGAAAAGGAGAGCCAAGAACCAGATCGATTTAACGGTTTTGGTACGGTCAATTTATTTCGGGTTTAGAACCGGGTAGAACTGAAAATTTAAAACGTAATCCGTTAGAAACCATTTTCATAGGTTCGGTCCTCGGTCCGGTCGAACTCATTATCTCTGTTTGGTTCGGTCGATCGGTTCTTGAACCATACACATGCGTAGGGTAGATTAAGCATAATGAGTTAATAAATCAGCAGGGTGGAAAATAAATTCTTTTGACAATTAACTTTTAACACAATTGTGGCCTCATGTGAGTAAGTGGACCAATTGATAGACAACATCAAGTGATATCCGATCATGACAATTTCTAAAGTCAAAGTTAATAATCACATGTTACTACCATTACCATACTAGTGCCATTTCTATTGTTTAATTTTGTTCATAATGATGTCATTATGTGTTGTGATATAGTGTTCTTTGCAAAATCGAATCTCTCAAATACAAAATCAAAAGATAAATCTTGAAAGTTGGATATATGTCCGGAAGCAATCTCTCTACTCTGTAGTACATGTATGACTGTCTACATATTGCATCCTCCATACTCCGTCTTTTACGGGTTTCAGTATTGTAACAGGGGTGTAGTGTAGGGGTGAGCTCGGTCCACAAACCGAACCGTATAAACAATGATGAATCTTCAAAACCAAAACCGAACTGAGTATATGTTTTGGTTCGGTTTGATTAAGTTTTTTTAGCCAAATGCTCATCCCTATACCGAACCGAAACCGAAAATGATGAATTATCGAAACTGAACGAGTTACATGTTTTCAGTTTCAGTTCGATTCGGTTTCGCTTCGATTTGGTTTTTTTCCCAAATACTCACTCTTAGTGTAGTGATAAGCATGTAAAGGAGTGTTTGTATCACTTTTGATTAACATTCTTTAGAAAATATGGTCCCATATGCACATATATAACCCTAACATAAAGTTTGGGCGCATACTCTTGTGCACGTGTGCCATCATGGCTTGTTTACATGATCACATAAAACCAGATGGTCCTTGATATAGAATAGTTCACGCTTGATGGTTCACTTTCTTCCTTCTCAAACTATGATTCTATGCTTTTTTAATGCATCATCAAAGATTTGATAATAAAAAGACGATATACCTTTCTTTTAGATAAAGGCCGGTTTCTTTATCTTCAAAAGAAACTAAACTGCACCACAACAAAACCAATAATGATAAATTTTCAAAACCAGAAACCAAACGCATTACACGGTCTCGGTTCGGTTCGGTTTCAGTCAGTTTTTAGTTTGTTCGTTTTTTCTAGCCCAAATGTCCGCCTTTATCCGAGGATCAGACCGAAACGAAACTGAAAATTATGAAATTAAAAAACTTAAATCCAAACCGATTACATGATTTCAGTTTCAGTTGAATTTATTCGGTCAAAATGCTCACGTACTTGAAGACATGAAAGGAATTTCACATATCGATCATTGCCGAGTTTTTGTATTATATTAATTTCTTTTTTACCACTAATTAAAAAAAAAATTCATTCCAATGTGAGTTTTAAATTGCTTAAAATAAAATTTTTAAATTACTCAACGTATAAAATGAACATAGGCCCATATAGTTTTACATTAAAATGGGCTACTTTTAAGGCCCATTTAAGATCCAGTAACCTCGGCCTGTATTTTGAAATTCAAATTTTATTCCCTTAAATAAAATTCTTATATTTGTTTCTTAACGGTCGAATTCTTAAAAACTGGCTAGTTTTCTTTCTTTCTCTCTCTAGTTTTCTTCTCAAAATTAAGATTTCGATCTCGTTAATTTCTCCATAAACAACTTAATCCATATCTACAAACAGATCGTGCTCCTAAATTGCACTTTCTTCTTCAGTTTATCTCATTAATCTGTTGATTCAATTGCTAAGATCGAAGATCACACTTGTTCAGGTTTGAATCTGTTCAGATCTGAATTCCTATTTATTCAACTTGCTATTGAACTTTTTGTGAATTCATTCTTTGATTTAGAATACGATGTCTGCTTAGTTTTGATTGATTTGATTATGTGTTTTTTTGGTACTCACTCGATGCCACTAATTAAATTAGGGCTTTTAGATGTTTATTGTGTTTAGAAGCTAGATCTCTCCATGGAGGATTCAGGATTTTGATCTCACACCAGAATTTTGTTAATATAATTGAATTTGATAGAACAGGTGCATTATCATATTTTAGGTCAAATCACATAAACTCAATATCAAATCAACTTATGTGATTATTAGGTCTAATCGCACCTTATGTGATAAATGCTGTTGTTTACGGTTTACATGTTCACCAAAAGCAAATTTCCGTTTATGAACACCAAATAATGCAACTGATTATTAATAAATTCGTTAAATTTCCAGGTTAAAAAGCTGTTTTCAGAATGCCTACTCCCTCTAAAGATCCACTTTTGCAAGTGGAAACAACATGTGGATCACTTCTATATGAACTTCAGGTACCAAATTACCCATTGTACCCTTTTACTTCAAAAATTTTACATAATTTACAATATTTCTCAGTTTGACTTTTCTTGTTTGTTTGTTTCCATACAAAAATATATTAAAAAAACAGATTATCTGGGATGAAGTTGGTGAAAATGATACAGAAAGAGACAAAATGTTGTTAGAACTCGAACGCGAATGTCTTGAAGTATACAGAAGAAAAGTAGATTTAGCCAATAAATGTAGAGCTCAATTAAGGCAAGCAATTGCTGATTCTGAAGCTGAGCTGGCAGTTATTTGTTCAGCAATGGGAGAGAGACCAGTTCATATCAGACAGGTATTTTTCTGAAAATATAATTAAAGAAATGATACAAATGTCTCAAAATTGTGAATGCTGACGTGTCGTTTTGTGATTGGTTTTATATTAATTTTTCAGCCTGATCAAAACCCTGGGAGCCTAAAGGCAGAACTGAGAGCTATTCTTCCAGAATTAGAAGAAATGAAGAAACGAAAAACCGACAGACGAAATCAATTTCTTGAAGTTTTGGACCAAATTCAGAAAATAGAGAAAGAAATTTACACAAATTCTTCAAACATAATCTTGGATGAAACCGATTTATCCGTAAGAAAACTCGAAGAACTTCATACAAAATTGCAAACACTTCAAAAGGAAAAGGTATTGTATTCATAGTCTATTATCATAATAATTAGTTAATTACTTAAATTAATGATCTTGTTAATTATATTCTTAATATATTCAGAGTGACCGTTTGAAGCAAGTTCTGGAACACTTGAATTCTTTAAATTCACTGTGTTTGGTTATGGGGATGGATTTTAACCAAACAGTTAATGAAGTTCATCCTAGTTTATCTGAGACACAAGGAACAAAAAGCATAAGTAATGATACAATTGCGACACTTGCAACTGCCATAAAAAGATTACGCGAGATTAAATTACAAAGAATGCAAAGAGTAAGTTATCGGGCCGGGTCAAATTAATTGGGCGGATCAACGGGTCAAATATTCTGTGTTTATATAATATGAATATGAATATATTGTTTATAGATTCAAGATCTTGCAACATCTTTAATTGAGCTATGGAATTTAATGGATACTCCAATTGAAGAACAACAAATGTTTCAAAGTGTTACTTGTAACATAGCTGCTTCAGAGGACGAAATTACTGACCCTAATTTGCTTTCTGTTGATTTCATTAATTATGTAAGTTTTTTACTTTTCATTTTACATTTTTATTTTTATTATTTTTAATTTTTTTACATAAAAGGTTGAGGAAGAAGTGTGTAGACTGGAAACCTTGAAGGTTAGCAAAATGAAAGAGCTTGTTTTCAAAAAGAGATCAGAATTAGAAGAAATTTGCAGGAAAACACATTTAATTCCAGAGTCTGATACTTCATTGGAAATCGCTATTGAAGCTATTGAATCTGGTATATACATGTTACATAATATTATAAAATAAAAATTATATTTTTCTCATTTTTTCCCCATAAATTTCTGTTTTTTCCTCGTATATTTTTATTTGTTCTCATACTTTTTTGTTTTTTTTTTTCTCATATATTTTTTCTCATATATATATTTTTTAATTTTTTTTTCATATTCTTTTTCTCACAATTTTTTTAAAAAAAGGAGCTGTTGATGCTGCAAGTCTTCTTGAACAAATTGAGAATTTAATTGGAAAAGTGAAAGAAGAAGCTTTTAGCAGAAAAGAAATACTTGAAAAAGTTGAAAAATGGATGACTGCTTGTGAAGAGGAATGTTGGCTCGAGGAGTATAACAGGGTTCGTCTCTTTTCTATATTTTTATTTTATTTATTTTAAATTATTTTATTTGTTAGATGAACAAACACCTTTTTTTTTTTTGTGCAGGATGATAATCGATATAATGCTGGAAGAGGTGCTCATCTTACACTAAAGCGTGCAGAAAAAGCCCGTGCACTGGTTAATAAACTTCCAGGTAAATATTAAATGCTAAAATTACATATTTACCCTTGTGTATATATAACCTCAAAAAAATATACATATAGTTTTTAATGCATTATTTTTGAAACAGGAATGGTGGAAGCTTTAGTTGTGAAAACAGTATCTTGGGAGAATGAACGAGGTGTTGAATTTACTTATGATGGGGTAACAACTTCTTTCTACCTGATTTATGTTGGGTATCGGGTCAAAAAGTGTCTACTTTTTTTATGGGTTGAAACGGGCCGGGTTGACCCAAACTGTTTTTTCACCAAAATATCCTATGAATGATTAGTGTGTCAAATATAATTACAAAAAATATACTATTTCTATGATAATATAATTTCTTGATAAAAATGTTCTGTTTTTAGTAAGTAAATGGGTCGGTTTTTCAGCTCATGGGTAATTGTTTGTATGGATTAAAACGGGTCAGGTTGTCCCTAATTGTTTACTGGGCATTTTTTTTTTTACTTTTTTAATAAGTAATCAGTTTGTCAAAATATAATTACAAATTAGTATCGCTTCAATGTTAATAATAATAATAATAATAATAATAATAATAATAATAATAATAATAATAACAATAAATTTTTGAACAAATGATTAGAGAGGTTTATAATTTAACAGTGTCAACTTGGGGCAACTTTGAACATGTTTGACGCGTTAAAGACAATAAACATAACCATTATGATAAATAAATAAATAAACATGTTGAATTTTGAAGTCATAGTTTACTTATTAATTGAGCATTTCTTACATTTAGGTTCGTCTTCTTTCCATGCTCGAAGATTACAAGATATTAAGGCAAGAAAAAGAGGAAGAACGAAAAAGACAAAGGGTATGAGCCGTATGGCTGTATATATAAAATCATATATATGTATATATTTATATTATAATGTTTAAGTAATTAAAAATCATTTCTTTTTTGGTATTTTTATAGGACCAAAAGAAACTTCAAGGACAGTTAATAGCAGAACAAGAAGCACTTTTTGGATCAAAACCGAGCCCAATGAAGCAACAACAAAGTGGTAAAAAAGGCGGTAGATTATCGATTGGTGCAACAAGTAACAGAAGATTGTCGTTAGGTGGGCCCACACATGCAACTCCTAAACATGATCTTGTTTCCATAAGAGCTAATAATAATGTTGGTACTCCTAATAACCGTCATGCTAAAAAGATTGACCGACAGTTGACTCATAAAGATGATGGGTTCGGGTCAATGAATACGGGTAAGTTCTTGAAACTGTTAACCTTTTTTTTTATGTTTAATGTTTTTTTTTTTCAAAATTGTTTTGGAAGAAAATGGCGGTTTGGTAACGGGTTTCGGATCAAAACGGGTTGTTTCGGTATGGATTGAGTCGGGTTGGATTGACAACCCATAAAAAGTTGGATTTTTTTTATGAATACTGGTAAATTCTTGAAATTGTTAACATTTTTTTATGTTTAATTTTTTTTTAAAATTATTTTGGAAGAAAATGTGTTGTTGGTGGTAAAATGGCAGTTGGGTGACGGGTTTCGGATCAAAAGCTACAACATTATTTGCATCCGAAGAAGAAAACCGAACTCCACATAATAAGATATTAAGCTGTTTCGGTATGGATAACCCAAAAAAAAAAAATTGGAATTTTTTTTGTGAATAATTTGTGTTAATTGTTATAATTACAAGAATTATTTTGTTTCAATGTCAATTTACTTCAAAATGGGTGGTTGGGTAATTGGTCAAAACTCAAAACTGTTAGTTTTATTGGTACTTATCATTGGGGTGACACAAATCATTGTTGTACAAAATTATTAAATTTTATGAATAATATTTTGGAAACTGATAACATTAAAAATGTTAAGACATGTATCAGAAACTTATACATCAATTTATAACTAATCCTTTAATTTTAGGAATTAAGCCTCCATAAATTAATGTATATTTTTTTATGCATTTAAATAAATCATTAACAAAACCTTAATATCTTATTATGATGTCTTGAAATTAGGGAAAAGAGGTGGCTTGGACAACAAGAAACACATTCTCAACGAATTAGAGCCAACCTTCCGGAAGCCATTTTCTCCGATTTCTTCCAAAGAAAACGACAAAAAACACGATACGTTACAAAAAACACTTCAAACCAATAACATCACACCATTTACAACTCCTTCAAAAGCTACAACATTATTTGCATCCGAAGAAGAAAACCGAACTCCACATAAAAACATAATTCCAATACTACCCTCCACACAATTCACACCTTGTGCTCCAATGCAAACGGTAATGACACCCGCGATTAAGGGTATGATGATTCCCGAAGAGGTTGTTGAGTACTCGTTTGAAGAACGAAGAGCCGGTTTTGTGCTACCTAGAACACATTTGAAGAACGTGACATAAATTTGATGTTTTATGTTTTTATCATAATGTTTTTATAGATTTTAGTACGGTTTGAAGGTCAATTGCAATTGGCTAGCATGGCTAAGATTAAGGATTTAAGGGTATCTTGATGAATGAGCATGTAGCTTTTGTTTGCTCTTAATATGAATTCATTTGTTATATTTTTTCATTTTTTCATTTTTTTTTCTTTTTTACTTTTTAGTGTTTTGCTATCCAAGTATATCAAATGTTTTTTGTAATAAACAATATGCAAAATAGGTATTTATAAGCTGGATTGAGAACTGAACACAACTGCTGAACTGAAACAGATCAAACTTTAAAAAAAATGAACCAATAACATGTTATAGTTCAGTTCGGGTTTTGTAGCCCAAATGTTCATCTGAATCAGATGACCAATATTCAAAACCGAAAACCGAACCGAGTATGTGTTTTCAGTTTCGATTCGGTTCAGTTTCGGTTGGTTTTTGATCCGCCCAAATGCTTACATTTAGACCAAAACGAGCTATACTGGTCATGTTCTTTGTTTTAATTTTTATCGGTCCGGTCGGTCTAAAACTGAAAAAAGTCAAAAAAATAAAAAAAAACTGTGATTTTCGGTCCGATCAAAGACGTCATCGGTTCGATCCTCAGTGCGGTTAAAATCATTTTCCCTATTCAATCCGGTTCGATTCGAATATTGGATCGTCCAAATGTGAAATGAAACTTTCATTGAAGTTTAACTTAAATGACATACATCCACATTTTAACTTTAGGTTTATGGTCAACTTGGATGAGAAGTAGTCAAAGGTAGTAGAAAAGGTCAAAAAGGAATCCAATATTCCAATCTAACTTTATCATATTTAATTAAATCAACAATAAGCTTTTCTTTTGTATTTTTTAAAAGAGATTTGTTTTTCAGAAATTAGTTATTTAACTTTCCCTATTACTTAAATATATCTGGTTTTTTATTTAATACATTTTTATTAATTTTCCAAGACGGACTTCAAACCATTTTCTAAACCAAAATTAATACTTTGAATATTGTAATTTAAAAATATAAACTATCCATCAAATTACCTACGAAGTATATTTTAATAAAATCCCCCTATTTATTATTTATTTCCTATTTTTCAACTTTAATTTTTTCTCTCTTTTCTTCTTTTCCTGCAAAACCCTAATTTCATTTCCTAGAAATTTTGTCTAGCAAGCAAACAAAAGTTGATTTTGTATTTTCATTTTTTGAGTTATTTTCTTCTTTTTACTGTTCTTAATCTGCTACAGCGATAATCATAATCAAAGAACTGTTAATTGTTCTTTGACTTAATTTTATCAAATTGTTGAACTTTTAGTTATCAAATTACTAGTCTCTAGAAATTAACGTTTTTAGAGATTTCGTGTTCTATTTGTCCGAAAGTATTTTCTAGCTTGTAAGAATGTTGTGTGTTTGTTGTTCAATTTGATTAATTTTTGTGTTCTTCCTACCAAATTTTGTTAATATCTAAGTCTTATTTTCATTTTTACAACTAATTATCGAAAGCAATTTGTGAAAAATCAAGTGACTTTGTGAAAATGGAAGGTAAAGAGGATAAACAGAGTCATGATTCCGGTACTGTTTTCCTACCGCCGGAGACGTCGCCGGCTCTAGTTTCCGGTGAAATAAATTTCGGTGGATCAACGGTGGCGCCACCGCCACCACCACCAACAGCTGGCTCAGATGGTTTTAAGAAAAAAAGGGGAAGACCGAGGAAGTACGGACCGGACGGGAAACCGGCGGCGACTTTATCTCCGATGCCGATCTCGGCGTCGATTCCGCTCACCGGGGACTACCCTGGCTGGAAGCAGCAGAGTCAGGAGAAACCATTAACTTCCGTCAAGAGAAAGCAGAAATTGGAGTTTTGCTCACCAGGTATTCGACGAAATGCTTATTTATAATTATAAATTCCTTCGCAAGAATTTAATCTGTGGTTTTGCATATGTTTATGTTGGTTGGATAAAAATTAGATCTTTTGGATATTAGATGAATTTATTGTAGGGAACTGGGTCCCTTTTGGTGGGAGTCTACTTTCAGATTTGATCACACACACACACACACACACTGACAAAGAACAGTCAGCCACACATCACCATCCTCGTATTCGTATTCTTAAATTCATTTGGTTATGACTTGTTTTCTCAAGTCAAATCGTTACTATTTATAGCCACTCACTGTTGGACCAAGAGAATCTTTAGCCATCTAATTTTTGTTTTTACAAAAAATTGCAACGAAAATAACAAATTTCAAAAGAATTAGCAGTTTCAGTTAAATAAAATTCCCAAGAACGGATTTTTATTGCATATAATTTTGAATATTCTGTACAAAATTGCTCGATTTTATGATCTGTAGTAAATTAAATCTGTAGGTGAACAAGGGGTATACTCAGTTGGTGCCAATTTTACTCCCCATGTCCTTACAGTTAAATCTGGAGAGGTAAATTTATCCAATAATGCTCTTTTTTTAATCTATTTTTTTATAAAATTAACGACACTAATTAAGCTTTTATTTAATTTTAGGATGTTAACATGAAGATAATATCCTTTGCTCAAAAAGAGGCAAGAGCTATCTGTGTTCTTGCTGCAAACGGGTCAATTTCCAACGTTACACTTGGTCAACATAACTCTTCTGGCGGTACTTTAACATACGAGGTAAGAAAAAATAAAAAAATAATAATCAATTTTTAATTTTTTTTCACATTGGTCAAAGCATGGTCAAAGTCAAACCTTTTAAAAAAAATTGTTTTAGGGTCGGTTTGACATTCTTTCTTTATCTGGAGCATTTGTGTCGAATGAAAATGGTGGAGCAAAAGGTATGTCTGGTGGGATGAGTGTTTCTTTGGCGGGCCCAGATGGGCGGGTTTTGGGTGGAGGACTTGCTGGTATGCTGGTTGCTGCGGGCCCGATTCAGGTTAGATATTAAAACGGGTCACTTTAACGGGTTGAAAATTGAAATGGGTTGGGTCGGGTTTGCCAAAACACTTTTTTTGTCTATTGTTTTGGTACTTGTTGTAGATAATTAGTGTGTCAAATATGATTATAAAAGTTATATTATTTTGATAATAATCTTCAATTTTTGTAATAAATGGTTTAAGAGATTTTATGCACTTTTAGCTATTTTTTCTATTGAGATGTGTTCAAGGTAGTAGTAATTTTTTTGTACTCCCATGGGACAAATCTCAACCATTGATCACTAATAATTAATAGTCAAGATTAATCACATATTTTGTACATGGAGGGGTATTTTGGTCATTTGACACTCACATAATTTTTTTTTTGATTTTTAATTTATTATTAATTTTTTTTTTTTTCGTTCAAGAAAAACATTGTGATTGTATCTCTAGTCACATACTCACATGTGATTAAGTATATAATCGCATGTGATTATCATATAATATTAACTTTTTAACGGAAAAGATAATTTAAAAACTAAAAAAAAATAAAAATAAATAATTGGGTTAAAATTTATGTGAGTGTCATATGACCAAAATACCCCTCCATGTAAAAAATTAGGAATATCTTGAACAATTACCTTTTTCTATTATATGTTTTTGATACGTTAAAGATCAAACATAAATGTGTCAAAATTGCTACTCTAGTAAGAAATAGTTACTTGGCAGCCATTGAGAACACTCTTCATGCAATGATGCTTGTAACTTGTGCATTAATGGTTGTATGTCGCACCTAGCTTGGTTTTTGACTTTTTGGGATCCAAAAAATAAGTTAATCAATTTGTTGAAAAAAATAAAGATTTCCACTTTCAAACCGGTTAAAAATGAGCATTTTGACCTTAAAGTCAAAGTCAAAGTCCAACTTATGATACTTCAAATTCAAGAAAGAATCATATGTTACAACACCAAACTTTTCTCCAAATTTTCAAAAATTGTCATCAATCTTGGTAAGGTCAATATTTCAATTTTCACATGTTTGACTTTGACCATATTTATCATTTTAGGTCATACTTGGAAGCTTTCATCCCAATCACCAACAAGAGCAACAAAAACCCAAGAAATCAAGATTTGAGCCCGTACAAGCTATCGGGCCAATCTTTAAAGAAACAAGTGAGCGGGCTACTTATAATGACGAACCAAATAATATAAGTTTTACACTCACAACCCCTTTAAACATTGAAAATAATAACGGGCCTCTAAACGGGCCGGAATCTTCTAAGGTGATGAACACGTCACAATTTGAGGTTTCTTGTTGATCAAGTTTCCCCGTGAGGTGGTGTTACTTAAGAAATCATTTGACTGTTTAATTGTTAGAGATAAAATTGGGGTGTTGTTTTAAATTTCAATTTAGGTATTAAGGGTAGGGTTTATGTTAATTGGAGATGTATGATAATGAAAGATGGGAAATGGGATGTTAAATTAGTGATTTATTTGTTGTTGAGTAATATGTATGGTATGAATTTGGGTTTCTTGAAATGCTATGTAATTCGAGTATTTTGTTTGGTTTGTTAAATGTTGTAATTAGGTTCTTATGATCTTGTTTTGATAAGGTTAAAATGGGTAACTTTTGTTTTTTACATATTGTTTTGAATGATTTTCTAAAGAGAATTGATATTGTTACCACAACTTTTAATGGTTATACCATACAATACAGATTTTACAGGATTTTACAGTTAACTGTACAAGTATATTAAACATTGAATGTGGTACATACCTTAAAAATTGTGGTAGGAAAATCACTCCCTTTTTTCTAAAGGTTAGGAGTTTAATTCTTTCCTGAAACTTTGAATAAACATTAAGGTTTCAAAATGGTCATAGAAATAATTAGGTTGCATAATGAGCAAATGCATCATTTTAAGAGATATTTATAACGAGAATATTTTTTAAATAAAGTAAATTTGACATTTTTATAAATTGTAGCGTTTACAGTCTTGCACCAAACCGTGGGCCACTGTTAAAAAACCATTAACCACGATATGAACGTGAAAAGCGATTTCAAGGCAAAAACGTGTGGCTATTCACCCATTTGTGGCAAAACAAGTTTTTTCAAAAAGAAAATGTTTTTATTCTTTTTTGTTTCTTATCTTTTTACTAGATGTACTTATTGACTGAATAAGATTATTTAAACTAATAAATAACTAAATATCTTTTGTTTGCTTATATTATATATCTATATCTATTTAGGTGTAAATATTGCATTTTGCTCCATTTAATATTCGTTCCAAACTATTGCTAAGATGTATCGTGTATGTGACTGACTACTCACGGTAGTCTGACTGTTTTCAACCATTCTCTTAATTATCTGGTAATATATGAAGAGATTAAATCCGTGACAATATAATTCAGAAAGTTTTATTAGTAGACAATCACAAAATGTTTTTTTATGCCCAAAATTCTAGAATCATATACTTTTCCTAAAGTTTGAGGCAACATGGGATCCAATGTAAATATGAGTGCATCCACGTAAACTAATTTGAAGGGGAAATAGTAAGAAACATATGAAAACCTAATTCATAAAAATAAAGTATATTTAGGATGATTCCAATCAGTGGTGGACATAGTATGGTGTACGGGGTTGCCCGGACAACCCCTTAAACTTTTCAAATTAGTGTTAATTTTTTTCTTTTTAATATAGGTGACACCCTTAAGAAAAAAATGCAACAAATATTCTTATGTAGCTTGAAAAAATAATAATATATGTTTTATTTAAATATTTGTTAAAAATATAGCTTAAGAAAAATATAATTAAAGTCTAATAAAAAGTAAGTAAAGGTCATTACTCCTTATTTATTAAGGTGTTGTTTGATAGGAACAATATGATTAAATGCTGAATGATTCAACAGTCTGAATGATTAAGAGGTTTTATATAAAACTTGATTTTATTGTGAGAAACTTTTTTATAAGAATTCTGACTGCTTAATGATTCAGCATATGTTATATGGAAGAATGATTCAGCACTTTTTTACTACCCCATTCAGCATATACTTCATTCAGATGCGCTAAACAAACACATTGAATGCTGAATGATTCAACATTAAGCGCTGAATGGTTCCATTAAGCTGCAAACAAACACCACCTAAGTTTCTACTATTTACTGAAACAAGAAAACACCGTTTTGTCCCTATGTTATATAAGTTATTAAAGTTGGTTTTGGTTTTGTTTGTTTCAACTGCAACAGTTGAAAGATGATTTTCTGCAATGAATCTTCTAAAGACCGATTTGCGCAATAAAACAAGTGATGATTTTTTGAATCAATCGTTGATTTGTGCAGTAGAAAAAAAAATGCTTTTAGATATTACAATAAAAAGTGCAATCAATCGTTTTCAGAAAATGAAAGAACGAAGAAGTCAACTTTAGAATGTAATTTATAAACTTTTTTGACATATGTAATGAAATTGTACTTTCCATTTTGTTTTTACGTTTTTTTAAATAGTATGAGTAAAAAAATTGTGCAACCCATCAAACTTTTTTCTGAATCTACCATTGATTTCAACACCATAAAAATTACTCCATACACCATATTTTATAACATGTAACGCATACCGTAATGTACAGAATTATTTCTATGATGTAAAAGTCACTAGATTCCTTATAAAATGTTTTCTTCGTTTACCATAAAATACCGAAGAATATTCTTTTATTCTTCAACCGTGGGTTACTACCATTCCAAAAACAACTGAACCTGCCCATCGAAATTAAACACTTTTTACTTTTTGGAAAATGATAATGACAGCCCTAAGGGCTGTCAATAAGATCCCATGACATGCATCAAAAACTTGTACAATAATAAATAACCGCCCCCTGCATTTTAGGAATAAACCAACATCAATAAAAGTACAAACATTTTATGCACATAACAACCTCTTAATGACAACCCTAAGGACTGCCATTAACAAAACCTTTAATTTTTTAGTCCATTTTGTCCGTCCATCTCAACCCATTGTCTTACCATCCAACGGCTCAGATTTATCTAATTGTTCCTACAAATGCGTCTTAACTTCCAAGGCATTACTCTCTATATTCTCGTCAAAAGAACAAAACTGCCATAAATTAAACCAACAATCGAACGAAAATGGTGACGATCAAGGCAGTGAAAGCTCGTCAGATCTTCGATAGTCGTGGTAATCCGACAGTTGAAGTAAGTTTTCACTACAATTTTTGTCGATTAGTTACTTCAAGTTTATCGATTGTTTACTTCAGTTTTATCGATGATGTGAATGTGGCTTTAATGCTTGATTGCTTGAAGCATAATCTTATTCTATGAAGAAATACATGTTTTATTTTCCGTTTTTAGAGTATTTCTAATGGATTGATTGAATCGGAGAGTGTTTTGATGTTGCTGATGTTTGCTATCAGTTTTTTACTGAATGTAAAGTGAAATCGATAGGTTTATATTCGAGTTGAAGTAAGTTTTTACTTCAATTTTTTCGATTTTTTCGGTTGTATGATGTGAATGTAGCTTGAATGATTGATTGCTTGAAGCATCGTCTTCGTCTATGGAGAAATTATACTGTATTTTTGAATAATTTTATGGAGCGATTGGATCGGAAAATGTTCTGATGTTACTGATATTTGATATTAGTTTATACTGAATGCAAAGCGTTTTAATTACTTTAGGTTGATGTTACACTTTCCGATGGAACTTTGGCCAGAGCTGCTGTACCTAGTGGTGCTTCAACAGGTTCGAAAAAAATAGTCAATTTTTAAGCGCGATTGACAACAGATTTGTAATTGTTATAGCGAGAGTAATCCTCAGTTTTTTTTTTTTTTTTTTTGAAAAAATGATTTATAGGTATTTATGAAGCTCTAGAATTAAGAGATGGAGGTTCAGAATATCTCGGAAAAGGTGTCTCTAAGGTGTGTAATACTCTGCATTTGCCTTTTATTTTGTTTGTTTGCTTACATTTTAACATCATAACTGAATTTCATGTTATAAAATGCGATTATTAATAGCAGTTTTTTATTAATATTTTTGAACTGCTAGCAATTAATCTAACAATTTTATAATTGTATGTGAAGGCTGTGGAGAATGTTAACTCAATTATTGGGCCTGCCCTGATTGGCAAGGTATGTAATTTTTCTATTAAATTAATATATTATATATTATAATTCGGTTTAAATTTCTTCATTCTTGGTGTTTAAATTTACATGCAGAATCCCACAGAACAAACCAAAATTGACAATTTCATGGTTCAAGAGCTTGATGGAACTGTAAATGAGTGGGGTTGGTGCAAACAGAAGGTATAATAAATATATTATATTCTCTCAAATTTGAGTTATTAATCAGTTATGATTGTATTGTGCCTGAAAATTAGTTATTTTCCTGTTGTCCAGCTTGGTGCAAATGCTATTCTGGCAGTATCACTTGCTGTATGTAAAGCTGGAGCATCTGTTAAGAAAATACCTCTATATAAAGTATGCAAATCTACCTTAATTTCAATTAGTGCTCTAATCTTTATTTATTAAATAATTTTTTATTTTTTTTGCAATTTCAGCACATTGCAAACCTAGCTGGAAACAAAACATTGGTGCTACCAGTACCAGCATTCAATGTGATCAATGGTGGTTCACATGCAGGAAACAAACTTGCAATGCAAGAATTCATGATTCTTCCAGTTGGTGCTTCTTCATTCAAAGAAGCCATGAAAATGGGCGTTGAAGTTTATCATAATTTAAAGGTATTATTATTTTCATATTTTAAAATTATTTAATTTTAATGATAAATATCATTTACAATAATTTTTTGCTTTTTCAGTCGGTGATTAAAAAGAAATATGGTCAAGATGCTACCAATGTTGGTGATGAAGGTGGCTTTGCTCCTAACATTCAGGTCAGCCTCAGTCAACTCTTTGACTTTATTTGGTCACATTTTTATAGTTTTCATGAAGTAATATTTTTCAGTTATTGATGATAAAATACACAATTTATCTGCTGATTTTAGGATAACAAAGAAGGTCTTGAGCTTTTGAAGACTGCAATAGCAAAAGCTGGATACACGGGAAAGGTATTTTCTTAATTTGAAAATAATATAATTTTTTTATTAATCATAAAAACTCTTGAATCTTTTTTATCTATTTTAATCTTTTTGTTGAAAATAATATAAATTTTGTCATCATATTATTTCCAGGTTGTTATTGGAATGGATGTTGCTGCATCCGAATTCTATGAAAACAAAGATAAAACATATGATCTGAATTTCAAGGAAGAGGTACAAATTAACCAAAAAAAAAAAGATTTCGAAATTAAAATAATAAATAAAAAATTATAATTAAATTTGTAATTTGCAGAAGAACGATGGGTCAGAAAAGATATCAGGAGATAGTTTGAAAAATGTTTACAAATCATTTGTTAGTGATTATCCAATTGTATCTATTGAAGATCCTTTTGATCAAGATGATTGGGAACATTATGCTAAAATGACTGCAGAAATTGGTGAGCAAGTGCAAATTGTTGGTGATGATCTCCTTGTCACAAATCCTAAGGTATAAATTTAAATATAATTATTTTATTTTTTAACCTTTTAATAGTATTATTAATATTAATTATTGTTTATTTATGTTTCTGAAAAAATTAATCTTTTTGGTTTTAGCGTGTTGAGAAAGCAATAAATGAAAAGACTTGCAATGCTCTTCTTCTCAAGGTATGTTTTTAAGTTCATGGGTATATGTTTAATTGTTGTTTAATTCAAGGTTTTATACAAATTTAGCAATACTTTTTTACATATATTAGAATAAAAAAAATTTAAAAAGAAAAGAAATTATGTTCCTACTTTTCGCAAAATAAGTGGTAAAATCTTGATATTTTTGCAAGAAATAAAATAAAAAGAAAGTTGATATCTATTATAAATTTATAGTTAATTTTCAGAGTTTATGTTATTTTACATAAATACCCCTTGATTAATTTAATGATTTTTTATGGTTCAGGTGAACCAAATTGGATCAGTTACAGAAAGCATAGAAGCTGTTAGAATGTCAAAACGTGCTGGCTGGGGTGTCATGGCTAGCCACAGAAGGTGCAATAAAAATAAATAAATAAACAATAATAATAATAATATGATTTTGTTTTATTTTATTTTATTTCTTTTAACGAGTAATTGATTATATATTATGGTGAATGAATTATAATGTTTATATTGCAGTGGTGAAACTGAGGATACCTTCATTGCAGATCTTTCTGTTGGATTGGCCACTGTAAGTTTAATGTCGTATTTAAATGTGAAATAAATAAGTTATTAATTAATTATTGTAATAAATAAGTTAGAGTTAATTACATGGATGGTCCTTTAGGTTTATAGCAAATTTCACCAATGGTCCTTTAGTTTCAAAAATAACACTGATACTCCTTATTTTTGAAAGGTTTTCCACCGATGGTCCTTTACCAAAATGTCCGTTTATTTTTCAAGTTAACTAACATCACATGTGATAAACTTGGGGGGTATTTTGGTCAATTTGTCTTTCCCCCCAAGTGCATCACATGTGATGTTAGTTAACTTGAAAAATAAACAGACATTCTGGTAAAGGACCATCGGTGAAAAACCTTTCAAAAATAAGGACCATCGGTGTAATTTTTGAAACTAAAAGACCATTGGTGAAATATGCTATAAACCTAAAGGACCATCCATGTAATTTACTCAATAAGTTATTAATTAATTATTGTAATAAATCCAAAACAGGGTCAGATAAAAACTGGAGCTCCATGCCGTTCAGAGCGCCTTGCAAAGTACAATCAGGTTGGTAATCTTTGTGTTCTTGCTGATGTCATCAATTGTTGCTAATTTATTATTTATTTATTTATTTTCTAAAATTGCAGCTTCTTAGGATTGAAGAAGAGTTGGGATCAGCTGCAGTGTATGCAGGAGCCAACTTCCGTGCACCTGTCGAGCCTTACTAGAAATGATTACAAGTTTTAACTAGGTGATTTCTAAAGGTGTGTTACTGTGTGTTAGTTATGTTGTTTTGGGATTGTGATTTGAATATGAAATGCTTTCAAATAGTTGTTGCTTTGTGTTATTATTATACTTTCTGCGGTGAAATTTGCTAATTCAGTCGTATTAGTGGTTTTTAATGAGTATGCATTATTACAGTTATAAACACATAATTCGACTGTATTTACTAATATTCTTATATTTTATATTTTTTTATTTTATTTATTTTTTGAAACGTCAAATGATATCAATGAAAGCTTACTCGCAATTTTCCAGCAAGCACACTGGTTTCGCTCTTTTACAGGGCAAACTCAGCCCCGATAGGGATTTCCAGGGAAAAATCCCTCATATTTTCCATACCTCACCCCTAATATAGGAGTAAAACTCATGTATCAATACAGCTGAAAACAGTTCTTGCTATATTTAGCCATGTAAATAAGGGTGGGCTATTCGTATAACTTACAAATAGGGCTATAAACAATGTTTGAAAAAAAGTTCGTTTATATAGTTAAACGAACCTAAAGATGACTTTAAAAGTAATAAGTGAATGAACGAGAATGAAAATGAAAATGAAAAAATATCTCGCTCCAACATTTGCAATCAACAAGTGGTTACTTTAAAATCCATTTGTGTTCGTCCTTTAATGTATAACACAATAATTTTCTTCACAAGCAAACACGAACACAAAATTTTGTGTATCGACACACTACCAAAACGACACAAACATTCTATTAAAAAAAACTGAAAGTAGAGACTATAATCACATAAACAACTATTCACAGTTAAACTAATCTTCAAATTTTCAGTATTTATGAACTTACTTCACCTAAAGGCTGGATTCCTTGGACCATAGAAAGTAATCTATCGTAATTTGTACTTGGAACATTTGCAGCACATTTTACAAGAGTCGTAGGATCGACCAAACAATCTTTTTGGCACTTTTGTCTTCCCCTAATTTCAGCATAGTTCCTTTACCCGACAAATTCCCAAAATAATCGAGCACATAACCCCCTAACTTTTGTGCATCTGCATTTCTCCCCCAAAATCCATGACAATTTACTAACCATGCCCGCCGAATCTGCATATAATGAGGTTTCAGTACAACTGCAGACGAAACAGCCTCCAAAAAATTTAGGCAAAGCTCGTAAGTGTCAAATAATCCGGGAACATATCCACGATAGATATAGGAGGTTTCACCGAGGCGTTTGGGGAGAAACGGACCGAACTTCTTAGCGAGCGAATGAATCTCAGATGAGGTTTCGGTATCAATTGTTCCAGATTTCTACTGTTTTATGAGTTCGGTTAACGGTTGGAGGTGAGAGGTGAACTGTTCATAGATGGAGGACAGGTCGGGGGATGTACTGAGGTCCGAGAGTGAAGACTTCATTGTGGTCGCCATTAGTGTGTGTAACTGTGAAATCAATCGGCTATATTATTGTGTGGAATCCGCCATTAGTATGTGTAATTGTGAAATCAAGTTAATACATTTATGAATCAATCGGCTAGTACGTCCCCACTATCTATCTATTAAATATAAGCCTTTTTTTAGACACCGACAATGACACATGGCAACATTCTATTGGCCAAAGTCTTTTTTTTTCCCGCCCATTTGTAAAAAGCTTTAAAACTGTTAGGTTGACTTTTACTTGACTTATAAAACTGTTATTTTGTAAAACTATTATTCGGTATGCCAGTATGAGAGTAATTTACGATATTTTAGCATTAAAATCTACATTTCATTTCCATTTATTTAACCGAATTAATGGCAGATTTCAACATTAAACTATTGTAAATAACAACACTTATGTACGACATCCTTCCTTTAAATAAATCATTTTTAGGAATGATATTAGCATTTTCAAACGCAATTAAGTAGTTAACAGGATTAGGGGCGGTACTAGAAATTTATTTAAAGGTGGGCAATTTTTTTTCAAATATGGGCAAAAAATTTTGGTGCAAGTCAGTGGTAAGATATGACTTACATTGGTTACCGCTCATATATAATATATTTTTTGATTAGCAAAACGAAAAAATAAACTGACCCATAAGAAAAATCAGAAAAGATTTAGGGTGGGCAGATGCCCACTCTGCCCACCCCTTGGTACCGCTCATGAACAGGATATCAAATCATGTTTTAAATTGTGGGTGATGGTGTAAACGTTAGTCTATCCAATTATGTATTAATTTCCCATATTTTTAGGAATGATTTTAGCAATTTCAATTTAAAATTATACGATTTCATTTCAATGAACTATTTTAGCAGCTTATTACGGAATTTATTTGAGGTAACCTATTTATTTTTATTTATTTAAATCCTACCAATAGATTATGCAATACGTAAATTTGTGACATGCCCTACAAGTTCAGTCCGCCTCAAGAAGCTTCCAACAACCTAATCACCCAAAAAGTGCATCCTAACAGGTATTATTTCAAGTTGTCTTCAATTCGCTATCATTTAAAATAAATAACTCTCTTTTTAATTTTCTGTTTTTAACCGTAAGCTTTTCTTTTAAATTCTAACATTAGTACAATCTCAATTCGCTACTATTAGACCATTAGCTATATTACAGTTTCTGGAAGTTATTCAGGGCTTACGGTTAGGGGTGTACGTTCGGGCGATTTATGGTTTAGTAGGGTTAATCGGTTTGGGTTATTCGGTTTTGAAGAATTTTTTTAACTAACCAATACCCAAACCAAATTAATCAAAACCAAACCAAACCAACCAATTAAGTAATCGGGTTATTTGGATCGGTTCTCCATAAAACCAAATAAGAGAAAATGATCTATAAAAAGTAATCTTGCGTAACATTTTTAAAAACTTTATAAAACATCTACACCAAGGTTGGAACAAATGTAATAAAATATAAACAATAAACGAGTTAATCCATACTTAAAATTCAAGGGAAACCAAACAAACTAAAATTTAAAGAGTCATCTCATTCCAAACATATGATGGGAGGTTCATATGTTATGAAAGTATTAATTATATAAATAGATTAAATATCCTTTGTATTATTCGGTTATTCGGGTGGAAACCGAATAGGAAAATTTAAACCCAAATCCGAACCATAAAACCATAAATTATTTCGGGTACACCTAAAATCCTAATCAAATCCAAATAAGCCAAATCCATTTCACCCAATATCATTTGGATCGGTTGGTTTTTCGGGTCAAACCGTTTAATGAACACCCCTACTTACGGTTAGTCGGTTACTATGAATGGAAATGTCATAAGGATGCAACAATAATTTATAATTAACCTCTAATAAATGAATTTTTTTAAATGGAATCAAATGATAAATGAAATTTTTTTAAACACATAAGTTGACTGTATTTAGGATTTACTAGTATATTCTTATATTTAAACTTCACAGTATACACAGGAAAAATAAAATTTTAGTTGCAACTACTAATCAGATTTCCAATGTTTTTAATCAATCTGATTCGAAATTTGAATATACTTTAATATATAATTTTTAATCATATATTTATATAATTGATGTTTTTGTACTTTTTTTGTTTTTTTAAAATAATTTATTAATTTAGATTTTTGGATCAATATCAAATGATGTAAATTTAACTTTTAAATCAAATATGAGCTGTGTTCGGTTTAGATTACGGAGGATTTCTTCAAATCGGTTTTGCAGGTTTTATTTGAATTTGAGTTGGATTTCCAAGTTTTTTATTATTTGGTAAACAAACATGTATAGATGAACATATACATAAAAAGATTTCTAAGAAAATGAAGTGAAAATTGCATAAATGAGCTAAAATTTTAGTAATATATGAACGCCCCCAAAATATAAAGCCTGCAAACTGAATGGTTACGGTTTTTGCAATGTTTTAAAACCCGGATTTTGAATCGGACCGGGCGATACTCTAAAAATGGTCGAACCGGTCGGACCGGTTCAACCGGCGGGTTCAACCGGATTACAATGTTATTGAATATTTATATTATATTAGTTATATAAAAGGTATATAAATGCAAAAAGATCCTAAAATTACAAAATATATATTATAAAAATTAAAAAAATTATTTTTCCAACAAAATTTACCAAAATTACAAAAACCCGGGTTCGACCGACCGGTCGACCGGGGTTTACAGTTAACCCGGCCGGTTCGAAGCAGTTCTTAAATGGACTTTAAACCGGTCGATTCGGACCGGCATATTTTTATTTTCCGGTCGAACCGGCCGGTCGAACCCGGGTTTTAAAACACTCAGTTTTTGGCTAACCAAACTTTTGGTCATGAATTTCGTGCGATATTTAATTATTTTTGTGGTGTATTGAGCGATATTTTTATAACTTACAAATATAGGCTGTAAAGTAAAAAGTTTGTTTAAATATCCCAATTTATTAAACGAATATAAACATAATTTTAAAATTAATAAATAAATGAACAAAAATAACCGGATCCTTCATTTTAGTTAAAAATCCATTTGTGTTCGTCTTTTCATGTATAACACGATAACTTTCTTCACAAGCAAACACAAACACAAAATTTTGTGTATCAACACACTACCAAAACGACACAAACGTTCTATTAAAAAAACTGAAATGAGAGACTATAAAACAGTTTGATAAAAGTTATAAACCCAAAATTGCAATTTGCAACAAATTAGTTGACATCTACGAGTTCAACATCAAAAACCAACCATGAGTTTGGTGGTATAGCTGCACCAGCACCTTTAGAACCATACCTGAATCAACAACAAAAACAACCTTTTAATATTAATATAAATACTTAAAATACTATTTTTCAAGATTTTTTTTTTTAAAAAAAGCAAGAAAAAACAACAAAGTGCATAAATTAGAGGTTAAAATGCATTCGAGTCAAAACAGCTCATTTTTATTTTTATTTCCCATAAAACAAATTTAGTGACTGTCTTTACAGAAATCTAAAATATAATTATAATTAACGAAACAATAATATCGCCCGTGAGTTTTAGCAAAAATATATAATTTATTTTTTGCATGTTTGACCTGTTTGAATTTAAAATTAAAAAACACAAATCAACCCGTTTATAATTGATTAAGTAAATGGGTCAAAATTAGAACAATGGAATTACCCCATAGCTGGTGGAATTGTTAGCCTTCTTTTGTCTCCAACACGCATGCCTGAATATAAACAAAATTCACACATAATTAGCAATTTGCATTTTGATTAATCAAAAAAATCAGAAAATTTTAATTAAAAAAACCAGAATATTAATAAATATTACTACCTTTCACACCAACATCCCATCCTGCTATCACTTGACCAACACCTGAAAAAGCAAAATTCATCACATAAAATCATATCACTAATCACATTCAAATAATAATAGTAATAATAAAATTTGATCACATATAACCAATAATAATATCTTTGTATTATAAAAAAATAAAAATAAAAATAAAAATAAAAATAAAATAAAAATAAAAAATAAAAATAAAAATAGAAAATAATAATAATAATAATAATAATAATAATAAAATTGATCAAATAAAACCATGTAAACAAGTGTACCTAGGCGAAATTTGAAAGGTGCCTTCCCGATATTTGAATCGAATATTTTCCCATTCTTTTTCAGCTTTCCGATGTAACGCATACTAATCTGTAATCAGAAATAAATTATTTCCATTTTAGTTTTGAACAAAAAAAAACTAAACACTAAATAATAAAATACGGAGTAATACAAATGTATATCAAAACACTAAAACTGATTATTGCAAATTTGCAACTAACCTTTTTCCCAGCATCTGCTTTTTTTCCATTTGGTTTACCCATTTGAATTTCCTCGATAATTAGTCCATTAGGAAATGTTCTAATTTGAGATGGTTTAGCTTCACTAGCCGACCCCTTTGTTTTTGAACCAGGTGTATTTTCCTTCTTTTTTGTACTCGCTCTTTTGAATTAATTCAACAAATAATTAGTTAATTTAACTGAATTTAATGTATATGCCCCTAATAATATAAAATTAGTAATAAAAAGTTACTAATTAATCTAACTTTCATTTAACAATTTACATAGAACATAAAAAAAAATCTTTAACAATTTACAATATTAAAAAAACCTTTTCAATATATTACTAAAAAATAATTCTCTTTTTGAATATTATTTAATTTACACATGTTGTATTATCAGCAAATTACATCTTACACCGATTCAAATTTTTTATTATATAAATGGATAGATTAGTAATGTAACATTACATTAACATATTCTATGCATTTTTTTACTGAATATACGCGTGCATTTAAGTCAAGAAAAGTATTTAATATATAACGATTTACATATTATATGTAATTTTTACTAAATGTATATATTTAATTGAAGAAAAAATATATAAAAAAAACATACTTTTCAGGGGTTTGCTCCTGATTGGTTTCCTCCTTTACTCCACTGTTGTTATCGTTGCCACTTTCTTGTGTATCTTTTGCTTTCTTATTCTTTTTCTTTTTTCCTTTTTTGACATCTGGTTCAGGTGTTGCAGCTTCAACATTTGCTGGCTCACTGATAAATTATAAATAAAACAAAAAGTAATAACTAAAAGAAAATTAATAAATTAATAACTTTAGTCTTTAAAGATAATGATTTAAGAGGTTTTATGCATTAATAAATTATAGTTGGATTTTTCTGAAACGGGCCCATTTGACCCGTTTGAGATAAAACACAACCCAAATCAACCAATTAAAAACCACACGGATCAAAATACCTAACAGAATCATCTCTCTTTCGTTTTTCTGATTTTTCAGAATCATTCACTTCGGTTTTCTTCTTAATTTCACTCTTTTTAGTCAAATCTTCTGATTTTTGTTTATCATTAGCAGCTGAAGAAACTGGAAATCCATCTTCATCTTCACTTTCCAAAACTGGTCCACTTTTTAAAACAATTTGTTTCTCAGAATTATCATCATTTCGTTTATTTTTTTTCCTTGCTTGTTGAGAAACCGCGTTTTCATCAGGTTTTTCTTCATCCACAATCTCCTCAATTCTCACTGACAGAAAAACAAATTTCAAATTTTAACAACTTAACAAAAATTAATTTATAATTAAAAAAAGTGAAAAATAATTAGATAAATTATAAATACCTCCACTGTTTGGGACAATTTCATTATCAGTGAGGTCATCCTCATCAACTAAGTCAAACTCACTATCATCTCCAGAGTCCATTTCTACTCCCTCATAACTACCATCTTCATCAGAATCACTTTTAAATTCTTGTTAAAGAGCACAAAAGGATACATAATTGCATTTATATTTATAAAAAGGGATAATTGTTTTTATATCCTTGTAAAACTCATTAATTATTTATATATCCTTCTTAGATTCATAAATTATCTCTATATCCTTATAAACTTTGTAATTGTCTCCATATCCTTCTAAATCTTTAAAACTCACTTTTATATCCAAAAACCTATTTTAATATTTATTAAATCATTACAAAATCAAATATTATCAAATAAGTATGCAATATATCTATTGTTAATGTATTAAAAATCATGTTTATTCAGATGTATTATTGATAATATCATGATTTAATAAATAATAAAATAGGTTTTTGGACCAAAAAAAGAGTTTTAAAGGTTTGGAAGGATATGAAGACAATTATAAAATTTAGAAGGATATAGAGATAATTTATGAATTTGAGAAGGATATAGAAATAATTAATGAGTTTTATAAGGATATAAAAGCAATTATCCCTTATAAAAAAATAAAATTAAAAATGTTTCATAAATAAAGGATACGATTGATAATCATCTCCATCAGAATCTGGTTTTTCTCCATAAAAGAATCCAGAAAGATGAAAACTGTGTGGGCCCTCAACCGAGAAAGTGACCTCATCATATTCTTCAAACTCGATATTTAAAGAACATGTCTCCATTTTTCTTGGAAGTAAAGAACATAAATAAATCGGCTTTTTATCACCAACATTACACACCACAACTCCCTTTTCTTTCGATGAACCACCACCTAATGTTGCCTAAATCAACATAACATAAATATCAGTATATCACCTTCAATTTTCTTAAATATTTGATAAATCACAAAACACTAACACCAACACTTGTAACAAATCAAGTTCCAATATTGTTAAGGGCGTGTTTGGGAAAGCTTATTTAAGATGCTTATAAGAGCATCCCCAATGGTTAACCTCTCAAAAGCTTATTACTTTTGTCACATCAGCATTCCACTAAGCAAAAACCCTTTCATAAACAACATCTCCAGTGGTTAACCTTTCCAAAAAGCTTTTTCTTTTACAAAATTTCAAATTTAGCTTTATCTATCTCAAATATTTATAAATACCCCATATATATAATTTGACAATTTTTTAACATTCTACTAAATATAATATTTTTTAAAATATTTCATACAAAAATATGGTAATAATTAGCATTAGATATTATATAATTTATTTATAAACTAATAAAAATATAATAAAGAATTTATATATTATATATCTAAGGTTTAAAATGAAAAGTTATTAAACATGGAGGATTAAAAAAGACAAACATTGAAAGTAAGTTAAAAGCTTAGTAGAAAAAAAAGTCATTGCAATAAGCTTTTAGAAAAGCTAGGTATTCCAATGGTAAAAAGTCTTTTAAAGACTTATTGTAATAGTAAAAAGCTTTTAAAAAAGCTACAATTGAAGATGCTCTAAGCTTATTTAAGCTTAAATAAGCTTACAAATTTAAGCTTATATAAGCTAATAACACCTTACATAAGCTTTCCCAAACAACCTTAAATTGTTGTGAAAATTTTCAGAATATGATGAAACTAAGAACCTAATTGATAAAGTTATGTAGCTTATTTACTAATTAGTAACTGTTTTTATTTTCAAGGTAATAGAAAAAACAGAGGTCAGTATACAGTAACCGTTATATATACACAAATCGGTTCACAGATACCGATTCACATATAATTATACCAATTAGCAAGCATTTTAATTCGTATAAAAGCAATTCAAATTCTTCTAGCATCGTAAACAAACCTGCGATAGATGAAGCCTTCCTCTTTCATCGTCGTACTGATGAAGGTAGGGTTTTCCAGGTTTTATTTCAATTCCTGAACATTAAACAGCAAATTAACAGCGTAAACAATTGAAGAAAACTTGAATGATAGATACAGGAACGGAATTCAAGTTTGCGTAAACGGAACTAACCCCAAAACGCCATTGAATTCAAATTGGTAGTGTTTTGCTTAAACCCTAGAAGAAATTGGAAATGAGGTATTGTCACTTGGCGGTTCAAATAAACCCTTATTTTTAGTATTTGGGCTTTATTAAATTTGAAATTGCGTATGTTAGGCCCATTAGTATATGTTCAAAATGACCCATAAAAATTGAAGCAATAAGCAATAAGCGAAAGTTTGATATTAGTATTCCGTTTTGGTTAATTGATAGATTGGTCATCGGTTAATATTGGTGAATGGGTCTACTGGTTCAACCGGCAGGTTAATTTGGGTCAATTAATAACATATAAGAAAAAATATTATATAAAAGATGTGTACATCTTTCAGTAAAGTTTGTACATTATTAAACATTTGAAGTAAAATATTCAAAACCGGATTAACTAACAACATATGAAAAAATATTATATAAAAGATGTGTGCATTTTACGGTAAAAATTGTACATTTGAAGTAAAAAGATTTAAATACCGGATCAACTCGGGTCACCGGGTCGTCGGTTTTCACAATACCGGGTGGATTCTAAGCAAAAACCCAGTCACAGTTGAACCGCCTCTTACACTGGATCGCGGTTGAACCGGCCGAGTTAACCATGGTTTTAAAACACCGGTTATGAGTTCATTTATTTGGGTTAACCGTGTTTGATTTGGGTTTATTCATTTCTTACCCAATTTTTTTAGATAATTTAAAATCTCTTATTTGTACGTGTTCATATTTATACATGTCTGTTAACCTAAAAACAGCTAGCCATAATAAAATACAACATATAATTGAAAGAATTTTGAATAAGTATGGGTTGGTACAATTTCAAAATATAAACTTTTCTATAATCCACTAATAACAACAATAACACTATTTAACCTCTTCAATTGAGAGGTATAATAAGTAAGAATAATACCTCTACTCTGGGGTGGAATTAGAGACTTCCATCAGCAGTAGCATCCTTGTGGGGGTAAAATAGACGGAGGTCAAGGGGGTTGCGCTCTCTTACATGATTCTAGGAGCAATGTCCCTAGTGACGTCCAAGTGCAGTGCGTCGAAATAAAAACGAATTGTACATAAATGACTGTTACATAAACACCAAATCTTCAGTAACTAATTATTAATTTCATAAAATTACAAGAGAATTACTTATTTTATAGACTTAAAACTAAAAAACTACAAGACATACACTTTGAATTATTCTTTATTTGGTTTATATTTTTGTTTGGGCTTTGAGTTTGGACTATTGGTTAATAGTTTAGTTCTTTTTAAGATTGACTTTGGCTATTGATAGGTTTTTTAATTTTGTAAAAGCATTGCACCGTAATACCAGAAAGAAACTCAAAAAAAATTACCCTCTGGAAAAAAATTTGAGTAGTATCCCGTGCCACTGCGGGACCTACATTGAATCCGCCCCTGCGTCTACTCAAGGTAGAGAGACTGCTTACAAAAACATCTGACAAAAATGTGAGAGAGAAGACGTGAGTGAAAATGGGAATGTGTATGCATGCCTATAAACCACAAACACAAATAAAAACATGTGAGCATGAATATGTGTACATACATTTGTACTTTGTGTGACGTGTGCATGCGAGAGTGTAGTGGGTATTCTATAATTTACGAAGATAAATAATTAGAATTTAATGACATAATGCTCGTTTTAGCTTGATTTATGGCATATGAGTACTATTGCCAAGCAGAAATTTCACTTCACATCGTCATCTCCATTATCATCCATACAATTCCAAGTCATACTTTATTAGCCATTATGCATGGTATTGCAATTTTTTTGGGGTTTTTCGTCGACTCATGTATGACATGCATAGATATTAGATAGTGAATCAATGCCCGTTTTCTCTGAGTTATTTGGTTAATTAGGTTGTGTGAGTTCTTGTTTAATCATCTTCTTATGCATCTTGTAGGATGTGGGATATGTTTGAACTTAGTTTGCTTTGGTAGTAATACAATTTTGCAGCTTTAAGCCTTTAACAAAAAAGACTTATTAATGATTTATGAACCAATACAATTTTACTAACTTACAAGTTATACCAAATATTACTCTAGTAAAGTGATTCATAAAACTTAGGGCTGTCAAAACCTGATAAGACACGACAAAAATACACGAAACGAAACGAAATTGGCACGAAACTGAAATTTGAATTCGTGTTCGTGTTGTGTAAAACAAACACGAAGTCGTATCGTGTTCGTGTTCAGATATTAACACGAAAATGACACGATAGTTATGATTTTGTCGTGTTTGTCGTATTTTTCGTGTTTGTCGTGTTTTTAGCATGTACTCCCTCCGTCCCATTTTAAATGTCGAGTATACTATTTTAGTTTGTCCCACAAAGAGTGTCATTTTCTAAATTTCAACCAATCAAAAAACATTTAAGTGGGAAAGAGAAAATTTGATTGGTGACATTATATAATTAATGCACTTTTCTTAAACTGTGTGTTTTTTTGTAGTGGACAATTAAAGTGAGACGGAGGGAGTAATAAGTAAGAAATTTGTTATTTATTTTGTGTTGTCGTGTTTATCGTTTTTTAATCGTGTCGTGTTCGTGTTACCAAAATAAAACACGAGTTCGTGTCGTGTCGTTTTCGTGTTGAACGAATTCGTGTCGTGTCGTGTTATCCTGAAACACGAAACGATAGCACGATTTGACAGCCTAAAACTTGATACAAGTTGCATATCTTAAAAAGTCCAGGGTGCTTTTTATACATTCTATATACTTCAGGACAACCATGGTAATTAAATTGAGTATATAAATCAGCCTCACAGGTAGGGTTTAAGTTCTCGTTGCACATCTCGCCGCAGCAGCAATCGCAGCCTTGCAGGTATTTCTCGTTAATTTTCAAAATTGTTATAGGTTTTTGTTGATCAGAATTGTTTTTTCCACTCGATAATCACAGATGATATATGTTTTTCGATTTAATTTGTAATCTGAGACTTCTTAAAACCCTAATTTGGTCCATTTGGATCGAAATGAGTCTGCATTCATTCGAGCATATTATTCTTACATTTTGAAATCTTCAATTGATTTTGTTGTTTAGCATAGCTGTTTTCACTCGATAATCATTAACGATATGCGATTTTTGGTTTTCAACAATACCGACATGGATCTAAGTCGACGAATCTATTGTTTATACAATTTGAAGAGCTAAATTTCATGTTGTAATCGATTCAAAAGCTAATTATTTACGGTTTTTTGCGTTGTTATTTTGAAGCAGAAGAATGTCGCACAGGAAATTTGAACATCCGAGACATGGTTCCCTTGGATTTCTTCCAAGGAAGCGTGCTGCTCGCCACAGAGGAAAAGGTATATTCTAATATTAGATTTTTGCGAGTTAATTACACGAATAGTCCTTTAACTTTATACCAAATTTCATCAATAGTCTTTTAGTTTCAAAAATTACACTGATGGTCCTTATTTATGAAACTTGTTTCACCGATAGTCCTTTAGGCTTAACGGTGTTAAAATTTTATGTTAAGTCTTTTTCCATTTCACTTTTTGCAAAAAGAATTAAAAAAACAAGTTTATTTACAACTTTTAAGGCAAAAAGTACCACACCACTTGCACACACCCACATCCATGTGCCTCTCACATGGGAGACTTAACAGAAACTTTTAACACCGTTAAGCCTAAAAGGAATATCGGTGAAATAAGTTTCAAAAATAAGGACCATCGGTGTAATTTTTTGAACTAAAGGACCATTGGTGAAATTTGGTATAAAGTTAAAGGACCATTCGTGTAATTAACTCTATTTTTGCAATTGTATCTATTCTTTCTATGATAAAATGATTTTAGCTTGATGGATTCTAAAAAAATTTCCATTTTAATTTTATTAATGAAATTTATTTTTCATTACAGTGAAGGCTTTCCCCAAGGATGACCCAACCAAACCTTGCAAACTAACTGCTTTCTTGGGTTACAAGGCAGGCATGACTCATATTGTCAGAGAGGTCGAGAAGCCTGGATCCAGTAAGCAATTTTTACACCATTTATTATATTTAATTAATTATTATTATCAACAACAACAATTGTCGTTTATGATAAATTTTAATTTAATCCGTAGAGCTGCACAAGAAGGAAACATGTGAGGCAGTTACAATCATTGAGACGCCACCAATGGTGGTTGTTGGTGTTGTTGGTTATGTGAAAACGCCACGTGGTCTCAGATCTTTGAACACTGTTTGGGCTCAACATTTGAGTGAAGATATTAAGAGGAGATTTTACAAAAATTGGTGCAAATCAAAGAAGAAAGCTTTTGCTAAATATTCTAAAAAGTTTGAATCTGATGAAGGGAAGAAAGATATTCAGTCTCAGTTGGAGAAAATGAAGAAGTATGCAACTGTCATCAGGGTCTTGGCTCACACTCAGGTACCTGGTCAAATGTCTTTAAAATTGTTGTATTCAAAGAGGAGGGGTATTTTGGTCATTTGACACTTATTTATAAAAATTGGTTTTTTTTTTTTAAATTAGTTCTTACCTTTTTTGAATAGATCACATGTGATCAAGAATACAGTCACATGTGAGTATACAAAACATCACGTTTGGTTAAGTATATTATCCACATGATTGTCACAAAGTATTGTTTTCTAACGAAAACATAATAATTAAAAGAATAAAATATAATTAATATTTAAAATAATTGTATTGAAATATATGTGGGTGTCAAATGACATAAATACCCCTCCATGTATAACACATGTGATTAATTTTGACCATTAATTATTATTGATCAATGGTTAAAATTTGTCTTTTTAGTCCTTAATTTTTTTGTAGTCCCAAGGGACATATCTCAATCATTAATCAATAATAATTAACGGTCAAATTAATTACATATTTATATATGGAGGGGTATTTTGGTCATTTAACACTTATGTAAAAAAAAATCATTTTAATTATTTCTTACTATTTTTCAATAGATCACATATGATCAAGAATACAATCACATGCGATTATACAAAACATCACGTTTGATTAAGTATATTATCCACATGATTGCCACCAAGTATTGTTTTTTAATGAAAAATAAATTTAATAATTTTAAATTTTAAATTAATTAAAAAATAAAATAAATTTAATAGTTAAAAAATTTATAAAGTAATTAAAAACATAAAATAAATTTAATGATTAAAAAAATTGGATTAAAACTTATCTGGGTGTCAAATGACAAAAATACCCCTCCATGTATAAAATATGTGATTAATCTTGACCATTAAATATTATCAATCAATTGATACCACCTTGAAAAATATACATCTTTTTGTTTTAACAATATTGTTTTACAAAAATGCAAACAGATCAGGAAAATGAAGGGATTGAAGCAAAAGAAGGCCCATTTAATGGAAATCCAGGTCAACGGCGGGTCAATCGCCCAAAAAGTTGACTTTGCATACGGGTTTTTCGAAAAGCAAATCCCGATCGATGCAGTTTTCCAGAAAGATGAGATGATTGACATAATTGGTGTGACAAAAGGTAAGGGTTATGAAGGTGTGGTGACCCGTTGGGGTGTGACCCGTTTGCCCCGTAAGACCCACAGAGGGCTCCGTAAGGTTGCGTGTATTGGAGCATGGCACCCTGCCCGAGTTTCCTACACGGTTGCCCGAGCCGGTCAGAATGGGTATCATCACCGTACTGAGATGAACAAGAAGATTTATAAGCTTGGGAAAACGGGTCAGGAATCACACACTGCAATTACTGACTTTGACAGGTACTTTATTTTTTTCACATAATTAATTTGTTCAGTAAATTACAAAATTGTCCTTGTGGTTTTCTGAATAATATGATTTTGTTCATATACTTTTGTTTTTGTTTTTTTTGTTCATGTACTTTTCAATTTCGTGTTTTTATTCCCCTATGGTTTTCAAATTTCACATTTTTGTCTATTTTGACATAAAATTATCAAAATACCCTTATAAATATTTTGTATGCATTTTTTAATTGTTCTTAATTTATTAAATCATGTGGTCTTCTAAATTTTATGATTTTGTTCATGTACTTTTGTTTTCATTTTTTTGTCCTTGTATTTTTCAATTTCGTGTTTTCGTCCATATGGTTTTCAATTTTTTTGCGTCTATTTTGAGCTAAAATGGCCAAAATACCCTTATAAATATTTTGTACGGATTTTTAAAATTGTTTTTAATTTATTAAATAAATGACTCTAAATAAATTTAAAAAAATTAATAAATAAGGAAAATATATTTATAAGGGTGTTTTGGTCATTTTATGTCAAAATAGACGAAAAAATAAAAAATTTAAAATTCTACGATTTTGTTCGTATACTTTTGTTTTCTTTTTTTTGTCCATGTACTTGTCAATTTCGTGTTTTTTGACCCCTATGGTTTTCAAATTTCACTTTTTTGTCTATTTTGACCTAAAATGATCAAAATACCCTTATATATATTTTGTATGGATTTTATTAATCGTTTTTAAATTATTAAATAAATGAGTCAAATTAAATTAAAAACACTTAAAAATCAGGAAATATAGCTATAAGGGTATCTTGGTCATTTTAGGTCAAAATAGACGAAAAAATGAAATTTGAAAACCACAAGGACAAAAAACACGAATTTGGAAAGTACATGACGCAAAAAAAAAGGAAAAAACACCATAGGGGCAAAATTGTAAAATTTGGAACTGTAATTACTCTAATTCGTTTATATTTATATTTATGTTTGATAATTGTAACAGGACCGAGAAGGACATAACCCCAATGGGCGGGTTCCCACATTACGGGGTGGTTAAGGATGATTACTTGTTGATCAAAGGTTGTTGTGTGGGCCCCAAGAAACGGGTGGTTACTCTTCGCCAATCTTTGCTAGCTCAGACTTCCCGTTTGGCTCTCGAGGATATTAAACTCAAATTTATCGATACGTCTTCTAAATTCGGTCATGGTCGTTTCCAAACTGCTGAGGAGAAACTTAAGTTTTACAACCGCATGAAGGCTTGAAAAAACGGTTTTCGGTTTTAGTTATTGGTTGTTTTGAAATATTCTTTTGTTGTTTGAAGAGAAAAACCTGTTTTGGTTGGAATTTTGGGTTTGTTATGTTTTTTTGTTATCTTAATGGTACTTCTTTGGTTATGCTTTTGTTATCTTATGATATATAATTATATTTACACTAAAATCTATAATTGTAACGTAGATGGTAACTAGAGGTGAGCATTTGTGTTGAAAAAATCGAACCAAAGATCACTCGAAATTTAATCGAAACAAAACTGACAACATGTTATCGGCTCGGTTTTAAGTTTTGTAATTTTATGATTTTTGATTTTTCAGTATGGTTCTTGGATAAGGTTGAGCACTTGGGCTTAAAGAACTTATCGGCCCGAGAAAGATGTAATCAATTCATTTTTCGGTTTTGAAAATTCATCATTATTGGATTCGGGTTGGTTCGGTTTCTCATCCACCCTACTGTTAACACTAAACCGCTCCAATCTATTAGGCCATAATTAAAAATAAAAAGAATATTCTACATACATTTTTATGTTTGTAACTTTTATAATGAAAGTTTAACACTATATGTAGTTTTTATGAATAGTGTAACACTATATATACAGTGTTCAAGTATATATAATGTTAGGTTTACTATCAAACTGGAGTAATATAATGTAAATTATAGTGTAAAAGTATATTATTAGTGTATGGTTGAAGATGCTAGCAGTTATTACATCTTATAGCTAACATCAATCTATAGTTTCATATGTAACCCAAATAACACCATAAGTACAATAAAATCTAACTTTCAAATAACTAAATTGAAATGAAACGAACACTAATAACATTAATTGGATAAATATAAACTTTTTTTTTTTTTGAAACGGCAAATCTAATCTACTCCTAATTACCACATATGTCCACGACGGGACTCGAACTCTAGACCTCAAGGTTGAGAGTCATACACCATATCGCTAGGCCAAAGGCCCTTTGGTGGATAAATATAAACAATGTATGTAATTTAAACCAACAAATAATCTAGCTACGGAGGTTAGCTACGCTGATTCCAGGCTACCCGCGAAGTGGATGATCACCCTGAGATTAATCGACTGACAAAGCGAGTCGGAACCCAGTTTAAAAAAAGAAACAAAAAAGAATATACACCTATTGAACCCTTTACTAAATGGTTCTCATTTAAAAAGTGTTGTTACTACCGAGTTACTAATGTCATTTGCTGAAATACATTGGCTACGGCAAATGACCCGTAAAATTACCTCCAACAAAATTACTGACTATTCGTAAATTTTTACAGGTTATAACCTCGTTATCGATAAAGAAAAGAATCGGAGATGGTCATTTTGTGAATATGCTTGGAATGTAGGTAATTCAAAAGCACAGCATCCTTACATTTCTAGCTTTTAGTTGGGCTAGTGGCCATATTGGACTCTATTGGATCTTATACCCATTTGGGCCATAGCATGTACATAATGAGCGGAATTTATTTACCATTTTTACTTTATGAATGATATTAATTTTTACTAAATCTTCGTATTTGTTTTTCTATCCGTTTCATCAATATGAATGTTCAAATCAAATAATAAAATTAAGAAAATAAATCAGTGAATATGTCAATTATTTGATGGAAGTAATAAGATGTTGTAGGTATTAACAAAATGATAACTATAAGTATGTTAGTTGCATATAATAATATAATACATACACATAATCCTATTAGCATAATTGTTAGCATGATTTGGAAGAAGACATATGAACCTAAAGGGGAATTAATCATGTTGTCATTGGGTGAATGTAATTTATTTGTGTTAATTCATCACATAAAGTGACAACAATTAACATCCACTAAAAAACATATTTATTGATCTTAATTATAACATATGCTCTTTGTGAAAAAATAAATAAATAATAATTATACAAACACAGAGAAGTTTAGAAGACTTTTTATGACCAGGTGCCACATAATGCATATGTAAATTATGGCTAATTAAATTTCTATATATTAGTCTAGGTTATAGGGTGATTAAATGCATAACCAGAAACAATTATGTTACACCTAATGCACGATGTCATTTTCTAAATGAACTTTTTTATAAATTAATTTCATTATTTGATTGTACATTAGCTTGACAAAGTGAAAATGTTATGTGATTTTACTCTTTTAGTGTCACCTATTCAATTTTAGTATAACAGAAGTAATATAAAATGTTATGGGTTTTATACATTGGTTTCAATACAAGTTAGAAGATGTAAAGTGCACACTTGTATAAGTACATTGTCATCTTGATAAACAAAAAGGCTGAGTTCATAGGGGTCACGCCCCCTTGCGGGGTCCAAGGGGCAGCGGCCATTTGTTGCACAACTACAACTTTCTAAACCGCTGATTAATGTTGATAACTGCTCTTAACTTTTTGAAGCTGCCTTGTTATCTTTTTATATATAACATAAACAATAATTTGTTAAAAAAAAGATACACCAAAACACATAAACTTTGACATATGAGTTGAATATGAATTCTCTTGAAATCATATTTTCTAATTTGATTTTCAGAATTTATCCCAATAATCAGAATTTCGTGAAGTCAGCCATATGATCGAAATATCTAATTGGTAAATAAATAATCACGATTCCTATTCGAATCAAGATTGCAACAGCAAACCCTAAATAAACCAACAGCCAATACAATGTGTTTCTCTTTTTTGAAATCGACTAACGTACAATGTCAATATAGAAGGAAGTCTATCAGACAATAAATTAGTTTTGGGGAAAATCATTTGTTTCATTTTTTTTCGTTTTATCAAGCGTCACATGATCATGTTTCTTGGAAGATGGTAATTTATTTATCACTTAAAAAACATAATAGTGTAAACTTAATAAGAAGAAAAAAAAACCATTAAGATAGTTCAATTTGATCCCCAAGAACAAAATATTATTAGGAAGTTACATGTTCAATTCATATGAACAGGAAAAAAAAACCCTTTTGTCGTTACAACAGTCTAGCCGTACTGAATCCGGTCTACCTATAAAGCGGGTGGTTGTCCTAGAATTAGTTGTATCGTAAACCGAGTCGGAATCTAAAAAAACTACGAAAATCAAATGGGAGAGAGTTTGTTCACTTTATAGATTACGAATTATAAATGAGATTTTTATACACAAGGCTTCTAGCCTAGTGGTATAAGGTGTTACCGGTCATGGGTTCAAGTCCCGTCATGGACTTTGGTGGTGGAATTTATTCCTATAGGTGGAAGGTTTGAGGAAAGGCATAGTGCCCCTTGTGGATGTCACTGTCTATGCTCAAACCACTAACTTACTAACTTGCCGTTCAAAAAAAATAAATGGGATATTTACGCGTAACAAATCAAAGCTTTTTTTTAACGGTAAATTATAATGTACTTTTAATTATCACTTATGTTCACGACGGTATTTTGAATGGCAAATCCTAATAAATCAAAGTTAAGGGTACAATTGCAATTATGAATTAAAATAAAGTCAATTTTGTGGGTCAACCTTCAACTCGGTTCCTATCATGCTTCACGTGTTATCACCTTTATTAAAAAAAAAAAAAAAAAATTCATTTATCGACTTAGGAATTTGATTGGGAGATAATGCAATTATAACACTGGGTTGCATATTTTTGATATTACCCTTTTTGTAAAGAAAAAACAAATCGATGTGCAAATTGGGTGTTTTAGCAACCAAACCAACAAGCCCTTTCCTCTTTCCATTGTCGACAGTCGACACCCACATCATCATGTTTAAGTGACGGACTAAAACTTTAATATCGACTATTATTACATCACTAATTAAGGGTAAACATAAAAACAAAAAATCTTGCTGGAAAATTCGAACTGAAATAACTGAAACGTTTAAGAAACCGATGACCTAGGTGCTGTTTGTTTTTTTAGAGCAAAAAGATCTGCTGTCTGCGGACCACATCTGCCAACTGCTGCAGCTTCAGTGTGGACCAAAGATCTGCAGTCTGCAAGAAAGCTGTTGTTTGTTTTTTAACATCTGTAGACTTAGTTAAATAAATTGAAATTTAATATGTCCTACGTCTAACAACATTAAAATAATCCATACAACAATAAAATATGTTGTTTGGAGGAAATGTGTTTTTTTTAGGTTTGGAAGATCCAAGAAGCTAATGCCCAAAGCTTCTTGGAGAAGACCTTCTGCAGACATTAAAAAATCTGTGAGCTTCCAAAAAACAAACATCTGCAGAAGGCTTTTTCTGCGCGAGGTCTGACCCACGAAGACAAAAGACCCCAGGAAGACCTTTTGTTTTTTCAATTAACCGGAAAAAAATGGGTTGGTTATGGTTAAGTGTAGGGGTGAGCATGGGGCGGGTTGGGGCGGTTTTTCACTAAAACCAAACCCCGAACTGCAAACTTCGGTTTTTAAGAATTAGAAACCGTCCGGTTTCGGTTTTTTCGGTTTCGGTTTTTTGGTTTTTCCGTTTTTCTAGGTTCGGTTTCGGGTTTTTTTCGGTTTTTTGTTTTCCTTAAAATTTACCAATTTGTTAACTTAAAAGTTATTATTCCAAACTTTAATACTTATAAAGTTATAAGACCTGGAAAACATTGGATTAAAACGTATGAAAAATTACAGATAATATACTTAAAACTTTCTTTTATATAAGTAAGGATCAAATCTTTTATAAATATACAAATATTTTTATAAAATTTGAAATATATATATGGTGGGGCAGGGCGGTTTTTTCCGCTCGGTTTTTTCGTATGCACCCAAAAACCGCCCCAAACATTCGGTCTTTCAAAAAATAAAAATCGCTCATATCGGATTTTTAAATGGTTCGGTTTCGGTTCGGTTTTTCGGCTTTTGTGCTCACCCCTAGTTAAACGTAAAAAACAAACTGTAAATAAGTTTTAGGTAAGCCTTCAGTCGATTAAACTGACCCATTTATTAAACATGTTAAGTTCAAGTTGACAAAACGCTAGTATAGAAAAGAAATAAGAAGTCTAAGAGTAAGTATGATGTGGGTCCATGGAATATTGAAGACGCCGCAATGTTATTGGTTGAGTTATGATTCAACCAACCATAGGAAACCACGTCATTAATATAAGTATCGAGGCCCCACCCGTATCGCCACCCAAAAATAGAAATCTTTCGACAATATAATGCTCTATTTTATTTTCTTTCTTCTCTTATTAATTAAAGTAAAACAACATTTTCGGTTTGCATATGTTCTTTATGTAATTGGTAGATTTCTACAACCTAAGCTTATATAGAAGATCATATGCATATGTAATTGGTAGATTTTCTTTTTCGGTTTGCATATGTTCATTATACTTAATTTGTGAATTTGGATCCTCAAAACTTGTTCAACACAAAAAAAAAAAAAAAAAACAAAACAAAACAAAAATTTAGGAGCAAAAACTCAAATATCTTCAAAAAAGAAACTAATCATTCAAGAGTAATACAAACTATAAATAAGCCCAAAAATTTCATATCAGCCAAAAAATATAAACGGGCCAAAAACTGAGCCGAAAACAAAGTCCAACATTAAACATAAAAAACTAAATATGAAAATAAGTCTCCAAGAACAATATTTTTAGTCCCGAAACATATACCTGCGACAAAAATTATTCCCTTTCGATCAGTGGAGTCCCTTTCTCGACATGATCATTGGCTTCAAGAAATAAAATGATTTGTTCCTCTACATTTGGACGTGCATCCGTTCTCATCTAGTGTACGTTTAGACTCGGATATGAGTTGAAAAAGTGACAATTGTTCATAACCTTTACTGTTTTATTTATAAATCAGAATATGAATTAATATAACTAGGCTGATTTAAATCATAAATGTGTTAGAATGGTCGATCGGAGGTAGTGGTGGGGGTTCACAAGTAGTTAAAAGTCAACTTTCAAGTAATGGGTATGCTGTACATGTGATACAAAATCTGGTCCCAATAGGATTTTATACCTGTAGTAATTAACAAGAAATACTTAACATTTATCTTACTTGGCCCCACATGTAGTGTATATATATATATCCACATATCTATATCTTCTTGAATTTGTAACGTATTTGTCACTAGTTTTAATCCTTTAAATTTAAAAAAAACTTAAAATTATTAATCCGTAACAAAAAGGAATCATTAAATTGGGCAAGTTAGCAGAAATTAATTGTCCACCGAAAGCTCCACAAAGTACAATTACAAGCATGCTAGTTGAGAATTGGTTTATAAAAGATAAAAATTTATATCGTCCCTTAATACTATCATTTATTTTAAATATTGTGGATATACATAAAACGTCAATCGATAAACCATTGATATTTGCCTAATTAATTTATAAGTAGGAACGGCAACGAGTCGGTTTAAGGGTGGGTTTTGGCATATCCGAACCCGAATCGATTCCCGACGGGTTTTTTTTCGGGTTTTCCCTATCGGGGATTTTACAAAGCCCGAAACGACCCGTCCCCGACATATGCCCCGAAAACAGAGAAAATACCCGATAACACTTATATACTCCCTCCGTCCCTAAATAAAGTTCCCATTTCACCTTGAATTTTTGTCACTAAATAAAGTTCCCATTTCACAAGTTGATGAGGTCCACTTAATAAAATAATATAATTACCATGGACCCCACTACTAACTATCCACTAACAATCTTTCTCTCTCCAAATCAACTTTATATTTTAATCAAATTTATTACCAATAACCCCACCACTAACTTTCTCCTTAAATATTGTGCCCAAGAGAAATGGGAACTTTATTTAGGGACGGAGGGAGTATTTAATATATAAAATAATTAAAATAATAATGATTTATATATATCGGGGCGGGGATACCTTGACCCGAACCCGAACCCGAGAAATTCCCGAAAAATCCCGAACCCGAAACACTTAGACCCGAATCTGAAACATTTAGACCCGACCCAAAAACATTCGATTTCGGGGTTCGGGTTCAGTGGTTTTTGCAATCCCTGTTTATAAGCATCTTTAACTTCGATATATACGTAATGGTATTTAGTCCTACCATTTGGTTCTACTCATAGTCCTACTCATTAGATGAGGACATGTGTCAAAATCAAAGAATAATATAAAGAGAGAGAATTAGTGAAATACACATGTCATCCTATTAAGTGAGTAAGACTATGAGTAGAACCAAATTGTAGGACTATATATCATTTCTCATACCTAGTATATCACATATAAGTTTGGATTCTAACAATAAAAAGTTATTCAGGAAATATATGTTTCGAACTTTTGTCAGTTACTTGATCAAACGTAAGTTAGACATTTATTGAGATTTTTTTGAAAAGAAAACTTGATAAAGAGATCTAGAAAAGCATAAAGACATGGTTACGGTCTTAGTCAGTGGCTGGTGGGTGGCATATAGATTTAGCGCCAAAAAATCTTCCCCACCAATTTAGCCCTATTTCGACAATGAAAGACAAAGACACCTTACACTTTATTATACTAACAAACAACACCATCCCTTTATTATATGGGTTTTGATAATAACAGTCTTAAGGGCTGTCAATAGACATGCATTAAAATTTTGTACTTTAATCCTTGACTAACTTCCGAATTTTAAGAATTACCACACCCTTTGAATTGATGTACAACTCTTTATGCCTTAAAAACAGCCCTAAGGGCTGTTATTATCACAAAAACAGCCCTAACTCTTTAATCCTTATTATATTAACTCAAAGGCTTGTAGCTTAGTGAAATTTAGGAGTGTCGAAAAGGTCAACCCGACCCCGAACCCGATTACGCTAGTCGGGTCGAGTTTATTCGGATCATTTTTTTCATATCGGGTTAGTTTAACCCGACGCTAGTATCGGGTCGGGTATCGGGTTTGTATAACTTACATTTATCGGGTTTCGAGTTGACCCGGCTAGACCCGACTAAATTTCAAAAGTTTATTCTTTTGAATTTAAAATATTTGATTATTAGTTAAGTTTAAAAGTTTTTACTCACTTTTTAAATATATTAAATAATGAAGGGCCTAAATGAAATTTTATATAAATGGTGATGATATAGTGATTTTAATGTTCTGGTCTTAGACAGTTCAAATTTAAATTTTGATGTTTTATTTTTCTAAAGTTAAAAATTAAATTTTGATGTTAAAATCATTTTATTACTCTTAAAATCAAATGGTGATTATATGGATTCGTGAGATACTGTTAAATTAAATTAAATTTTGGTGATGGTATACAATTTTACATTATGGTAACTGAATCAAGAGCCAAAAACTCTCCAGTCCTATTTTATGTGTGCTTTTATCATATTTATAAGTGTTAGGTCAAATATATTGTATCAAATAATATAGGGACTAGTTGTGTAATATTGTTAAAAGATATACTAGACTTAAGCCTTAAATCATGTAATAAGGCTTAGTTAGTAAGTGATTAAGCATGTTTAGTAAGGAGGTATAAATACCTTTCTTTTAGGCTTAATTTGTAAGCTTTCTTTCACATTAACAGAATTATCATTTGAAAGCTCAAAACTCCCTCCATCTTTCTCTCTCATTTACACACACTAAATACACCAAGGAACACACACACTTAAGCTTCAATCCATCTTGAATCAACATGAACTAGCTCGATCTTAGTGTAAAACGATCTATCAATAAGTTTCCCATATACATAAAAATAACTAAAGTGTAATCATTTTTCAATAAACACATGAATTCAACAAATAATACACACATAATTTTTTTGATACGTCACCGATTAACCGATCGGTTGACCCGACAAACCCGAAACCCGACCAACTCGGCTCCTTTTAGGGTCGGGTTTCAGGTTAGATTAATTTTACATCAAACCCAATAGACCCGACCCGATAAGAGCCAAACCTGACCCGACAACCCGATTTGACACCCATAGTGATATTGATGTATATTATAAAGTGTTGCCCATGATTTATAGGCATTAACGGATCTAGGACAAAACTCAACTGAAGCTTTACAAAACTTTATGTAGGGCTATATAAAAATTTTCCACTAAATTTTCTTTAACCATTTTTTACCCACATGAGGTGGACAACTAAGTGGTGGCCATACGCCCCATTTGAATTCAAATGGATCCGCCCCTGCCTATAGGTCATGCGTTCAAGTCCTGTCATTTATAAATGGAGGAGATATACTAGGTGTCATTCAAAAAAGAAAAAATAACATAATCCCTTTTAACCAGTTGGTATAGATTAACCGGCCTAACAAAGGTAACCTTGTGAGGTTTTTAATTTTGTTCATAAGATCTTGGGTTCGAGCCTTGTTGAAGGTTCTTCTTCAGAAATTAAGGAGGTGAGATTCATTCCCCTAAGACACAATTTCAAAGAAAACATACTGCCTACGTGGATGTTATTGTCAGACTTAAACCACTAACTAAACATCAAGACCCGTGCCAAAAGGCACACATCAGGGGCACGTCAAGGGCGGAGGCCTCACGTTAGGGGGCGTCGGCAGTCGGTGTCGACAGAATACGTCGTGGGGAGGACGGGAAGGGCCGGGGCAGGCATCGATAAGTGGGGAAGAGGAAAGGAGGAAGAGGAAGGGGAAGGGAAGTTGTACTTTGTGCATAAACACTTGTATCATTTGTATTTTTTTTTTATATAAGAAAAATGCTCTATTTCTTTTTATTTTGTAAAAATATTATAAATTTGAATATGAATAATATATTATATTTATATTTAATTAAAAATGATAATATGGAAGAGATGTGTTAGTGATGGGTTAATGTTGCTACAACGTGTCAGTAACTCGTCAGTAAGAATTAAGTGATATAGTACTATTAATAGATTTAATGACACGTCACTATTAGGAGATGCCTAACTGGTCGTAATAAAACGACACCATCCCTCCCTCACAAGTCACACACTCTCTCTCTAGCCTTTACTTACCCACATGCCATCATCTTTCATCATTAGGGTTTTTGTTCTCTCTCATCTTTTTCTTGGCATTGTTGTTTTGTCAAATTTAACCCTACTTCCATGCCATTCTCCCATTGGACCCTCTTCATCTTTCCCTTTTTAGCTTCTTCCGCTTAAATCCCATGCTTCACATCCGCTTCAATTCCCAAGATCCAACATATAATCACACAACTTTAGTCTTCTTCTTGTCTTTCGTCTTATGATCCATCCCAAAAAACACTTCCTCCTGCATCTTTGGAACCACCATCCAACTTCATAATATCAAAACCATAACTTAGAATTCAAGCTTTGTTTCTTGAATCATATCAAAGGATTGAACCAGCTTAATTAATTACTTTCCAAGAACATAACAATTGGTATGAACTTACTTCTCTATTAGGGTTTTTTATTTTTCATTTCATGACTAGCTACTTGATTCAATCTTTTGTTTTAATTAATTATCATATGCTAATACATAATGATTGATCTTATAGCATGCTCATTTTGTATTTTAACAAGAGTATATATATGATTTAGTACCGATCGATCGATATTAAATTATTAGTATACCGTGAGCAAAAGCATATACAAACATATATTAGTGCCACCTTTGTGTGTGTGTCTATTAGAATTATGAGTTTTGGTTAATTATTACATCTCTAGTTACATGTTACCATTACCAGTCGCATGCTTGATCCATCTATTTCATCCTTTATTTTCTTTCCTTTTATTATCATAGATGGATGAATGAGTTTTGATGTAATTCTATGATCATTAAGAAAAGTTAATTGAATTCAATGATTATTCAAAGTGAAAAATATTGCTTACTTTGCTTAAGATTAATGCTTTTAAACAAAGAGATCGAGCTCATCGTTAATCAAATGCAAAACCTTGACTTTTGTAGCGATCGATATGAAATTTCTGAACGGGATCTTTAACCTTAAATATTTTTTTCCTGTATATATAGTTGTGATCTTTAACATTTGATCCCTTCAAACACAAGAACTCTATCAAGTTGTTGTACTTTAAGCTCATACTTGATCAATATTTTTAGTAATTATATTATCATCTAACACCAACATCTTCTTTTTTCGGCAAAAGTTATATATATTGATATGAATTTACAAGAGATTCAAAGTAAAATTACAATGTTACTCTTATCAATTGGTGTTGCATTCTTATAATCAAAGAGCAATGGTTTCTCTTCTCTTTGGGCTTTGAGTTTCTTCATAATTAAAAAAATAATCTATAGTGATCGACCGGTGTTGGTTGAAATTTCTTACAACGTACACCATTACACCATACCGTTTCTTCTCTAAAATCCATAGTGTTTAACCATGTTAATTTCAATGCACATTTAACTAATTAGCCTACAAATTAAGATTTATTGCGTTTAGTGAGCTTGCTCAACTGCAGTTGAGTTTTAAACACTTGTTTTATAAAAACTATATATCCTCCCGTCCCTCTTTATGCATATAAATTATTTTTTATATAATTACAGAATTAAATTAATGATTACAATGTGTCAACAATCTAATACACTTGATACGAGAAAAAAAATTATGAGCAACAAACTCAACTATGTAGCTAGCGACGACATATTGTTGCCATGGATTTATCAGTAGCACGACATGTTTCGTCACCATAATAGGTCTAGGCCAAAGGACCTTTGATAATAGAAGGATAAATAATAAACGTACATAGATACATTGAAATGCATGAATATACTTGTTGCATTATATGTGGTCAAATTGAAAGCATGCATTGTGTATAGTAATTATGGTTCAACCCAATTAAGCTAAGTTGATCAACCAAGTAAGATTGGATAATTGCAGATTAATCTAGTTTTAGTAAGAGGAGAAATGAACACTTTTTCGCACGTTCCTCCTGGATTTCGGTTCCATCCAACCGATGAAGAACTTGTGGATTACTACCTTAGAAAGAAGATCAACTCGAGAAGGATTGACCTAGATGTCATCAGAGACATCGATCTTTACAAAATCGAGCCATGGGATCTTCAAGGTACTGCCTACTATTATTCTCATTGAACATATCAATAAATTCGTAGTATGTTAACGAATACTCTCTTCATCCCAATTTTATTGTCCACGTTTCCTGTTTGAATGTCTCAAAATTATTGTCTACATGGAAATTCCACCACCAAAAAACAGTTAGGTGGTAAAGATAGAATTTTATTTGTTGCACGGTGTAATAAATGTATTTTTATTAAACTGTGTGATTTTAATTGTCTGTGAACAATTATAATTTTGGGATGAAAGGAGTATTATTTTAGCTACAAGATGCTAATGTACAAATATAAATAGAGCTATGCAGACTAGGTACCGAAGAGCAAAACGAATGGTATTTCTTTAGTCATAAAGATAAGAAATACCCAACCGGGACTCGAACAAATAGAGCTACAACAGCCGGATTTTGGAAGGCTACGGGGAGAGACAAGGCGATTTACTCGAAGCACGACTTAGTTGGGATGAGAAAGACATTGGTCTTTTATAAAGGCCGTGCTCCGAATGGACAAAAATCAGACTGGATAATGCATGAATATCGCCTTGAATCGGATGAAAATGCAACCACAACTCACGTGAGTAACTATATATTCTTGTGCTAATTATGTTGATGATCAAAATTAATATGGTTATTTCACGGGTAATTGATGCTCAAAAACGAAACGTATTGGACTCATTGATTCTATGAATATTAGGACAGTTTAATCAAAAACCACATTGATTAAAAAATATCATGGGATTGGCCTTCAAAACTTTTTAACACAAAGAACACCATTTTGGGACAGAATATTCAGTTTTAATAATATCATAAACTGATTATTGAGGTCACACAAATACACTTCAAATATGGGTCAGAATTTCGAATGGTTCAGAATTTTGAACTAGCCAAAAAAGACAAACGGACCATAAACTGAGCCTAAAACAAAAACATAAAAATGCAAATAAATGTCCAAAAATAGTGTTTTTAGGCCGGAAGCCCCGAAACAAAAGTTATGTTTTTTTTCAATCTAGCTCCTTTTAAGACATGATCATGAACTTCAATAAATAAAAAGATCTGCTCCTCTACATCTAGGCTACATTGGGTTTTAAGTTGATTTAAATTTTGTTGATTTTGAAAACAGGAAGAAGGGTGGGTGGTATGTAGGGTGTTCAAGAAAAGACTACCCACAATGAGGAGATCAAATGAGCATGAATCCCCAATTTGGTATGATCATGATCATCAAGTCTCATTCATGCCAGAAATTGATTCACCAAACCAAAACACCTCTTTATCTCACTTGGTTGTTAACCCTAATTACCAATACCCTAATTATGGTTCTTGCACGAAAGAACTAGACCATCTGCAAAATTACCAAATTACCCCTGACCACTTCCTTCAACTCCCTCTTCTAGAGAGTCCAAAAGTGACTCATGCCTCCAATTCTAATTCCATGCCCATTTATGGTATCAACTATCATCCATCTTCACTGATCACACATGATCACCAAAACAACAACATTGATCAACTAAATCAAGATCAAAATCAAAATCAGGTGACGGATTGGCGAGTTCTTGACAAATTTGTCGCATCACAGTTACTTAGCCAAGGTGATATAACTGATTCAACTAAAGAAAATCGTTACACGAATATAGAAGATAATAGTCACGAGAACTCAAATTCTAAGATGATTACACATTTGAACAAACAAGAACACGAAAAGTCAACGGTGCCCGAAAATCATGCCTCAAATTCTATATCCAGTTGTGAGATTGATCTGTGGAAGTGAAGGAGTTAATAAGATCATTATATCGAAGTTATTAATTGCAAATATAGAAGTGATCGATTTTCAATTGTTATTGTACATAATAAAGATCTAAAGTGCTATATATATTCATGTAACCTTATTAACATTTATACTTGGTGAACCATGGAAGTGTTCCTATATGTTTCTTATTAATTATTATTGTTTTTATAATTACTTAGGATCACAGCATCATCTATTTTATGTATAATGGGCTTTATTATGTTGCCGGTAAATATCTGACAATAGCGTGCATGCGCTGTTTATAATGTTTTTAATTTGTTCTTGATCATGTTTAAATATTTATTTGAACTTTATGACTATCTATTCTTATGGTTGTATATTTTTTTAGTTTTTCTAGCACAAATGCTCATCCCTATCCGAGAACCGAATCAAAACTGATCGAACCGAAAATGAAAATGATGAATTTTCAAAACCGAATCAGAATCGATTACATGTTTTTAGTTTCGGTTGGTTTTCGATTTGGTTCAGTTATTTTAACTGAGCATGCAAAAGGAAATGAAATATGCTTTTAACTAAAGTTTGCCTCCATATATAGATTGGTAGGTGTTGTGAGGGGAATGCTTGATGAGTGTGCGAAAAATTAATCAACAGAACTTTCCTTTGAAGGGATAGCGAAATTATCAATTTTCTTTTAACAATTTTGACACTGCCTTGTCCTAAAAGTAATCTTTTAAAGACAATAATGAAATATTACTTCTTTATATAGAAGAAGTTAGACTTTTTTTCTTTTTATCGTCATATATTGTTTTGGTCAGGGGTGAGCATGAAAAAACTAAAAATCTGAACCGAAACTAAAAAATCTGAAAAACTCACCCTGAAAAAACCAAATCATTTGAATGTTAATGTAAGGTGCATACACGATTATTAATTTGTAAATGTTTATAAGTTCAAACATTTCTGTAGAACTATAAGTGCTAAATAATAATCATTTTTTTTTTTTGTATTTTTCTTCACAGTTGCCAATGTAACTATTTTGTAAATATTTTTAGGTGCGGGAAAAATGATGAAACATTCACACTATTGAAAACGCATAAAAACAATGTGTATATTAATTAGCTATTTGTTTTAGTAACGATTTAATTTAAATTACAAACTCACGCAATATTCTTGTTGATAAACTATATACTTCCTCCGACTTAAAATAAGTAATACATTGTTGGTTTCACGGATTTTAAGGCAAAATATGATAATGATAATTAAATTAAATTAATTGGATAGTTAGTGGGGAATAAGTCCTATAAATTTTGAATAAAGTGAGGTTAATGATGTTTAAAAGTAAAAGTAAGGGTAAAGATGTCATTTTACTTTATTAAAGTAGATAGCTAGTGGGTGTGGGTCCCACTACTTTTTACCAAATAAGGTAAGTTTTCAAAGTGTATCACTTATTTTGATACACCCAAATATGGAAAGTGTATCACTTATTTTAAATCGGAGGAAGTACAACACTGTCATTAGGCATTCACGAAAAAAGAACGGAGCATAAGAACATTTGAATCTTTATAAGGTGTTAGACTGGGGCTAACCGTTGCTCCAGCGGGCTATTGTTTCACTTAGGTTTGGAGAAACCATTAGCACGCCCCCTTTGGTTCTTGCACCGGTTAACTGGCTTTATTTTGGAGACGTAGAATGCGACGAGATTATGGGCAATTTTGTGGGTTTTGCCGTTTTGGTATTGTGTGTATTATATGTACAAATATTAAATAGAGAGTTATTGTTGAGATATGTGTTAATGGGTTGAATGTCAATTGAAATGTCAGCTGACATACTGTTGATTTGACAAAACTATAGTGTCAGTTGATGTTACGATTATTATAGTAATGTTTAATTAAGTGCCATGCAACCATGGGTATATATATGAGATCGATGAGTAGCAAAGCTTATGAGTTAAAGACATTTAGCATCGGAAATATTTAGTGTTGTGTAGTTAGAAGTTGTGCACACACAACCATGCAGAGCTCTCCACTACACCTAGATCAGACAGACTCAGGGTTTGTAGCCTAATGCTATTGGTGTTTGGTGTTACTGATGACTTAGGTGCTGTTTGATAGAAACAAAATGATTAAGCGCTGAATGATTCAACGGTCTGAATGATCAAGAAGTTTTGTATAAAATTTGGTTTTATTGTGAGAAAAGTTTTTTATAAGAATTCTGACTGCTTAACGATTCAGCATATGTTTTAAGGAAAATGATTCAGCGGTTATTTGCTATCCCATTCAGCATATACTTCATTCAGATGCGCTAAACAAACGCATCGAATGTTGAATGATTCAGCATTAAGCGCTGAATGGCTCCATTAAGCTGCAAACAAATACCACCTTAAAGGTCATGATCAGTTCAAGTCTCGTTGTGTACAAATTGGAGTAGACCATGAGCTATTAAAAAGAGCTTAAACCCGACTACAAACTAAACAAACCCTCAAATTAAGAAAAGACTACCATACAATTAAACTCAAAAGGATCATAATATAATCAACGGTATAGTAACAAGTACGTACATTGGTCGACAAACGAACGACAAGATGAATGCGGAGAACGAATTCCTGCGCTTTAGAGCATTAGTGACCATTAGCTAGTTTTTTGTGACTGAATGGAAGGGGGTCAAAACTAGAGTGATTTGATCTTGTGAATGTTTTGAATGGATAGATAGAAGTGGATATATATTTATAAAAGTCAAAATTGGTGGGGGAGTCAAAATTAAAATGTTTGAATGGAAACAGGCAAAAATGTGTACTCATTGAAGTTGTCTTGTGAATTTATGGACACTCTTGCACTCTTTGGGGGCACAAAGATGCAGGTTGACCAGAGTGAGGGTATCCTAGGATTAAAATAGTATAAAGTTTAAGTAATAATCGTACATAATTCATATAAAAAGAAAAGGAAAAGAAAAGTGATCATTGCAAGCTAATAGTCTCAAATTCTTGTAAATAAATATCGAAAATACTATTTATGAAAGTTGGGGCTAGAAATTGGAGTTGGAGATTTTAATTAGTAGACAGAAAAATAATCAAAGCTGGAAAATATAATACAAATAAATGATGCATAAGAAACTTAAATCTGGATTAATATGATTATTTAATTGTTTTATAGTAATTATTTACTAGAGTATTTTAGAAGCTTCAATTTATTAAAAGTAACTTCCAACAATTGTTTTTTAACTTTTCTTTTAAAAATTGAAATCAAGAATGTATCCTTAGTCTTCAACTTAAAAACTTCTAACTTTTGTAAGCTACAAAATATATATTGAACGAGTTATCTTACTCATTTATAATATATTTAGAACTACTAAATATGGAATTACTTAAATTTAAATTAAACTTATTTCTACTTTTAGTAACATCTTAAACACCACAAAATTAAAAAAAAATATTGCTTACATGATTCGAACACAAGACATTTTTGAGTACTGACTGGGTGTTAACCAATTAATCTAAATGACACTTTGTTTAATCTCAAATAAACAGACAACATAACACTGCAAAACATCGAAATTGTCCCCTATTTTATTTCGGATACAATTTAATATATATTCTAAAAGGTCTTACCACCCATCTTATTCAACACTTATTGAAGGTAACGTCTTGACTATTGCAAATAAAAAAAAACACTATAATTTAGTTACAGGTACCCGTCGCTGCTACTTATTATAAATGAATGAGCGAGTGTTGGGAAATAAATGAATGAGTGTTGGGATATATTGAACGGTTGGAGTGGAAGGATAATGAAAGCCTAATAATATGGTTTTTATGAATGTGTTTGCTTGTAGAATAAGTTACCATCATTTGCTCAAAATCCCCATGTGATATCTTATTATTTTGGCTCTTTTTCTTCCCCATAAATACCAAGGCAGAAAGTGCATGCCATATAAAATTATGACAATAAGGTGCTGTTTGTTTTTTTATAAAAGATCTTCTTAGGGTCTTTTGTTTTCGCGGCGTAGATCACGTGCAGAAAAAGCCTCCTGCAGATGTTTGTTTTTTGAAAGCTCGCAAATCTTTTTATGTCTGCAGAAGGTCTTCTCCAAGAAGCTTTGGGCATTAGCTTCTTGAGTCTTCCAAACCTAAAAAACACATCTCCTCCAAACAACATATTATATTGTTGTATGGATTATTTTAATGTTGTTAGACGTAGGATATATTAAATTTTGATTTATTTAAGCAAGTCTACAGATGTTAAAAAACAAACAACTTTCTTGCAGACTGCAGACCTTTAGTCCACTCAGAAGCTGCAGTAATTGACAGAAGTGGTCCGCAGACAGCAGATCTTTTTACTCTAAAAGAACAAACAACACCTAAGAATATATTTACAATAAGTTAATAACATTATTTTGGGTTATTTATTATTTATGGTTTCTTATAATACTTAAAATTTGAAGGTTGTGTAATATTTAATGATTTATCCAATGAAAATATTTAAAATAGTTATAGTTGAATGTATTCCCACTTGCTTGCTAGATATCTTCATGTTTAAGAAGATCATTGGTCCGACTCATTTAAGAAAAACATAAATATTTGTATAAATATAAATGTCGCATGTTTGAGAACTTTTATGGGTCATATATTTGTGTAAACATAAATATTTCTGAAAAAAAGTAAGTTGCTTGAAAGGTTGTAAGTAATTAAATTTTCAAGAAATTGTTCAACACTTTATAAAGGGTATAATAATAGTAAATGCAATTTGATTGAATTGCAGCTATCATTAATTACACTAATCGTCCTTATTATGACCCTTAATCTTTTTTACTAACAAAAACAATCAAAATCTGCCATCAAAACAACAATTCTCAAACTAAAAAAAACTAATTACCAAATAACACAATCTCTTTTGAACAATTAAATTAAATTCTTAAATATAAACAATTCTCAAAACATAATGAAGAAAACAGTTAAATATGATATCAAGAGAAAAAAGTTCAGCTTCAAAGATTCTTGTATTCTCAAAGGAGCAGAAGATGAGCCTCTTTGTGGCCTGAAAAATGCAAATAAAATATGTTAAATCAAAGGTGGCAATTTCGACCCGTTTACTTATGAACGGGTCAAATGGGTAATTTTTTTGAAAATTGAAGTAAAAAAAAGATAGCTTTAAGGGAAATGTGTCAAATGGTTTGAACGGGTTAAAAGTCGACCAGAGTTTTTTTTATGCATAAAAACATCCTAAATCGCTACTTTTAGATTAATAATATGATTCTATTTGACACAACACTTATGGATTTAAAAACAAAAACTTTTTTCATTAATTTCATTCATCATCTATTAAAAGTTAAAACTATCATACACCAATTTCAAGAAAAGGCGAAAATGACCTTAATTTTTTAGCAAGACCAAAATATCTCTGATGAGGAGTTGGTATATTGTAAGTTAAATTGTTGTTTATTCAGAAAGACTAAGGGCATTTTCGTCATTTTGCATGTTTTAATCAAAATCGGCATAAATAACACAAGTTAAAAACTTTGATTAACCCTAATAAAAAAAAAGTTGAAAACTTGTTTTGACCGTTTAAAAATCTCTGATGAGGAGTTGGTATATTGTAAGTTAAATTGTTGTTTTTTTCAGAAAGATCAAGGGCATTTTCGTCATTTTGCACGTTTTAATCAAAATCGGCATAAATAACACAAGTTAAAAACTTTAATTAACCCTAATAAAAAATGTTGAGTACTTGTTTTGACCCGTTTAAAAAGTCAACAATTACCCATTTTGACCCATTACCCAACATGTATATATATATATATATATATATATATATATATATATATATATATATATATATATAAGCAAAGTGTTTTTAAGAGGATGTACTTTTGAAAGTGGGCAAGGGCCCCACAAAACAAGACATTATCAGGCGGGGGCGATTCGGTCTTTTGGCCATCATCTTCAGGATTAATAATTCTCATATAAGTTTCTTGACCTAAATACCATCGGTCAAGATTTACTGCTCTAAGATTCCATGCTCCAACATTATCAAGATATACAAGTATTGCTGTCCATCCACCAGGAAAAACCTGTACAAATTTAACAGTTTTTTTTTCATAATTATTTAATAAAATTAAAAATAAAAAGAATTAAATCACAATATGATCCTCTATGGGTGGCAATTTTTACCTTAATGGGTCGAAAAATAAAAAGTTACCCGTTTTAAATCATTTGACAAAAAACTGTTTTTGGTCAACAAACCCCGTTTCTGGACAAGTAGTATATTTTAATTTTTAATTCATAAAACTTTCTAGATCATTTTATTTAAAAAAAAAAAGCTAGATTATTATTGATATTTATATAATTTTCGTAATCATATTTGACACACTAAAAAGTTAAATTCTTTTGAACAAGAAGTATATTTGCACAATTTCTGGACAAAAAAGTGTTCTGGTCAACCCAACCCGTTCAACCTTACAAAGAAAATTACCCAGTTTGACCCATGACCCGACCCGTTTTATGAAGAAAGTACCTGAGTAGTAGAACGTGCAATTGCATCCCAACGGTTATAAGAACCCCTACTATTTTCTGACCATTCTCCATACGCCATCCTAAAATATATAAAAATAAAAATAAAAAATGTAAAAGAAAGAAAGAAAAGAAAATAGATAAAAATTGAAAATAGAAGCATACCCAACAACAAAAAACGAGTAACCGTCCATATGAAAGCTCTGAACAACCGTATCATTATTCTCCAAAACAATCTCAACAAACCCTTTATAAGTAGCATTAATAACAGATCTATCCATAATCGGGGGCCGATTCAGGGGCTTATTTGGGAAATCAAGTTTATAAGATCCTTTTAATTTATAATTATCTGCAAGTCTAATTGGCGTATTAGGGTTCACAAATGAAATCCCATTAAAAGTAGCCCTAATTTTCCCGCCAATTTCGGTTGGTGGGATGCTTCTTAATGTGTACACATTGGTTACGTTAATTGACCCGTAACGAAACGAGCCTTGCGGGTTCGGGCGGGCCCCACTTGCTGAGTTGTTCATCCTGGTACAAACAAAAAACATGAATTATTATAGTTTCATATATATCCTTGCAAACTTCCAGTATACATATATGTATATATCCTTCCAAAACATCAAATACTCACGTATATGTTTTTATCTAATTTAATAATATTTAATATCGTTTAAATAAAAGAAACATGAATTACAATAATTTCATATATATCCTTGCAAACTTCCAATATTATGTATATATCCTTCCAAAACCTCAAAATTCTCGTGTGTATCTTTTTATCTAATTTAATAATATTTAAATCGTTTAAATTTATTTTAAAAAAACATGAATTATAAAAATTTCATATATATCCTTGCAAACTTCCAATATTATTTATATATCCTACCAAAACCTCAAAATTCTCGTGTATATCTTTTAATCTAATTTAATTATATTTAAATCATCTAAAATTAAAAAAAAAAAACATAAATCCTAAACTAATGGTAAAATAGCCTAAATATCTTTGACGAAAGAAAATGAAATCGTCGAGTTTGGAAAGAAAAAACCCTTGACATTTAAGGGTATTTAGGGCATTTTACCATTTATCTAAATTAGGATTTATGTTTTTTAAATTTTAAATGATTTAAACGTTATTAAATTAGATAAGAAGATACATGTGAGAATTTTCTGATATTTGGAAGGATATATACGTAATATTGGAAGTTTGCAAGGTCATGAATGAAATTATCCCTTAAAATTATAACAATATAGGTTCGTTCAAGGGGTGTTTGGATTGGTGTATAAGAAACAAACCTGATGGACATAGCCTGATTCACTGCAAACGAGGTATCATACCCGTCATTTGGCGGGTCAGGAATCGGGCCTGAAGCCCGCCCGTTTGAATTTGAGTAATGCAAAATAGCAACACCTGTGACCCGTTGCCATTCTGATTGGTTTACAAATCTTGCACTTGCAACAATGTAATAATCAGTAGTGGCATTTTGGTCCATTGTGACCAAAAATGAATATGATTGGCCCACATGAATATCTAAACTGGAATAATTTTGTTGTGATGTGTAATGTCCTTCTGCTTCTGCTAAAAGTAAATTATGATTTTGGATTCTGAAATTTAAACATGTCGATGTACCAACGTTCACCACACGAATCCGGTACGTTTTCCCTACAAGATTTATATTTAATTAAATAAAAAATGATGCCATTAATAACTAATAAGTCATATGATATATTTGTGTGATAGTGTGCAGCCGAAACAAATAGTTATGTTGCATCAAAATTAATATTTCAAATTTCTTGCTTACAAGTTTTAAGTGAAGGTGTTATATAAAAGGATAAAATTCGCAAAAAGAAAAAAATATAAATAATTATAATTAATAAATACCTGGATCAACATTAAGTGTCTCGTGCTCGATTCCATCTGGTACAGAGGAGTTATATTTAAACGGTCCTTTTCCATTAATAAGAACTCCATCTGGCATACCAAGTTCCTTCCCAGCATCAAGGGAAGCTCTCAAATCCTTAATTTAATTAAAAAAAGCCAAAATTAGATATATAATTTATATGATATTCATATGTGAAGTTCATAAAAAAATGTTACTATCAAAATTAATTATTATATATCCTATCATTTTTCTCAAAAAAAAATCATTTGTTAACTAAAAAAAAATCAAATTTTATAACGCGCCTTAAAATAAGTGAAAGTTGCAAAAAATGATTAAAAATGGAAAATTGCAAAAAAATTTACCAAAAACCCCCCCAAGTTTGATGACGTTTATTTATAAGAAAATTCATCTCTGGTCAAAATAAGTGAGTTTATATTTTCACAAATATAGGGAAATCTTGTCAAAATTGAACTATATTATGTCCCTAAATTTGTCAAAAACTGAACTTTCACTCAAAAATTTGTCAAAAACCGAACTTTCACAGTTTCACCACTAAATTGTCAAAATTTGAGATCTTTGGCTACATTTCTTGGCAATTTTCCCATTAAAAAAAATCCCAAGAAAACACACAAACCTTATGGCTTCTAGTATACCAATCACCAATAGTAACAACAATATCTCCATCAGGAGTATTAAACGGAAGAGGAATAATTTTTCGGTTTGTAATTACAAAACCACCAAAACCGCCAGCTGCCCGTTGAAAATTAAGAGATGGAACATAATAATAACTACCAATTTGATCTTTGACTTGAAATTGGTAAGTCCAATTCCAATTTGCAGGAATAGGACAATTGGTACCAAGAACTCCATCTTGCCAAGAAGAACGCCTCATTTCTATTCCAGGCCTATAAAAACAACATTTTTTTCAAACTTTAAAACATATATTAATTAATTAATATACTAAAACATACGTTGAATGAAATCAAGCATACAAATTTATGATTAAATAATACCATGTAATAAGGAGGCTTTCATCCAATTTGTTCTTGATATTGACAACAACATTGTAATTGGTTGTAACGTTTAGTGTTGGACCTGGAAACTTTCCGTTCACTGCGATAACCTGCAATTTGAGTTCATAATATTAAAAAAAAAATCCAGTTTTCAAAATAATAAACAATATTAATTAGGGTATGTAAAAGAACTCGTTCAGGCATTTAATCGAACACTTGGAGTGCATATAAAAACAGCAACACTAAGCAAGCAAAACCCTACTCGAGAACGCGAAACAGAGCACATGAGCAAAGAAGAAACACACCTGTTGCGGAACACCAAGTGGAGATACAGTCAAATAATCAAAATCGAGTTCGAAATTCGCAAACGGATCACCAGCAGAACAAAACCCACCAAACAGCAAACCAATGCAGACAAACCAGTATAAAATTAACCCAAATAACGCCATTGTTTAGTTGATTTCGCAGTCGATTTTCAGTGGGTTTTGAGGGTTTTTCGCATTATCAATGACAGAAAAGAATGTGAATCTGTTTTTAGAATAAAAAAGTTGTCTTTTAGAAGTTTTTGTTCGTTGAAATTTTTTTGTTTTGAAAGAGAGGCCAAGAAGAAGATTTAAAGAGTTGCCCTACCAACACTCGCCTTCTCGTTTAACCGGCTTGATATATGCGTTTTCTAATTGGTTACCGGCTAACCCGGTTAATGGATTTTGTTTAATGTCTTTTAAGACCGGTTTAAATTACTAAGGTGCTGTTTGTTTTTGAAGAGGTAAAAGGTCTGCAGTCTGTGGATCACATCTGTAGAGAAAATTTAGACCAAACGTCTGCAGTCTATAAAAAGAAGACTGTTTGTTTTTTAATGTCTACATGTAGACAAAAAAAATTAAGTGGCAGTATTTGTGTGGGTCGTGGCGGGTTGTGGTGACAATGGGTGGTGGTGGAAGTACATGGTGGCGGTAGATGGTTGTGGGTGGCGGTGGCGGTGGGTGGTTGTGGTGGTGTGTGGTGGCGGTGGGTGGTGGTGGGTGATGGCGGTAGATGGCGGTGGGTGGCCGTGGCGGTGGTGGTGGGTGGCCGTGGCCGTGGGTGGTTGTGGCGGTATGTGGTGGTGGTGCTGGGTGGTGGTGGTAGATGGTGGTGGGTGGTGGTGGCGGTATGTGGTGGAGGTAGATGGTGGTGGGTAGAGGTGAGCATTTGGACCGAAAAAACCGAACCGAACCGAAAACCGACCGAAACCGAACCGAACCGAACCGAAACCGATAACATGTTATCGGTTCGGTTTCGGTTTTGAAAATTCATCGTTATCGGTTATCGGTTCTATCGGTTCGGTTTTCGGAAAATGATGAACATTTGGCCTAAAATAACCGCACCGAACCAAAACCGATAACATGTTATCGGTTCGGTTTCGGTTTTGAAAATTCATCGTTATCGGTTTAGGCCCGATAATCACCCCTAGTGGTGGGTGTCGGTAGATGGTGGTGGGTGGTGGAAATAGATGGTGGCGGTACGTGGTTGTGGCTGTATGTGGTGAGTGGTAGTGGCGGTGTGTGGATGCGGTAATAGGTGGTGGTGGTAGGTGGCGGTTGGTGGTGGTGGGCGGCGGTGTTGGTATGTGGTGGTGGTGGGTGGCGGTGTTGGTATGTGGTGGTGGTGGTAGATAAACTTTTTTATTAGGTGTAGGTAAAATGTCTTCCAAGCTTGGAAGACTATGGTCCAAGTCTTCTCCAAGCAGACCTCAAAAAGACTTTTTCCTATCTTCTGACTTCCAAAAAACAAACAGTCTTTTTCCAAAATGTCTTCCCGCCTGCAGACATAAGACCTCAAAAAGACTTTCTGTGAAAAAACAAACGCCACCTAAGAGTAAACATAATCTCGATATTTTATTTTAGGGTTTTGCTAATGACAGCCCCTAGGGCTGTCAATAAGCGCATTAAAATGTTGTACTTTTATTACCGGATGAGTGATACTTAAAATACAGGAGGTGGTTGTTGATTAATTTACAAGTTTTAATGCGCTTATTGACACCCCTAAGGGTTGTCATTAACAAAACCCTTTATTTTAAACAAACAGGTTTTGATAGAGTTGTTACTAGACATGCATCCAAAACTTATACCCAAAGCTTCTAGCCTAATGGTATAAGGTGTTGCCCATGACCCATAGGTCATGGGTTCAAGTCCCGTCGTGGACTTTGGTGGTGGGATTTATTCCTCATAGGTGGAAGGTTTGAGGGAAGGCATACTGCCCCTTGTGGATGTCACTGTCTATGCTCGAACCACTAACTTACTAACTTGCCGTTCAAAAAAAAAAAGTATATAACAACCCTCGTGCATTTTCAGAATTACTCTCCCATAAGTCAATGTAACAATTTTTATGCACTTAATGACAACCTTAAGGGCTATCTGTCATTACCAAAACCCTAAACGAAATATTAGTTTCTTTTCTAAGATTAAGTATTTTCTTTTTTTACAATTTTACTAGTTAACATAATGTATGTCTAGGTAATTCCCTAGACTAAAATTCTCGTGAGGCGATTTAACTGATCAGTTTAAACGAATTTAAACATGAGGATTCAAATCCGTGAAATAAAAAATCATGGGACAAAAATCACAAAAGAACAATTTTGGTATACAATCGAAGAATCTAGTAGTTCTAATGGATAATTTTTGTAAACTTTAAAATCATTAATAATCAGTTATTATCGCATTCTCTTTTATCTTATAAAATGTTATACTAGTATTTTATTTTCACATTCAAATTAATATGTGTCCTGACAAGTCGTTAGATGGTTATTGGTTAAGTTTAGGTATCGAAAATCAAAATTTTATTAGTTGATAGTTTTAGCTTTAATACACCAAAAAGTAGTAGTATTGTATGCTAATAAATTTGTCATACTCATTTGATCATTAAAATTATCAAAATCACATGTTAATAGGATAAAGCAAGAGGATTTAGTAATAAACAATACAAGTTTTACATGAAATTATTAGATTTTGCAAGATTATTTATACCGAAAGTTATGTAATAATGGATAATTTAAAGCAAACACTTGAATACTTATTTTCTACTTTAAAATTCTCTTATAAAATAATATAAAATCTAATAATCACAATCAAAATTATTACGTTTATATAGCGATTATAAAGGAAAACAACAAACTGCATTTGAAAACCAAATATGGAATTTAGTTTTTCTAAAACCGAAAATGGATTTGCTTTAAACATAATTTTTTAAGCTTAAATAAGGATTTAATACATTTTTAGAATAATTTCAAAGTCATAAAAAATACGTCCTCCGGTTCAAAATAAGTGCTACATTTTGAGTTTCACGGTTTTTGAGGCGAAATATTTTAATGATGGATAAATTAGATTAATTGTATGGTTAGTGGATAATGGGTCCCACACCTTTTGAATAAAGTAGGGTTAATAATGTTTAAAAGTAAAAAGTAAGGGTAAATGAGTCATTTCATTTTGTTAAAGTAGATACTTAGGGGGTGTTTGGGAAAACTTATTAAGAGGTGCTTATGGCTTATAAGCTTATATAAGCCTAAATAATCCCTTTTCAAAGGGATTATTTAAGCTTATATAAGCTTATAAGCTATAAGCTCCTTTAAATAAGCTTTCCCAAACACCCTCTTAGTAGGTGTGGATCCTATTATTTTTTATCAAATAAGATAATTTTTTAAAATGCAACACTTATTTTGAATCACAGTGTAACACTTATTTTAAATCGGATAGGAAGTATATTGTTTCCTTTACAAATGGACAAACACATGGGGTTGCTTGACCGGTTATAACCGGTAGTCAGAGAAAGTGGCCTATGGCCGCTGATATCGAGCCGGTGTTAAGTTTATATGTTCCAGAATTTTGTCGTCTTCTAACGGCCATATTTCCTGCTCCCTGTCACGTGCAACGCAAAACATTCCACCACCTTCCTGTTCAATTTTGTTGTTTATAAACTATTAAAATTTTCCTTTATCACCTCGAAAATCAGAAAGTATGCAATAAAAATGTTATTTTATAAGGTGGTGGGGCGCATGTTTTTTGTACGTTTTTTTATTTGTGGTATATAATTTTGATTTTGGTTTCATAAACGGTTCACCAGTCAATGTCAATTGATTTTATTTAAGTGGTATATAAGCCGGAATGAAATATGAATAACTCACAAATAACTAAATGGCTTGTAGCTTAGCAGTAAAACTGCAAAAATCGGTTTTCAGAGAAAACCGGTTCGGTTTCTCTGGGCGACGAGCAAAACCGGTTTAGTCAAAACCGGTCCGGTTTAAAACTGATTTTTGGGGCATGGGGGTCGAATCCATTTGGATCCGGTTCGGTTTTAACGATTTTGAAACCGGTTTTGCAGGTTTTTCTATTTTATTTTATTTTATTTTTTTTTTAACATTAAAGGGACATAACATAAAGGGACATAACAATTAACATTAAAGGGACATACTATTAAGCAAAACAGCAAAGTCTTTTAAACATTAAAGGGACATAACAATGATAACATAATACAAAAGACTAAAAGAGTAAACAAGTTCATAACAATAATAACAAAGTTTTTTAAACAAAGTCTTCTTCGTAAGTTGTTATTTCTCCGTATGTTAGTGTGTCTTCTCGCCTGATATTGTTGTGTAGTTCTAACTCGTAATCAAGTTCTTGTCTAGTTATAGGTGCCGACATCCCCATCTCAACTTCACTATTGTGTATTTCTTTCTTGACGTCGTTCTCCATCTCGCCTTCAACTAATGCATTGTCTTGTAAACGCTTTGCCGCATCTAAATGATCCTTCAAGCAAATGCAAACTTCTATCGACAAAGGCGTCATCTTCGATCTTCTTAGTGATACAACCCTACCACTAACACTAAAAGCGGATTCCGAAGCTACCGTAAAAGTTTGGACACTTAGTAGATCACATGTCATTTTCGAAATAATCAGAAATTGCATTCTCTTTCCTTTCCACCAACCCTAAAGATCAAGTTTTTGAAAATCATGGACACTCATAGTCCCAAAAAAATCGGTCATTGTATACCTTCCAAGCTTGCTACTAGTAGTGTTATCACGAGCTTGAACGGTATTTTCATTTCTCAAAGTGTAATAAAGTGATGTTTCATCATCATCTTGTTGACCCGAACCCGACGCCCCCCGCTTCCATCATTGTATGAATGTGTGTTGTTGGACCATATTGTACCAAGTATGTATCAAACATATTTTTAAAAACAACTTTAAATTGTTCAATTGCTTTATCTGCGAATTCAGGGTCTTCTTGATCCAAATCCAAAGATGGAAGCCGGTTCCACGACTTTAGTGGAAATGATGATCCTGCTCCCCCTGAAAGTATCCTTCTCTGACCGCTCGCCTTCGCTCGCTTGCTTCCATTCGTTCGTGCCCCTCACCCGAGGGTCACTCGCTTGCCAGTCGGGTTAATCGCTAGTGGTTTTTTTTAAGAAAGTAGAAACCCCATCCATGTTTACACCGGGATTTATAGCCACGACACATGTTTAGCGGCCGACATCTCTTGAAAATATGTTCTAAGTTTTGCTTTCATCGGTTGCACCATTGTATGAAAATTAAAGCTCTTTTGTTCAAATTTCTTTAATTTAGCACACATGAAATAGATTTGGTATAAAGCATATGGACTTGTGGGATAATAAACTCCCGACAACAAAGTGGTTGCGTTTTTTAAAACACTAAGTAATTCGACAATAATATGAATCAATTGCCATTTTTCCCATTTTATAAATTTTTCATTATTGTGTTTTGTTTTAAGTGTACTTTATATTTCACCTTTATTTTATATTTATATAATGTACTATACTAATGTAGGAGCTAATACCAATTTTCATTAATAAAATACAATACAATAAGGGAAATTGACTAAAAAACGTTTACAAAAGATTGAAACAAATAAAATAGAACAAACAAGTACAAGGTTTTGGTTGAGTCTCGTGAAATTCGCGATCCCCTTAAAATAGATTCGTTGTCTATTTCCCAGGGTAAAACAACCGAGTAGTTTTACACTACCGGATATAATCCAAGCCAGAACAAGTACCAAATTGAGAGTGTTTTCTTAGGAGAGAAAACTGTGAAAGAAGAAGTAGGTGATCAAGGTGTGTCTACAAATGAGACCCAATGTCTCCTTTTATAGTGTAGAATGAGGACTAATGTTTACTCAAAACATTAAATGCATTCAATTCTATTAAACAATAAATCAAAACAGCACACTGCATTTACTGCAGAAATTTCGTAACTGACTGCTCAAGTCAGTCCTTCTGGTCAGTCCAGGAACTCAGTCCGAGAGGTCAGTATACGAACTCAGTATTGGAAGTCAGTGCAACAGCTCAGTATCAGACTGCTGCTGCGCAGGTCAGTATCAGACAGCAGCTGCGCAGATCAGTACTGCAGGAACTCAGTATTGGAAGTCAGTATGAGACTGCCTGCTGCGCAGGTCAGTATGAGACTGCAGGTCAGTACTGCAGCGCAGTACGTGTAGAAAAACTCAGTACCGAGGTGGTCGGTATTGACCAGTCAGTACAGAGGAGGTCAGTATGAGACTGATCAGTACTGAGGCGGTCAGTACGAGCATACTGCAGTGTCGACTCGATGCAAAAAATTGACCCGCACGAGCCCGGAATTTCGGAGCTGCATTCGTGTCCGCAGGTCGCTCGGGCGTACACGAGTTCAAGCTATTTCGGGCAACTCAGTCCAAATTATTTGGACACGCTATATATACCGTTGCGTAGCTCTCACATAGGAGAACACATAGCTACCAACCAATAACTATATATAACACATATATATATATATATATATATATATAATTATATAGGTCCAAAGTTGGTGAAAAATCATTTTATCATAGCTTTTTCCAACAACTAACACTTTAACTTAATTATATTTTTAATAATTTCATATTATATTTTGACATTTTATTTAAATCGCTTTTGCTTTTTTTTTCCTCTTACATTTGTTCCTTGATTAAATTTTTATGAGTCAACGTATAAATTATTTAAGTTTTGTTGTTTTTGAAAAGTCACAACATACTAACAAATGATTAAGGTTTTGTTAGATTCATCAAGGTGGCAACCCCACTCGGAATTAAGAGTTGCATAAACAAAAAGCTAGTTGGAACTTGCTCTATAAAAGTTTACTTAGCTAAATTTCAATAGATAGTTAGAAACCCACCTTTGATGGCGGAATTATTCTCATCTCAAATTCTGGCACCTATAATCGATCACTTACAAGTTACAACCCACAACTCTATTTCATTCCACCAAGCAAATGAGAGAACTTCCGTACGCCGATGAGTTGGATAACAAAAACCCCCAAACTACCCTAATCTGCTACCCCACATCGAATCAGGAAATAAGAAGCTAGTCTGTCAGAATGAGTCGGTTAGATCAGTGGTTATAATTCGAACTGAACCGACCTGTTTAACATAAAAATCCACTATAGCTAACTGGTCAAACAAAAAAAATCGTTTTTTCTAAAAATAATTAGGTAAATCAAATAAAAAAATATTCCATACAAAATTTTTATATATATCTAAAAGAGTAAATTACACAGATGATCCTTTAAGTTTATAGTGAATTTCACCAATAGTCTTTTAGTTTCAAAAATTACACTGATGGTCCTTAATTCTAAAAGGTTTTTCACCGATGGTCCTTTACACTAACTGGCGTTAATTTTTTCAGTTAACTTACCCCATGTGCAATGCACACGAGGGTAAAAAAGTCATTTTCATTTCTTTTCTTTTTATTCTTAAACTAAAAACTTGTATTTATAATTAAAAATAATAATAATTTAAGAATGAAAAGAAATTAAAAATGACTTTTTTACCCTCACGTGCATTGCACATGGGGTGAGTTAACAGGACAAACTAACATCAGTTAGTCTAAAGGACCATCGGTGAAAAACCTTTCAGAATTAAGGACCATCAGTGTAATTTTTGAAACTAAAGGACCATTGGTGAAATTTGATATAAACTTAAAGGACCATCCGTGTAATTTACTCTATCTAAAAGTATCGAATTTAGCTGAAAATAGGGTTTGAGTTTTTTCTAACTATTTATGGTATTTGTTTTTATAGTGTTCTATTTTTTGTCATTTATATAACATTTACATGTTTATTGCATTATACTCTTTTCATCTCAAAATTATTATCCACATACAATAAGTACACAAATTAATTTTGATAGGTGAAAATTTTAGTTTAATAATAATATAATTTAAAAAATAATAAGATAAAAAGATAGGCAATAAAATTAAGATAAAGGTACTATTGGTATTTGGTTTAACTTTATACGTTCTAGTCGGATGGTATTCAATTCAAAACCTATTTTTAAATCATCGGTTATAAAAATAAACGTCGTCGTTCCGGCAAACGTTGGCACCTTCGCGAACCTTCTTCTCCGGCGAACAATTACCGGAAACCGCAGAAATAACAACAAGGATTAGATCTCAAATTCTCAATCACCGAACCACTCAGATCTGAAACCCTATTCCGATTTCTGAGGTATGGGAATCATAAAAAGCAGTTTTCCGTTCATGTTAGGATCAGTTTGTGGTGTATACATCGCTCAGAATTACAACGTTCCAAATATCAACCAGATCGCAGATTACGCAGTTTTAGTGGCGAAGCAAATGGAACAAAGGTATCGGAAACCTAAGAAGCCGGATGATGATTTCTAGTATTTGCAGGTGTGTTTAATTAATCTGTTTGTTTTAGGTCGAATTGCAAGGGTAGAGGATAATCCTTAGCTTTATTACGGAAATTATTGTTTGATTAGATGAATATATACAGTTTCTGTTCATGTAAAGATCTATCAATAGCAATTGTTATTGTTTAATTGTTACATTTGATATTGTTTGAGTATTTTATATGTATCAGGTGTTTGATACAAATGCTGAATATTAGTATTTAAATCATGAATACTGGTTGATGTAGATATAACAGAGGATTTATTGATTCAGGGTATGTTTGGATAAGGTTTTTTTAGTTCTAAAAGTGCTTTTAGCTAAAAGTACCTTTTAGTTTTAAAAAGTAATTTTAAAAATAATGTTTGGCTTAGCTTAATGACTTATTGACTTCTTGTTAGTGAAAAGTTGAAAAGTTGGTTGAAAAATAAGGGGTCCCTTCCTTTTCATAAACAACTTTTCAAGACTTATCAAAAAGTCATTTATAAAGCACTTTTCATCTTACACAAACAACTTATTAACTTATTGGCTTTTTCAAGAAGCTAATAAGTCAATTAGCACTTTTCAAAAGATTTCCCGAACACCCTCTTAATAAGCTAATATAAGACATTTCGGTTTCTTTCACTTTGCCTGTTACTTTGTCAAACATTAGTTGGCCCATGGGGATCTCTACAAGCAGCCACTTACCCTAGAGGTGGAAATATCGACCCATTTACCCGAAAACGGGTCCATTTGCCTAGTGCCAAATTTGACCAGTTACTTATGAATGGGTCGATTTGGGTTGTTTTTATCTTAAAATGGTCAAATAAAACAAATTAGCTAAAAGAGGAACATGTTGAAAGTTGCCCAAAATCTATTTCAGTATATACAATCTCTTATTCAGTTTTAGTTTTTTCAAAGATCTAGATTATTATTGTAGCAATATTGTTAATGTAATTATATAAACAGGTTCGTTATTTATTAAAAAGTATACATATTATGAAGAAGTGTTAGCGACTTAGCGGGTCAACTCAACTTGACCCCTAGCACTTTCCATCCGGTACTAAATATGATCAATTTCAACCCAAACCCTATTTGATCCGTTACTAAACCTTAGTTTTGACAATGATTTTTTATTTGTGTAATAACTTTAGTGACTCCAAAAGTATATCTTTTTTTTTGGCTGGTTCACAAATTGCTCAAGACATTTAGAAATCAATAATGTAGAGAGATTATAGTCGCCATCTATGGCTGCAAAGATACAAAAATTCACAAGTTTAGTACACAATTTATCAACTAGAAGCAGTAATTTTGACTCGGTTACTTATGAACACAACAATTATGTGTAAAGTACGAAAATTAGTTTGAAAAGGAAACGAGTCAAACCCAGTTGGTCGTAGTTTGAAAACGAAATGGGGTCAAACCCAACTGGTTGAAAGCTGACAAAAGTGTATTATAAATTCATAAAACCTTCTAGATCATTTGGATTCAAAAGTTGCGTTTTTTAGGTAGCTTTAGTACGCCTATTCAGCTAAGGGGCCATTGGGCGTAACTCGTAAGATCCTTGCAATTAACTACACAAGATATTGTGTATTTGAGTAATATAACACAGACTTGTAATAAAAAAGTAAAAGAAAAAAAAAAATATCAACCCATGACAAAAGCTATTTTCCCGCCTCTACTATTAACCTAATCGTAAACATTATTAAACCAAGAAAACAAATTTACCCGTTTGACCAATGTAAAAAGGGAGCCCATACAAAAGAGAGATGATATTTAGTCCTACTATTTGGTCATATCTATAGTCATATCCATTTGATAAGGATGACATGTGTACCCCACTAATTCTCTCTCTTAATATTATCCCTTAATTTCGACACGTGTTTTCATCTAATGAGTATGACCATGAGTAGGACCAAATGGTAAGACTAAATAGCATTACTCCATACAAAAAGGTATATGCAGTGCAACCAACTTTGCAAAAAAGAGACAAAATGCAAAAGGTGCAACCCAATTGGTTCATCTTTCACGCTATGCATCTTCAAGCCGAATATAGGTTTCACGATTTCTTCCCCCATCTATTCATAAGAGCCAGTTTCTCGTCATTTTTATCAACACAACCGATTTAGGGTCTACATGCAACAATAATAAAAGCATCAATTTGTTTTTGGCTGATTAAGTTTTCTACTACACTGAACTATTAAAGATACAACATGGTCATGGTACCATGAACTTGACAAAATGGTCGATTTAGTACCCTTAACTCGTTTATTTGATTGCGTTTTCTTACTTGACTTACTTTCGCTGGAGATTTTAACGGTCTGAAAAGTATACGTATATCTCAATATATTGATATTAGAAGTAAATCACGTGAGAAAACAAGACCAAATTAGTGAGTCATTAAATCAATCATTTTATCAAGTTCAGGGTACCATACCACACCTTTGATAGTTTAGAATAGTAGACGACACAATCAACAAAGTTCAGGGTACTAAAATGCATTTTGATGCATAGTACCCTGAACTTGACAAAATGGTTGATTTACTACCCTGATTCATTAATTTGTTCACGTTTTCATACATGATTTACTTCCCTTATAACTTTTGACGAACTAAAATATATAGATTCATCTCAATATATTGAAAATAGAAGCAAATAAAGTAAGAATTTACGACCAAATTAGTGAGTCAGGGTAGTAAACTGACCATTTTGGCAAATTCAGGGTACCACGTTGCACCTTCAATAGTTCTGGGCACTAAGATTTATTTTGTCCTTTAGCTTTAGTAATAATTTAGTTTTAATAATATTTCAACATTTTTCGGGTTTTTTATTAACATAGGTTGCAGAAGGTGCTGCAGCTCTATTTATGGAACAACTACGAGGTATCCAATACATAACGGATCGTGGAGCACAACAATTATCAGTAGATATAGAATATTTAAGTAACGTTTTGTCAGCATTATCGATGCAAATTCCTCCAATTTTGGCTACATTTCACACGTGCTTATCGACCCCGAGAGATCAACTTAAAGATGTTTTAAAAAACGATTATGATAATCTCGATCTCCCTACAGCCAATCTTGTTTGCAAGATGCGACGCGTTAATCTTGAATGATATGTAATCAAGGGTGGTTTGCTTATCGACGTGTCAAACACATAATACGATTATTTTTATGTATAGATTAAAAAATATGGTGCAAAAATCACTACCTCTTTAATAATGTTTTTGCTTACCAAAAGTTAGCACTTTTGCTCGAGTGAAAAATAGTGACGATACTTGAAGCCGAAGCCTTGAGATCCACCTTTTTTATAATACTACATGAGTACTACATGGTTCAGTTGAACCGGAACTAAAAGAACCGAAACTAAAAATGATGAATTTAAAAAACCAAAACCCAAATGATTATATGTTATCGATTTTGGTTCGGTTCGTTTCCGTTCGGTTTTTTAGCCTAAATGCTCTATCCTATCCGAGAACCGAACCAAACCAAACCAATACAAATAGAACTGAAACCGAAAATGACCGAAAATGACGTATTCTCAAAACCGAAACTGAACCGATTATGTTATCCGTTATATGTTATCCGTTTTGATTTGGTTTGGTTTCGGTTCGGTTAAGATTTTTTAGTCCACATGCTCACCCCCAATAGTACTCACACAAACCAATAGTTAATTATTACGTTTCTTATAATTATATAGACAGCTTAAATTAGATTTGTACAAATATAACGCGTAAAATGTTTGTATACTCTAATTTCATTTATAGCAAAAGTAATGCAAATCCTTTTATTTTAAGCATATGTGCGTTGATTGATTTTTTAAACTTGTGTTTATGGAAAGTAGATACATTATAAATAGGGTGTCCATCAGGTTGTCGATTCAGGCCTTAAGGTTTGGAGTAAAAATAATCTAACCCGATCCTACAAGAAATCGGGTTGGTCAGGTTAAAAAAACAGATGTCAACATAAGACCGGGATACCCTAACCCGACTAATATAATCGCATTCGAATTAGGGTTTGAGTCGGGTCAAATTGACCCATTTGACACCCTTAATTATAACGTAGTATAAATAATGAAAATAACTATCCTCTTTAAATAGAAGAAAAACAAAGTCTATTTTATGCATAGATGGACAACAAAACCTGTTTTTCGCCTCTATCGTATGGGTGGTAATTCAGGTCGGGTTCAGGTTGACGGGTTCGGGTTCGCGGGTTGACGGGTCAGAAACGTTCAACCCGAACCCGACTTGTTTATATAAACGGGTCAGATATCTCAACCCTACCTGTTTAACTTCAACCCAAACCTAACCTATATAACCCATTTAATAAAACAGGTTATCAGGTCAAACAAGTTAAACGGGTCAAACGTATCAAAATGTTATTATTATTACACAAATTCATAACAAAATACTAAACACCAAATTACTAAATAATATTTTTTATTTTTATCTATCTATTAGTTACGTTTTAACTAGTAAACTATAAATTAAATATAAATATATAATTTTTAAAATATATTTTAATAATTAAACGGGTTGGCGGGTCGACCCATTTAAATTATCATTGACATGAACCTAACCTGTTTAATAAACGGGTCAGATGACTCAACCCACGACTGACCCAATTATTTTTTACCTCAACCCAAATATATTTATTTTCGTGTCGGTTTCAGGTCGGATTTCGTATCGGTCACAAATTACCACCCCTACTCTATCCTATGTTCCTTGTTCCCCTTGCCTTGTTAACCCTAAAACAGAATCCAAAATCGATTCCATAAACCTCGACAGCTCCCCCTTTTTACAACAAACAAACGAAATTAGGGTTTCACAAATTATCCACTCCTCTGCAATCTGAACTATGGACGCCCAAAGAGCCTTGCTAGATGAGCTCATGGGTTCAGGTTCGTCTTTTAATTCTAAATTTTATGCAATCCCCACCAATCATGTGTTATTTTTTTAGTTTTGGAATATTGGATTCGTTAATTGAGCTTAATCGAATGTCAATTGGTACCAGGACCTGAAATTTCGAAACCCTAATTATGTAAATTGCTTATTGGTTGTGCGTGTGTGTGATTTCAGCTCGCAATTTGACTGAAGAAGAGAGAAGAGGACACAGAGAAATCACGTGGGATGATAAGGAAGTATGCAGCTTCTACATGGTGAAATTTTGTCCACACGATCTGTTCGTCAACACTCGAAGTGATATTGGTAGGATTTAAATTTATCATACTTTTTCTACTGTATTCAAATAACTTGTTTATATTAATTTGGGGATGAGTTATGACAAAGATGAATTATCTGTTCTTACTAATTTCTGCTTTTAAATTTTTTATAATTGTTATTTTTTGATATTTTTTTTGTGTGTTTTTATAAACTTAAAAAATGAGTCAATTTTTAATGGAAGTAGTAACATAACCTGATACTGCATTTAGGTTTTTATAAATGATAATTAAAAAGAAAAAGTTAGTGACTATTTGACTATTTCTCATGAAGTTTACTATGATGGTTATTAATTTGTGTGCATTGTTTCTCATATCAGGTCCATGCCCTAAAATCCATGATCCAAAGTTGAAAGAAAGGTAATAAAAGAACTCTGATCGTTGTGTTACAAACTGTTATTTGTTCTTAATTGTGTTTTTGTTGTTAATATTGTTTGATTTCATTATATGAAAATTTAACAAAAATTATGCTTTTGGTTTTTACTTTTAGCTTTGAGAGCTCTCCAAGGCATGATTCGTATGTGCCAAGATTTGAAGCAGAATTGGCTCATTTTTGTGAAAAGTTGGTAAGTTATTTTTACTTGGATTTTGGTGAATGTTTGTTACATATAATCAAGATTCTTGTAATTACTTGCAATTTGTTATTATAATAATTATTATACTTCCTCCGATTCAAAATAAGTGATACACTTTCCATCTAAGTTGCACGGAAACGCCCAACCATAAGCCGTTCCCGTTTCCGATACTGCCAAGAAACGGATACGGCCCCGATACGCCCAGAAACGTTTCTGAATCACCCGATACGTTTCGCTCGAAGTTTCCGTGCAGTTTCGTCAGAGTTTCGTGGAGTTTCGGCCCAGTTTCGGTGATAAAGCATTAGACAGCTTACCTGGTGGTGAACGGTGGTGAACGACGGGAACGGAGGTGGAGGAAGAAGATAGGCGGTCAAATCTAGTCACAAAAGAGAAAAACCGGCGATGGCGTCCAGACATCAGAAATGAAGAAGATGAAGATGGATTTAGGGTTTTCTTTTGCTGTGGAGTGTGGCCCACGATCTTATTGCTTTTATTAAATTACTGTGGCCCATACTTTTATTTTTGTAAATTAGTGTGGCCCTATTTGGTCTTAAAAGCATGGACTTCTACCTATCTTATAAAAGTCATACACTATTTATAGTTAACTTTAATTTATTTAAAATTTAATCTATTCAAGTTTTGTAATATATTTAAAGAATTATTTACTTTAAGTTCTATATATAGTATATATTTTGGAATTTCTTTAACATATATAATTCATATATATATTTTATATTTGTCGTATCTCTGCCGTATCCGTATCTTGAATTTTTGATTTTTGCCGTTTCCCGTATCCGTTACGTATCCGTTTCCCGGTACCGTATCCGTATCCGTGCAACTTAGCTTTCCATATTTGGGTGTATCAAAATAAGTGATACACTTTGAAATTTACCTTATTTGGTAAAAAAAGTGGTCCCCACACCCACTAACTACATACTTTAATAAAATGAAATGACACATCTACCCTTACTTTTGACTTTTAAACATCATTAATCTTACTTTATTCAAAAAATGTGGGACCCATTCTCCACTAACCATCTAATTAATCTAAAATAACCCCCATTTAAAACTTTTGCCTCAAAAAACGTGAAATCCAAAGTGTATCACTTATTTTGAATCGGAGGAAGTAATAATTATTATTTTACAATTTTTTTTGTTTTAGATTATGGATTTGGATAGGAAATTGAGACGTGGTCGTGAGCGTGTTGCACAAGAACTCGAAGTACCTCCACCACCACCTTTACCTGTTGAAAAAACTCAACAATTATCAATTCTTGAAAAAAAAATCAAGAATCTTCTAGAATCAGTTGAAGCTCTTGGGGAAGCTGGCAAAGTTGATGAAGCTGAAGCCCTAATGAGGAAGGTAATATAAAAATTTAAAATTTAAAATAAGTAGCACAATTTTTGTTAAGATTTTAGTGATAATGTATAAGGAGGCCACCCGATTATTCAACTTTTTTCATTAAGGTCACCGAACTATTGAAACTGAACATATAAAATTGTATCCATGGATATTTGTGTTTTATCAAAGTTTATATCGTTATCTTTGTCATATAGCGTGTTTTTTCTCTAGGTTTGGTATAAAATTGTAATAGATATTCGATACATGTTTGAGTGGCCTATAAAGTTATTTTGTAATTTACTCTCTTATTATTTTTAGAGTTAATTACAAAAATGGTCCTTTAGGTTTGTACCATATTGCAACTTTGGTCATATTCTTTTCAAAATGACAAAGATAGTCCTTATTTTTGAAACTTTTGGCACGTTTGAATGGTTGTACATAAATGATGAAACTTTAGTAGATGACTTAAGATAAAAACCTAACATCGTTTGGCCTAAAGGACCAAACGTGACAGAAGTTTTTAAAATAAGGACTATCTGTGTCATTTTTTAAACGATAGGACCAAAGTTGTTATATGGTACAAACAGTCAAACCTAAAAGGACTATTTTTGTAATTAACTCTTTTTTTTATAAATGGGATTTTTGGTGGTGTGACAGGTGGATTTGCTGAACATTGAGAAAACAAGTTTGACTTTGCAACCGCAAGTGTTGACCCAAGAAAAGAAAATGGCGGTTTGTGAAACGTGTGGTTCGTTTTTGATAGCAAATGATGCTGTTGAAAGAACTCAATCTCATGTAACTGGAAAACAACATATTGGTTTTGGCATGGTTAGAGATTTCCTCTCTCAATACAAGGTACACTTTTTTAATACATATAACTATATAAGACTAAATTACATAAATCGTCCCTGCGGTTTTCCAAATTCTATGATTTTGTCTCTGTGGTCTTCAAATTTCATTTTTTCGTCGATTTCCAACTATAATGACCAAAATAAATGTAAGAGTAAATTACAGAAATTGTCCCTGTGGTCTTCCAAATTCTACAATTTTGTCCCTAAACCTTTTTATTTTATCTTTTTGTCCCCATGGTCTTCAAATTTCATTTTTTTCGTCGATTTCCAACTATAATGACCAAAATAAATGTAAGAGTAAATTATAGAAATTGTCCCTCTGGTCTTCCAAATTCTACAATTTTGCCCCTAAACCTTTTTATTTTATTGTCCCCATGGTCTTCAAATTTCATTTTTTCGTCTATTTCCAACTAAAATGACCAAAATACCCTTATAATTTTTTTTTTTTTTTGAATTTCTTTAATTTATTTTTGTTTTCCGGCAACTCTGGCAAAATCAAACTTCTAAACATTTTTAATAACTAAAATCAACCAAACTTCTTTATAAGCTGGTGTTACTGGAGGAATATGGGCATACGGTAGAAGATGACCTGAAAAGAAGAAAAATACATTAAAAAAATTAAGAACAAATAATTATAAGGGTATTTTGGTCATTTTAGTTGGAAAAGGGCGTAAAAAATGAAATTTGAATATCACAACTCACAAGGACAAAAATTACGAAAAAAGAAAAAGAAAAATAAAATAAAATAAAATAAAATAAAATAAAAAATATATATATATCACGAAAAAAGAGTTTAAGGACAAAATCGTAGAATTTGGAAGAGTACAGGGACAATTTTTGTAATTTACTCCAAATATAATATCCAACTATACATTAATTTTATTTTATTAATAAGAAAAATGTTTTAAAATGAGCAGGAGGCAAAAGAGAAAGCAAGAGAAGAAGAGAGATTAAAAAGGGGAAAAGAAGCCGAAGAAAGAAGAAAACAAAGAGAAAAAGAAACTGAACATTCAACTGACCGAGACAAAAACCGTCACAATCAACGAAACAACAGAACATCAGATCATAGGTACAATAATAACAATAATTACAGAAATGGAGGTGGTGACCGTGACCGTGACAGGAACAGGGATAGATACCGTGGGCGTGACCACAGCAGATCCCACTCTCCTGCACGAAAAAGGGCATCCAGAAGTCCATATTAGTCAGAGGTAGTCTTTTAATAACTTGATAAATGTTCTGTTCTATGAATTTGTGCTCTGTTTTGGAGTCTTAAGTTTATGGGTGGACCTCTTTTTTGTTATAACAGCAATCGATATAAACTAAAAGGAGAGAAAAGATTCTGAGGTAGGTATTATTATTATTATTATTATTATTATTATTATTATTATTATTATTATTATTATTATTATTATTATTATTATATTATTGTATTTGTTGTTGCATTATATATTTTTTGAAAACTAATTGTTCTAAACGGTTTAGAACATGGATTTTGTGTATACAAATTAGTTATTTTGCTGCTCAAGAAATCATCGTTTTCTGGTTTTCCCACGGTGTGAGGTAACATATAAAATCTTGAATACTTTTCGGGCCCTTTTTTGCTAGTTTGTAAGTAATGTTTTTGCTCCCACTAGACATTGTTGCGAGGTTTAGTCAACATATGCAAAAGTAACTAATTTTGCATGTGTTTTGACTAATTTTGACCAAAAAGTCTGCATCGGAATTGTTGAAGAACCAAAGAGGTAAAATTAATAGTTGAAATGGTAACTTGCAGGTAGCGGTTTTTTATGTTTTTGCAGGAAAGTTGGATTTATAGTGAATGTTCATTATTATGTGTTCATCAACCTTTTTTGATCTTCCATTAATCCCCCCTTTACATATTGTGTCATTTGGTTTAGATAATGTTTTCCATGATGTTAAAATGATTAAATGAAGTTTGTAAATATGGATAACAATAAAAACAAAGTATTACCAACTACAATAAACTAAAGTTGCAAATTTGTATGCACCTATTTCGTACGTGATTTAATGGTTGTTGATGTGGCTGTTTTAGAATGTTTGTTGTTTTTCAATGGTTGTCTTAAACTAGAGAATTGATCAAATTTATGTCATCTCAAAGCCATTTTGGGCGTTTTTATCGTTATACCATACAATAGATCTACCAATAATCAGACTTCACATAAAAACTAAAGACTTTTGCAAATTTAGGTGTAGTGACCTCCGTAATTTCAAAATAGACTTCAATTAAAAAAAAAAAAATCCTAATAATAAACCATGTCAATTTTTTGAGCGTCTTAAGTTGATTTTGTGCGATTGATAAAAAGTTCTTTGTAAATTTGATGGTTTTCCTTTGTACGACTTACGTTTATACTTTCGTGCAACTTGAATGAATATGATGGTTGTATTTTCGTGGGACATTTTTTTCTTATTCGAAAAAGATTAAAACTTCTTGAAAAACAGAAAAAACATTAATTTTTCATTCTTTACTTTCTAGATTTTCGAGTTAAATTTATCTTTCTCAAAAATAGCAAAAATTTTAAAAAATAAAGAAAAACACTTTTTTATTTTATTTTTAACTTTTTGGTTTTTCGAGTTAATTTATCTTTTTCGAAAATGGCAAAAAGTAAGCTGTCAGTTGAAACAAAAAGTACAGTCGTCAGTTGAATAAAAAGTTCAGCCGACAGTTGAGTAAAAATATAGTCGTCAATTGGTGTCTACTTTTTAGAAACATAACATTAATTGCACAAAATATTATCTGGTTGCACAAAAATTAACGAGGTCATACAAAAGACATATATCTATCGCAAGAACACTTAACAACATTATTATGAAGTCATAAAAAAATGTTAAGTTTTATGAATATTTGAAAATTCTAAAACGACATACTTATTTTAGGTAAAAGATTTACTTTGATCTATTTTTGGTAATCAATTCAAACTAAAAAGTACTACAAAAAAGATAGTTGACTAAACTTGCATATTACTCTAAACTTAGGGTATTTTGAGATATACCCGCTGACATTTTAGCTGACATTTTAACTGATACAATATACATCTTAATTATTTATCAAGTTAGCATTTCTGTCATTTTAACTGACACACTCATAACAACAATATTTATTCTCTTTAGTTTTTTATGCTCCATAATTATAATATATATACACATAAAACATTAAATACCATATTAAAATACCTCTTGGGCTCACATTCCCTCGTCTCTTCACTTCGGCCAGAAGAAGCAAAAAATCAACGGGTTTCTAGAGAAACATCGTGCCAATGGTAGGAAGAAACTAACACCTTTGGTTGCCCAACTGAAAGACCATTAACACCGGTGTAAAAGCTCTAAATTCCAATCCACATATATTAGAAGAGAAGTTTTATTGGATCCTACTAAATCTTCTTGATTATTTTTCTACTTATATAATTAATTAATGTTAAAATTAATTGATAAGATTAGTAAAAAGTACTACTATAATTAAATAAATCTTTTATGGGTAGCAATGACATTTGGTAGCATTTAATATCATTTCTCAAATTAGAAACCTGTTCCTCGTTAAACCTCCCCAAATTTCAATATCCTTTTCCTCCCTCACTGAAGATCACCCGCATTTCTCACGCAAATTGTGCCTTTGACCAGCTGCTGAATTCAGTCAACGGTATGTACGATCCGCCATAGCTCCGGTCGATGTGTTAAAATTCACCGTCGCTTCATTACTTTACAATTGTATATGTTACCATTTCTGTAATTTGATCACTTTTTGTCTCAGATCAGATGGCGGATGGAGACAATCCATCGCGATATGTAAAGCTGAACAAAGATCAAGCGCCGGTTGAAATCAATCCTGGAGAGCTAAATCAGCCGATTGAAGTTCCTCAGGTATGATCGCACTACGTTTATTTTTGTGCTAATTAGTTGATAGATCTGTGTAATTGCTTCATGTTACATCAGTTAAATTAGGGCTTTTTCGATTGTACGGACGAATCCTGTAATCAGTCGTCCGTACAGTGGTTTGGATCTATGGAGTATGAACATTCCTTGATGTGAATATACTCTCGAAATCAATTTAGCCAAAAAAAAACATTTTTGTTTAGAGAATCGAATTATCAATTTGAAATTTCTGATTATTGGTAGAAATAATTCTTACAGGAATTTAATTATCAATTTACAAGATCTGGACATTAATTTGTAATTTTTTTACAATTCTTTTGATTTTACTAAAATTACAGTTAAATGTTCGCAAATGCAATGAATGTGGACAACCTTTACCAGAAAGCTTTGAGCCTCCTGCTGTCGAATCTTGGACTACCGGTATCTTCGGTTGTGCTGAAGATCCAGAAAGCTGTAAGTTTTTTAATCAATATTTGCACAAATTTCATGTATTTATATATTTATAAAATTGATTATTTATATTATATATTCAGGCCGGACAGGGCTTTTTTGCCCGTGTGTTCTGTTTGGAAGAAATTATGAAACTTTGAGGGATGATTACGGTTCTACAACCACTCCATGTGTTCTTCATGCAATTTTCATTGAAGGTGGTTTGGCAGTTGCTGCAACAACTGCAGCATTGCATGGTTTTATTGACCCGAGAACATCGTTTCTCATTTGTGAAGGGGTGTTGTTTGGCTGGTGGATGTGTGGAATTTACACCGGTCTTGTTAGACAAATGTTGCAGAAGAAATACCATCTTAAGGTAATCATATTTTGGTTAAATTACATTTTAGTACCCCTGAACTTGGCTGACTAGGTCTTCTACTACCCTAAACTATTAAAGGTGCAACATGAACATGATACCCTGAACTTGACAAAATGGTCGATTTAGTACCCTGACTCATTAATTTGATCGTATTTTCTTACTTGAATAGTACTTAAACTTGGCTGACTAGGTCTTTTGCTACAGCGCTACCTTGAACTATTAAAAGGAAGCCGATTCGTACAGAACAATTTTTATACATATAGAGCAAATTCATCCCAAATGACAATCGTACCCTTAATGGGAGGGGTGAAATGCAAAACACGTTAAAAGTAAAGGAAGGGCATGATTGTCATTTAGGAATAATTTGCTTTGTATGGATAAAAGTTGCTCTGTACGAATCAGCACCCCTATTAAAAGTGCAACATGATACCTTGAACTTGACAAAATGGTCAATTTAATACCCTGACTCGTTAATTTGATCTCGTTTTCATACTTGAATTAATTTTGTTGGAGTTTTTGACGGACTAAAATATTGATATTAGAAGCAAATCGCGTGAGAAAACGAGACTGAATTAGTGAGCCAGGGTACTAAATCGACCATTTTGTCAAGTTCAGGGTACCATGCTGCACCTTTAATAGTTCAGGGTACTAGAAAACCTAGTTAGCCAAGTTCAGAGTACTAAAATACATTTTTGGTGCAATGTTTGGTTGTAATATTTATGTTTGGTTGTTTAAACATGTAGAACTCACCTTGTGACCCATGTTTGGTGCACTGTTGCATGCATTGGTGTGCTTTATGCCAAGAACACCGAGAGTTAAAGGGGCGTTTGTCTGATAACTTTGTGATGCCAATGACTTTAGTCAACGCGCCACCTGTCCAACAGATGAATCCTGGTCAACAAGAGTCAACATCTTCTGCATCCACAAATGGTCATGATCATGGTACCAGTACCAACTTAGAGATGCAACCACTATGATATCGTTTTATTTGGTGTTGCATTTTGCATCCATCAAGTTGCTTTTGCACAAATATATTGAATTGGTTGTTTTTATGGTTTTTTATTAGGAAGGAATATAGACTTTATTTTAGTTTTTAAACGTCTGTTTTATGGTGGTTAGTGTCTTATACTTTTTTTAGTTCGTAAATGTCTAGACAAGTATGAAAAGGTTATAATTACTATATTAATTTATTATTATATATTGCATTTATGTGCAACGCTTGAAAAACTGCATTCAGTACTTGTCAAGAATTTTGTGGTCAATTTGGTATAACTTCAAAAAACCAGGTCATTTTGGCTAGTTTCCGTTTTGAAATATATTTTGAGTTGTAACAAACTTCAAAAGTGATGGTAACAACAACAATGATACCTAATTCTGCTATGAGAAATGATATTTAGTTTTATCATTTAGACCTACTCATAGGTTTACCCACTTGATAGGATGACATGTATATTTCAATAATTCTCTCTCCTAATATTATCCCTTGATTTTGACACGTGTTTTCATCTAATGAGTAAGGTCTATGAGTAGGTCTAAATGGTACTCTTCTGCTATATATGGATGAGATGTAAACAATATATGGGTAGAGATGTTGCTCGACAAAAATGTGTGAAGGAATATATAAGTGTATGTGTATCATGTGCACATGCATATAAGAAAACATAGGTAATTAAAGCTTAAATACACGAGTCAACAAGCTTATATTAATTTATTTAAAATACTAAATAAACTAAATATGTACTAATCCTATTACAACTCAATATCCTAGTACAATAGTATAATCTTAATCCTATCTTAATACTATATAATATGATAATACTAAGTATAATATTGCTCGTCTCAAAATTACTGTCCACAAAATAAAAATATACAATTTAAGAAAAAATACATTAATTATGTTATGTTATCAATTAAATTTTCTTCTTACCACTTAATTTTTTTTTGATCAATTATATTAAGACATGACAAAATAAAATAATGGACAATAAATTAGGAAGGATGGAGTGATAAAGGATAACATTGTGTAATAAGTTAATTATAGCAATATTCTTTAATTTTTTTTTCTGAATGATTCTTATATCTACCTTAATTGTGTTCATAACAAGATTTGAACACATAATCTAGGGTCATGGACGACACCAAACACTAATATCACTATGCTACAAATCTTGCATATAGCAATAACTATTATAGTAGGGCTGATTCGATACTGTTCGGATTCTAAGGGGGTGTCTGAGGTTAGTTTATTGAAAATACATTATAGTTTTTGAAATTGGTAATCAAATGTTACAAAACATGATTTAAAAAAATAATATTTGAATTTAATTATGTTGTTTGAAACCGCAATAATCAAAATATCTGTTTTTTAGTGTTTGATAAACTTCATTTTGTTATTAGGTAAAATGCAATAATCACTTTTGAAAATGCAATAATCACTTCCCTCACCTTTGTTCCCTACCGGTTCAAACCCCCCAAAATATGCAAATCGGGTCGGGTTATAAGCATTTGTAAAGCGATCAATTCACAGCTTCAAGGTGGTAGATCGCCATTGCAGATTTCAAAAACAGATTTAAACGTATGAGCTGGTATGAAATTTGGGCGTTTTTGTTACTGTTATTATTTTGTTTTATTCCTTTTGCAATCTCTATCCTTAAAATGCTGATAAACGTTTAGCAATTGAATCTGTAATCGATTGATTAGAAAAATTACAACAAAAGTGCTAAAATTGTGTGTTTGACCAGCTGCTGAATTCAGTCAACGGTATACTATTGTGTGTGTTATCTGTTAATTGATTTGATTACTCATGTTCTCAGATCAGATGGCAGATGAAGATAACGATTTGCGGTATGTAAAGCTGAACAAAGATCAAGCTCCTGTTGAAGTCAATCCTGGAGAGCTCAATCAACCCATCGAAGTTCCTGAGGTTTGATCACAGTTATTTTTCTTACGAATTAGTTGCTGGATCTGTTTAATTGCAGCATGTTTAGTTAATTAAATTAGGGTTTTATTAAACACATCTAAGCACATGTTAGAAAAACCCTAGAATTAATGAATGGCTAGGGTTACTTCCCACTCTTCTCTACAGATTCAAATCCTATATATAAAAAACTGGAATTTGCAAATGATGTTATTGTTGGATTATATTTTTTATTGTTATAACTTTCTAAAACAGTTTCTGACTTATGGCCAAGTTTTTTTTCTTTAATTGTATAAATTATTAGAAATAAGTTTGCTTATCGAAAATGATTTTTACTTGTACATTCGAGCTTTTTGAGCCTTGCTGAGCTTTTTGGTTAGGATATGACATATAACATATTATTTATTTATTTATTTGTTTATTTATTATTTTGGTTAAATTACAGTTGACTGTTTGCAAGTGCAATGAATGTGGACAGCCTTTACCAGAAAACTTTGAGCCTCCTGCTGTTGAGCCTTGGACAACTGGTATATTTGATTGTGCTGAAGATACAAAAACTTGTAAGTTTTCCTCATTACAAACTGTTTCAAATTTCATGGAAAATATTTCTCTATTTTCCTTGTTATATTATAGGGTAAATGTTATAGAATAGTAATATAATTTAGTTGGTGGTTCTTTATATTTAATCATAACTTTTTAAGGACTGTTTAGTAAGTACAAGTTTTTAGCGCGCTACTTTGGTAATTAAGTTTGAGTAAATTACACAAATGGTCCCTGAGGTTTACACTTTACACCAAATTTCATATATGGTCCTTACTTTAAAATTTTACATTGGTAGTCCTTTTTTTGGATACTTTTTGCACCTATAGTCCTTTACCTAAACTTCCGTTAGTCCTTTAAAATTACACCCATAGTCCGTTTTTTGTTAAAATAGTTAACAGACGTTAGGCTAAAGGACCGTAGGTGCAAAAGGTATACAAAAAACGACTACCAATGTAATTTTTAAACTAAAGGACCATATGTGAAATTTGGGTAAACCTCAGGGACCAAACTTGTAATTTATTATCTGTTGGTGTTCAGGTTGGACAGGAGTTTTTTGTCCATGTGTTCTATTCGGGCGCAATTATGAAAATTTGAGAGATGATTATGCTTCTGCAACCACTCCATGTGTTCTTCATGCAATTTTTGTTGAAGGTGGTTTGGCAGTTGCTGCAATAACTGCTGCATTTCATGGGATTATTGACCCCACAGTATCATATTATGTATGTGAGGGATTAATCTTCAGTTGGTGGATGTGTGGTGTTTACACTAGCCTTGGTCGGTTAATGTTGCAACAAAAATACCATCTTGAGGTAATCACGTGTAAGTTGGATCATGGGTCGAAACGGGCCGGTTTTTAGTGCGGTCTAAATGGGTTGGGTTGACCCGAAACAATTTTTGGGACATATGTTTACCTTAAATATTTGTGGGCATTATTTAAAAAGAAATTGGGCTTTTTCCCTTTAAAATAACATCATTTTACACTTGTCACTGCCACGTCATCGCTTTATCAGGTCATCTGGTTGCTGAATGACCCAAATGGGACAGAAAGCCATCTTTTATTGACCTAGTTGGAAATACATTTTTACAATAACTAAATAGGATAAATATATTTATGTATATATTTTAGACACGAATACCCTTTTTCTATTAGATAGTTTGTCCCACAAAGACTGTCTTTCCTAAATTTTTCAACCAATCAAAAAACATTTAAGTGGGAAAGAGAAAATTTGATTGGTGACATAGTATAATTAATATACTTTTCTTAAACTGTGTGTTTTTTTGTAGTGGACAATAAATTTAGGACGAAGAGAGTACAATATATATTGTTACAAATTACAATAATGACAATTTTAATCATTTGATATAGTGATTTAGGAAGATGTATACGCATTAAAAAAACCCATTTTCAATAAATATAAGATTATAAATTTTGCATTTATTATTTAATGATCAAATATATGTACTTGTAATTATATAAGTTGTTTATTAATTTAATGACATATTACTAAATGTGTTTGGTTATTTGAACATGTAGAACTCACCCTGTGACCCGTGTACGGTGCACTGTTGCTTGCATTGGTGTGCTTTATGCCAAGAACACAGGGAGATGAAATCACGTCTTTCTGACAACTTTGTGATGCCGTTGACTTTAGTCAACGCCCCACCTGTTCAACAAATGAATTCTGGTCAACAAGAAAGTCAACAGTCAACATCTTCTTCTAATGGTCATGAACACCGTACCAACTTAGAGATGCAAGCGTTATGATACTGGTTAATGATCGGTTGTTTGTGTTTCTTCATTGTTGTTTGATAGGACTAAAAAAAAAGGGTTGATATTAAGTTTTATTTGTAACCAAAATTTATGTGTGTGAGACATGTTGAAAGTGAATTATGTCATTCTGATTTTGGTTTCTTTATCAACTAAACCTAGCATGTGTAAACTGGACCGAGAATTAGCCAGAACAGGCGAAATAGACTAAAATGAGCTGTTCTGGTTCCCGATTTTGATTTTCATGCAAAATCGATTCTCAATCTGGTTTAGTCTGGTCCAAAACGTCATCTGTCCGGTTTTTAGACCGTGCAAGTGCTTATATGATATGATGTAGTACATATATATATGCATGTTTAACTAACTCCTAATAAACTAACTCAGGGGTTGTTTGTTAGTTGCTGCCTGAATTAGTTCTGACTGATTGAGAGGTCTGATTGGGTCAGCAACATTATATTTCTAACTAGGTAACAAGTTGAGCTAGAGGCTTGGACTGAGTAAGAGGTAGAATTTGTATCTATCAAACGCTCTGACCGCTGATAAGGTCAGAAATTTACCTCTTACTGGACTCAATAAGAGGCAAATCAAACAACCCTTCACTCCAATTAGCTTTACTAACACTTACCGAAAACGTCATTTCTCGTAGACGTGTGCATGGTTCAACAACTGAATTGAACTGAGAACCGAGGAAATAATTTTGGCTAGATTACAGACCGAACCGATGACACTTGGATCCAAACCGGACCGAGAACCGATGAAATTTGACTTTTTTCGATTTTTTCTCAGTTTTGTACCGAACGTGACCAAGAACCGATATTTCATGAGAAATAGAACTGAGAACCGAACCGATATAGTCGATACGGTCTTGTTAGGTTCCAGTTAGTGTTCGATTCAGTTTGCACACGCCTAATTCTTCAAGTAGGATATAACTTTTGCACAAAGAGTAACTTGGTCCACTTTCAGAGTATAAGGACTCAAACTGCAAACAAATGAAAGTATAGGGGCTAAAAAAGGCAACCAGATTCCCAAAAGGTTTTCCGTTTTCAACACCAAAATTAACTCATTTCCAAAAAATCAAAATTCAGATAATGAATCCTAAAACCCTCTCCCTCACCTCCTTCTCCCCACTCCATCTTCCCCACCATTTCAAAACCCCCAAATTACGCAATTCGGGTCGGGTTATAATCATCTGCAAATCAACTAATTCGCAAACCGAACAACAACAAAATCAACCAGAATCTCATCCCCAATTATCAATTTCCGCATCCGAACCACAAGGAACCGGAGCTGCCGCCCCGACCCGAGGCGATATCTTCCTCGAAAGACAACAGCAACTTTTGGCAGCTTCAAATTTGGTTCTGGAAAAAAAGAAGAAGAAAAAGAAAGACAAAATTAGCGTGTCGTTGAAAGCTGTTAAATCAGCAACTTATTGCTGTTATGGATGTGGAGCTCCGTTGCAGATTTCGGAAACGGATGCTCCGGGTTATGTTGACCCGGAAACTTACGAGCTGGTACTAATTTTGGATAATTGTTTAGTAATTGAGTTTTTATTTAGAGTAAATTACACTAATGGTCCTTTAGTTTCAAAAATTACACCAAGATCTTTAATTCTGAAAGGTTTCTCACCGATAATCCTTTATATTAACTGACGTTAATTTATTTTGTTAACTCATCCCATGTGCAATGAACGTTAGGGTAAAAAAGTCATTTTTAATTTATTTTCATTCTTAAACTAATTTTTTTTGTCTTAAACAAAAGTTTCTAGTTTAATAATAAAAAGAAATGAAATGAAAAATGAGTTTTTTACCCTCATGTGCATTGCACTTGGGTAACTTAACAGAAAAAATTAACGTCAGTTAGTGTAAAGGACCATCGATGAAAAACCTTTCAGAATTAAGGACCATCAGTGTAATTTTTGAAATTTTTGAAACTAAAAGACCATTGGTGAAATTTGCTATAAACTTAAAGGATCATTCGTGTAATTTACTCTTTTATTTACTATTTTATTATTAATTTTTACAGAAATCGGTATCAATTTTGTAACTAATTATATATTTTTTGGGTGACTTGCAGAAGAAGAAACACAGGCAGCTTAGAACAGTTCTTTGTGGCCGGTGCCGCCTATTATCTCACGGCCACATGGTGACAGCTGTCGGCGGCAATGGCGGTTATGCTGGTGGAAAACAGTTTGTTACTGCAGAACAACTTAGAGAGAAATTAACTCACTTACGACATGAAAAAGCTTTGATTGTAAAACTGGTGAGAATAATAATCAGCTTGAAAGTAGCTTTAACTAACTAACTAACTAACAATAACTGTTTTTAAAACATACATCCAAATATCACTAATGTTACTTTTAGGTTGATATAGTGGATTTCAATGGCAGCTTTTTGGCACATGTTCGTGATCTTGCTGGTGCAAATCCAATCATATTAGTTATCACTAAGGTATATCAATTTCTGTTTTTTTTTTTTTTTTTTTTTTTCTGGTGGTTAAAACCTATATTTTATTTTTTATTTTTGCTAATTTTTTTTGTTATTATTGTCATGTTGTTGATGAAATTAAAAGGTTGATCTTCTTCCAAAAGGGACAGATTTTAATTGTGTTGGTGATTGGGTTGTGGAAGCCACCATGAGAAAGAAGCTTAAGTAAGTCTTCACCTTTTAGAAAGGGTATTTTGGACTTTTTATTTTTATTTTGTGAAAATGAGTCAACTTTAATAATATTTTATTTATAAATAGTCAAACGAATGGTAATACTAAAAATTAGCTAAAAGAATAAGTGGCTCGAATGGTTTCAGTTTTCTAATCATGTGTTTAGAGACAGCATTTTGAAGTTTGAACACCTTTTATTTTTGTGAAAAAAACAGGCCAATTAAAAAAAATGAACAGTTTTTATTTTTTATTTATTTATTTTTTATTTTTTTGCAGTGTTTTAAGTGTTCACTTGACGAGTTCAAAATCGTTGGTTGGAATTACTGGAGTTGTATCAGAAATTCAAAAGGAGAAAAAGGGGCGGGATGTCTACATTCTGGTTAGTAAAATTAACTACTTTAACATTAAGAATTATAATTTAATAAATCTAATATTTAATTTCTACATTAGTATATTTCAGTGACAAGTTTCTATTTTTGTTTAGGGAGCAGCTAATGTCGGAAAATCAGCATTTATTAATGCAGTATTGAGTAAGTTAAAATAGCTGATTAAATCTTTATCGAATATTATTTAATTACATTAAAATAGTTATAATATTATTAATAATTCTTAAAAAAATCCAGAAATGCTTTCATATAAAGATCCGGTTGCTGCAATGGCAAGAAAATACAAACCAATACAATCTGCAGTTCCTGGAACCACAGTGGGCCCTATTCAAATTAATGCTTTCCTTGGAGGAGGGGTATTTTTATTTTATTTTATATTATAATAATTTTTTTTCTCATTTACTTACAAATGGGTCGATTTGAGTTGTGTTTTATTTCAATCGGGTCAAACAAAAAAAAAAACATAAAACGCGAACAGGTCAAATGGTTGAAATTCGTTCAATTTTTATGCTATTTTTTAGTTCATACAACCTTCTAAATTGTTCTATTGGAAGATTATGAATATAATATTTTTTATTTTTAAATTTTTTATAAATTGTTGTAAAATCAGAAAGTATATGACACACCTGGAGTTCATCTTCATCATAGACAAGCTGCTGTAATTCATTCACAAGATTTACCTGCACTTGCTCCACGAAGTCGACTCAGAGGTCAATCATTTACAGTAAGTTTTTTATTTATTTATTTATTTATTTTATTATTTTACCCCTGAAAATACAAGAAATTTTGTAACTACTTTTTTATTTTATTTAACAGAAACAGGTAGTTTTGGATCAATGGGTAAGTGAGAAAATGGAGTTTAATGGCTTAACGGGCTTTTCCATATTCTGGGGAGGTCTCGTTCGGGTTGATATTCTAAAGGTATTTATTTAACTTTGTATATCTCGTTATTTTTATATTTTAAAGTTTTTTGCTATTATTTTACTTTTTTTTTTTTATATATATTATTTGTGTTTTTCAGGCACGACCCGAAACATGTTTAACCTTTTATGGGCCCAAGGCACTAAAGCTTCATATTATACCTACAAATAAAGCAGATGAATTTTACAAGGTATATCATTTAATATAAAGTTTCCTGTTTTTGTGTTGCTTGAAACTTCGACCCGTTTACAGTAATATGAAAAAAGTATGGCTAAAATGGAAACGGGCCTATGGGTTAAAAGTTGCCAAAGTGTGTATATACAAAATGCATGAAATTTCCTAAATCGATTTATTATTAATAAAGACTAGATTAACATGCATTTTTGTAATCATATTTAACACATTAATTACATATAAAATTAAAATGGAAATAGGAAAAAATTGACTGCAAGTCAACCCAACTCAATTCGGGCTAGAAATAAAATAACCCATTACCCAAACCTGCCCATTTGTCCGCCTCTATTATATGTGTAGAAAGGAGAGGTATAGTTTGACTTCTGGGTCAAATAAAAAAGTCAAACATATGACTTTTTAATTACATAATCGATATGGATTATGCTACAAGTTCACTACCCAACATTTTGTACATCTATTATGTGTACATTACTATTATAATAGTCATCAAATTTTCCTGAAAACACTAGGAATTCTTGTAAAATTTGTAAGTTGACTTATTTCTGTTTGACCTCTTTAAGTCAAAGCTTGATGCCCTTTATGAAATTGTAACTTGTGCAGAAAGAAATAGGAGTTGTTTTAACACCTCCAAGTGGAGAACAAGTAGCAGATTGGGCAGGACTCGAGACTGTTCGCCAGTTACAAATAAGATTTGATGACACAATAAGGTACACTTCTATTTATGGCTGACAATTTTGACCCGTTTACTTATAAGACGTTGTGTTTTTTTTATCTCAAACGGGTCAATTTTAAGAAAAGGGAGAATTTATTTTTATATCCTTTTCAAATTCGTAGATTATCTTTATATTCTTTCAAAAATTATAAATTATCTCTGTATCCTTTTAAACTATTTAATTACCTTTATATCCTTTCAAAACTTTAAAACTCTCATGTATGTTGAAAATGTATTTTGATATTTATTAAATCATTGTAATATCGATAATTATTATCATCAAATTCATTTATTTAAAAATTACTAATATTATTTATTAAATCATTATAATATATCCAATAGTAATTTGTTAAATAAATGATTTAATAAATATCAAAATACATTTTTAAACATAAATGAGAGTTGAAAGTTTTGGAATGATATGAAGGTAATTAAAAAGTTTAGAACGATTTAGAGACAATTCATGATTTTTGAAAGCATATAAAAATAATTCATGAATTTTGGAAGGATATATAAATTGCATGCAACGAATTAAATGGTTTTACTCAATGATTTAGATAGTTAATACCAATAAAAACAACCCGGCCCATTTCAACATTAATTAAAATACATAATTGAACTTGTAGGCCCGCTTGTGATGTGGCAATCTCGGGTCTTGGTTGGATAACGGTTGAGCCCGTTAGCCCAACACTCAAAGAACCCGAACCCGAATCAAATCTTGCAGAAGATGACATGGAAATTTCACTAGATGTTCATGTCCCGAAGCCCGTTGAAATTTTCATTCGGGCCCCACTTCCAGTTGGGAAAATTGGGGCAGAATGGTATCAGTATAGAGATTTAACCGAAAAAGAAGAAGAAACAAGACCCAAATGGTACTTTTGAGATCCTTAATTGTGTGTAACTAACTTTAAATTCAGTTGTATTATTTGGATATTTTTGGCAATAACATAAATGTATTAATTGAGCAAATTACGTATGTCTAATCTGCTTGTGGTGTTTTTTACACTATATATTTTGACGTATACATCATAAATACTTGTTTTATATACTAGAAATTAATTCCTATTTTCAAACTAGGGTTAAAACACTGGCTACATATCATCATATACATTTAGGTCGGAAAAAACCAAATTGAACCGAAAACCAACTAAAATTAAAGTAAAACAGAAAACATGTAATCCATTCGGTTCTCGGTTTTGTAATTTCATGATTTTCATTTCGAGCAATACTAAACCAAAACTGACCCAAAATTAAATTTGTAAAAGGAAAAATTCATCATTGCTTGTTTTGACCGTAGTAGGTACAATTTTTAAGTTTTAAAAATTCATCATTGCCAATAGATTTCAGTTTGGGTGAACATTTGGACCGAAAAAAACCGAACCAAAAAACGCCCAAAACCAACTCGGTTTCGGATTTGAAAATTCATCGTTATCGGTTATATCGGTTCGGTTCTCGAAAAAGGATGAACATTTAACGTAATATAACCGAATTGAACCAAACCGATTACATGTTATCGGTTTAATTTTGGTTTTGAAAATTCATCGTTATCAGTTATATCGGTTCGGTTTTTGCCCGATAATCACCCCTACATTTCAGTTCAAATTCTGAATATAACAAGGTAAAAAATTCGATAATCCATTAAAATGTCAATGAAATCAAACATTTCAAACGACAAACTCAAAGCTCGGTTCCAATCATAACTAACAAAAAAACATCTTAATACCAAAACAACAATATCCAACAACCTCAAAGCATAAGCATAACAAAATAATAATAAAAATAAAAATAATTCTTAACGGTAACGACGAAGTGATAAGGTATTGTTTCTCTTCCAAGTGGCCCTTCTAGAAGGACGTTGCTTGTGGTTCAAGTGACCCTTTCCACGAAGACCTCTGTATTTCTTGCCCGCTGATGTCAGCCCGCGAAGCTCCCTGTGTTTGTGGACCGGGTTGCAGATCCAGTTGATCCGCGGGTCGTTTCGGATGGCAGTATGGGCCGGGTCAACCAGAATCACCTCAAAGTACTTGTAGGTTGAGTCCTAAAATCCAAAATTGTTGTTAAATAAATTATGTTTTTGTAACACAAATTGCGTTATATTTAGATAATAGGGAGAAAAGACTCATAAATTATCTCTATATCCTTCTAAACTTTTTAATTACCTCCATATTCTTCTAAACCTTTAAAATTCTCATTTATGTCCAAAAATCTATTTTGATATTTATTATATCATTATAATATCAATAATAATTATCATCAAATTCATTTATTTAACTAGGGCATGAGATAAAAGCATTTAATGATCTTACAATTACCATTTATGTCGAAAAATGCATTTAATAATTGTAAAAATTAGACTTCATTTAATGTATTTTTTAATTTATTAAGAAAGATTTTGTTCAATTAATGCTCTTTACCTCATGCCCTTAGGGCATGAGTTAGCCAAACCCTTTAAAAAATTAGTATATACCCTTATTCAATTTAAACCTAAATTAACGGCCTACCTGACGGTAAAATGTTATTTTAAATTAACATCAAAATAGGTTTTCAAAATAGTAATTTAGGTTTTTAAAGAATGATATAGTAATATATTTAAATAAATGAATTTGATTATAATTATTATTGGTATTATAATAATTTAATAAATATCAAAATATTTTTTTGGACATAAAAGGAGGTTTTTAAAAGTATGGAAAGATGTGGAGGTAATTAAAAAGTTTAGAAGGATATATAAATAATATTGAGTTTCAAAAGGATATAAAATAAATTTTCCCTCGATAATAATAAAATAATTAAAATAAAAAGGAAGGATTAATTTGCATACCTCATTGAGCCAGTAAGAATTGAGAACCTTAAGCCCGCCCAACTTCCTTCCAGCCCGTTCTTCAGCAACGGACCGTTTGCTACGTTGAAATTTGAGTTGGGTAACTCCCTGGTTAGTTGGTTTTCCATAAACAATACCCTTGGGAACGGGCCTCTTTCTTCCACCTCGTCTCACACGAACTCTATAGACTACATAACCCTAAAACATAAATTATAAAAAAATCATAAATCAGGTTTTAAATTGTGAATCAATTTGATTGTTAGTTATTATAGTTGAAATGAGTAGTAGTAGTAGCTAACTATATATGCATGAATATATATGAAATAAACTGAAATATATCAATAGCATACAATGTACATAAAAGATTATTAATCAACAGTTCTAACATATTTTCTAAGCTTCAGGAACATAATCTTAAACCTAAGCATCGTTTAAATGAAATCACAGGCGAACAAAAAAGAAATTATAAAAATTCATAAATCAGTTTTCTGAAATCTAATTACGTATGCCGGTTTTAAATTATGAACCAATTTGACAGTTAGTTATTATAGTTGAAATGAGTAGTAGTAGCTAACTATAAATGCATGAATATATTTGAAATAGTTTGAAATTTATATATCATAAAAGGTACAAAAAAGATTAGTAATCATCGGTTCTAAGTTCTAATCTTAAGCATAATCTTAAACCTAAATATTGTTTACATGAAATCACAGGCGAATCTGTAATGACCACAAATTAATTTAAATATCTTATTTGTGTAGTAATATGTGAAATAAGAGTATATAAAGCTACCTGTTTGGCTTTGTAACCCATACGGCGAGCTTTGTCGGGTCGGGTCGGGTGAGTGACCCGAACAATGGAAGGAAGCTGACGATACTCCCAACACCTCACCCTCTGCATAAATCGCATCACATCTGATTGTTTCTTCCTCCATAGCTCACTCACGTACGTATAAGCACCTGTAATCATAATAATCATCAGAAACAAGTAACATTTCACCTGATTGAAACCCTAATTTCGAGAACTAAATCAGCAATCAAAAACTGAAGCGAAAAACAACGGATACAGATGAGGAATTTTAAGAAACGAAGAAGATGGAAAGAAGCCATACCCATTGTTGCGATTTCTCTTGTCGACGAACTGCACGGCTATGGCTGCTATCGTTGCCGTGATTAGGGTTTTGGATAGTAGCAACATATAATGGGTTTATTGGGCTTGGGCTCAGTTTTAAATTCTGTGTCAAATGGGCTTACCAGAATTGATTTGTTAAAAGATCCGTTTTTACAATTAAAATTTTGGAACACTCAGTTGCTGATTGATAGGAACAAAATGATTAAGTCCTAAATGATTCAACGTTCTGAATGATTAATAGATTTTGTATAAAACTTGTTTTGAATGTGAGAAATTTTTTTTACAAGAATTCTAACTAATTAATGATTTAGATTTCAGCATATGTTCTAAAGAAGAATGATTCAGCAGTTTTTTTGATGTCCCATTCAGCATATACTTCATTCAGATGCGCTAAACAAACGCACTATATGCTGAATGATTAAGCATTCAGCGCTGAATGGTTCCATTAAGCCGCAAACAAACACAACCTTAGAAAGTTAAATAATATCGGGTATGTTCATTTGGAATCGGATTAAAGGGCGAATGAAACCGACACTTTTAATATTTACCAAATCAGCGTAATGTCAGTTCAAACTTCAATCGATATTCAACTGAAATATGCATGCCAACAATACTCATTTTCTTTATTTTTTTGGGACTCACAATTACAAAAAACACACACACAAAATATTAAAATACCTATTAAAACTCCACCCCAACTCGTCGGATAACTGAATTTTTCAACTGGTATAAAACTGAAGAGGCGTGCCAATTGGGGTGATGCCTTCGGTTGAAAGGGAGGTATTGTTGGCACAAGTCTAATCAGATCTAACCAGATAGTCCGGATCAGACATTTAAATAGAAAGCGGTGATTTAAACATTAAATATTTATACCACAATAAATATTTGTACTTTACATAAATACTTGTGTAGTGTGACATAAACACTAAAAACTGTAGTACACAAATTAATTCCCTTAAATAAAAATAACGAATTACAGATTTATTGTTGTAGTTATGGCCGTTAATATTTTACATGTATATGATAATTTTTAACAGGTTGCTCCAAATTAATGACCGAAACAAACCCGTAGTTTTTTCCAAATTAATAATGCGGTAACTGTAACTTTTATTGGTATAGATATGTGACAAAATAGTTGTAAACTGAAGCTGGAAAATGTAAAATAACATAAATAGAAGTCCTCATTAATTTACACGATAACATGTCCACAATACAATAGATACACTTGATGAGATCATTTAGTTCAGTTTCTTTTTTCTTTTTTTTTCTGTTTCTTTTTTTTTTTCTTCATATTTACGATAAACCAATAACTGAATAAGAACGAGATAAACCAATTTAAAAACTGCTATAGCAAATCGGCACATAACCTGAAGGATAAAAAGAAAGCCACATTATCAAAAAATAATTGAACAAAAATATTACCAACAAACTTTTTTAAAGAAAATGATTTATGAGGTTTTGTGCATTAAAAATACACTCTTTTGGACATCTTTTGAGTTTTGACCCATTACCCGTTTGACCTGTTAAAGATAAAACATAACCCAGATCGACCCGTTCATAAGTAAACGGGTCAAAACTGCCACTTTTTGTTGATGAACAAAACATTACCTAGAATTTAATTAAGGTACTGGAGCTCCCTAGGTCAAAGTCCATGGTGTAATCATATTCAATTGTTGGAATAACAGTTGCAACAAATTTCAAGAATAAGAACAAATACCTGCACCAGATAATGTTTAGTAATTTTATTTTATATTATTGTGACAAATTTAATATTTAAAATTAAAAGTTACTAAAAATAATTACTTGTCAACTTGTGGTTCAAATCCTCCAGCTATTAAGGGTTCAATTAATTTCTTCATCACAGCTGCATGTTTACATGGATGTACAGATGCATGTTTTCCAGGCAAGTGTGGATGATCTTCAATAGTTACCTGAGTATTATTACCAAATTAATTAAACAAATTAAATACTATTTTAATAATAATATAGTTTTATTATTTCTAAAAAGAAATAGTATGCTTACTGTTTTGCGAGCATGATCTTGACTGACATCTTCAAGAACTAACTCTGGTTCAAGAAGCATCCTTGACTGCAACACAAAATTGGTAAATTAAATATAAAAAAAATAAAAAAATAGATTTTTATAATGTGCATATTTTTAAATTTTGCACATTATGGTTGATGTTGCTGACCTCATCATAACCGGTAAGCCAGACGCGAGGAGTTTGGTAATATTTATCATACCTGAAAAAAAATATTATTAAATTCCACAATTAAAAAATAGAAAAAGAGTGAAGTTAAACTTACGTGATGCTGACATCATAAGTTCGAGTTCTTAAAATATTGTCATCATCAGGCTCTTGAGCAACAAGATATGTAGTTTGAAGGGTTGCCTGAATATTCACATTTATTCATTAAAGATAAAATAATTAAATATTATTTAGAGTAAATTGCAAAGATGGTCCCTGAGGTTTACACCACATTTCACCTATGGTCCTTTACTTTAAATAATTAAACTGGTACTCTTTTTTTGGAAACCTTTTGCACGTACAGTCCTTTAGCCTAACCTTTGTTAAATGTATCTGTTATAATTTATAAAATTACACAGGTAGTCCTTTAAAATATTCTAAATAATTTTAATTAAAGTATTTTTTATTCTTACAGGATCTGTCTCAATAAGGTTGTCAGGTTCTTCAAATTCTTCCATATCTGGGATATCTTCTTCTTCAGTACCAAAATATGAAGGAATCGATTGAATTGTGTTCTTCTTGCTTATTTCTAGGGTTTCCATTGAAGGAACATTTTCCTCTTCATCATCCTTAGTATCTATACAACAAAATTCAAACATTAATATAAAAAGCTAAAATTAAAAATTTTAATTAAAATTTTCTAAATGTTAACATACCTTTTGGCTGTCCATGAGTAGCTAACCAACCATCATTATCTTCATCATCCAGCAATATCTCACCTCCAGCTGCTTCATATTCTTCTTGTATTGATGCAACTCTTCTCAAACAAGGAACTAGATCAAATCCATATCAAAAATATTTATTAAAATAGTAAAAATTAAGATTTGAACATGAAAAGGTGTGAATTCATCGAGATTTTGAATGCAAAAAGAAGACTTTTTACCGTTTCTGGTGATCAAAAACTGTTTGTCAGATGGCAAATATGACTTCCTTTTGTTTGGGTCACCTGATTCCCTAATATAAAAAAAGTTAACAAATGAATAGATTCCTAGGGTTTAAGCAGTTAGCTAATTATAATTTTGATTCAAATAGATCACGTAATGAAGCTACAGAACCCTAATTTCTAGGCAATTTCTAAGAACTTCAATCATAATTCGACCCTAATCCTCAATAAACAGAGTTTAATAACAGATGAATAATTTAAAAAATAAAATAGGGAAAGCGAATCTACCATGACCAAGTAGGACATTTGGAAACGAGATTATCGCCGGCGATAACGAATTCATTTACGCTAAGAACACCTTTCTCTTTGAAAGCAGATACAGTTCTAGGGTTTGTAATCCTCTCGACCGTACCTTTGAACGCCTCGTGGATCTTTTGTGATAACACCATCTCCGATTGACCAAGGAAATACGGTTGGAATCAAAATTGAGTAACGAATTTAGTAGGATTTAAGAAAGATCAGGTCGATCGAGAATCGGATCACAAACCCTAGGGATAAGATCTTTTCTTAAAAGGGTTTGGATTTGCGTATGTGAAGTGAGTTCACGTTAACCATCACACAAATAACGATTACAGATATCTTTTAATGATTTTAAATATAGTTTAACGAATTATGAATATTGAACATATAAATAAATGAATTAGAATGACATAAACATAGTAATGTATGATTCATGTGAAAGTCGGTCATAAAGATATGACTTTACGATCAGTAAATGTCTCACCTAATTTCTGATTCAATTATATTGAGTAAGGTCAATTTTATATTTTTATTTGGACTAGTATTTTACATTTAGATAAATCATAAATTTATTTAATTTAATTATACATATATTATATATTTTAATAAAAATATATCATGTAACCGTCGGTTCCAGGTTATCCACGGTTCCAGGTTCCTTAATTATGAGAACCGGAACCATTTAGGGCGGTTCCATAATATTAGGAACCGGGACAAGAACCTCCTAGCGGGTTCCTGGTTCATAACCTCCTTATAGCTTACTGGTTTGCAACCTCCGCTTGCAAATCGGTTTCGATTTTAATTCTGGTTACCCTCTTTTTCTGCTCTATGCTTCTATTTAACTTTAACGAGTTTCACTCTTTCTTTTGAAGTGTCTGATTTTTATGATTTATCTTCTAAGGGATGCGTTAGCTTTATTTTTTAAATATGTATTGAATGATAATATTAATATTTTTTTAACGACACATAATCTACTCAATTTTGCTTTCACCGGAGCTTGAACACATGATCTTTAAGTCATAGGCGGCACCATATTAATAAACTCAAATTTTATTATTTCAAAAGATGCATTAAATACGGTGGGGAACTGAGCAATGTTTCAAGAGGAATCATTGCCTCCGAACCGTACACTAAACTGTATGGGGTTTCTCTCGTAGCGCTTCTAGCTGTTATTCTGTATGCCCATAGAACGCTCTGCAGTTCGTATACCCATCCTCCTTCTGCTCTGCCTAAACGCTTTTTGATCCCTTTCACTATTGTTCTATTCGTGACTTCCGTCTGGCCATTAGCTTGAGGGTGTACTACAGATGTGAAGTTCTGGTGGATGGACAGTTTAACACACCATTCTTTAAAAGGGTTGCTGGCAAATTGCTTCCCGTTGTCACTGACGATAGTATGAGGAAGACCAAACCTGCACACAATTTGTTGCCATACAAACTTCACGATGTTAGAACCTTATATGCATGCTAGCACCTTAGCTTCCACCCATTTGGTGAAATAATCAACCGCTACGACCAGAAATTGTACTCCTCCTACTGCTTTTGGGAAGGGCCCACGATATCTATCCCCCATTGGCAAAATGGCCAAGGGCTCGTGATGCTTGTTAAGCTCACCGCAGGCCTTTTGGGGACATCCGAGTACACCTGGCACTGTCTGCACTTTTTGATGTATTCTTTCGTGTCTACGGACATGGTTGGCCAAAAGTACCCTATCCGGAAGAGTTTCTGCGTAAGCACTCTCGGTCCGGAATGTGAGCCGCATAAACCGTCGTGGACATCTTTAATGGCTGAGACCCCTTCTGCCTTACTTAGGCATTTCAACCAAGGGGTCGAGTACCCTTTTCTGTATAGGGTTCCTTCCTTGATCGCATATCTCCCTGCGTTGACTCGGATCTTTCTAGCCTCTTTCTTATCATCCGGAAGGATTCCTTCCTGAAGGTACTTCCGTATCCGGAAGGTCCATCATCCCTCTTCCGGATCAATCTGCATAACTTAGGAGACAACATACCAGACAATCAGAAGAGAAATACATGAGAAAATCGGTAGAGAGTGAGGGACTTGTAGCAGAAGAAGGATTGACATGTGAAATGAAAAGGGTTTAAGGGCGATCGTGAATCTGGGGATCGCAACACAACTATGACGAAGGATTGAGATGTGAAACCCCAACTTTGTTCAATTTGATAATAAGTTGTACGGTCTGTATAAAAGATACTAAGGAATTGAGAAAAAAAAAACTATAGTATAAGGAATTACTTATGTGGCGAGAGAAAGAGACGATGCAACATGACGTAGCACTTATGTGGCTTTAAATATGACATGTGGCTTTAGAAGTTGCCATGTGGCTTTAAGAATTGACAAGTGGATTTAAACCTTTTGTTTATTACTAGCAGGTACCCGCACAATGCGGCGGCAAGTACCATGTAACTACATTATGCGGTAGCAACAATGATGGTGGTAGTTGCAATAGTGATGATGATAGGTGGTGAATATTATTGGTGGGTGGCGGCAATAGTGATTGTGGTGGGTGGTAGTAGTGGTGAGTAATGATGAGAGGTGCTTAATAGAAAGATATATGTTTAGAAATTAATAAAGATAATATTAGTACATAAGTAATTGCAGTCAGGTTATAAACATCAGATTCTAATGGTTGAGGTTCTTGTTAATAACATGAAAATCACAAGTTCAAGTCTTTAGGTGTCAATTTTTTCTATAAATGCAAATATTCCTCAAATTAGCAAGTATTAAGCTGTCAAATACATCATACATAATAAATATAAAGATAAATGAAACGTTAACCAATTATGACTCGATACAAAACATAATAATCTAAAGTTGTTATTGAAATTAGTACCTCATCAAGAACTTCAAGAGATTTACCTCCTTTATATATAGACTCCTGACTCACGAAATTGAAGCTCCTTCATTTCAGTAGCTAAAAGCGACTTTCATGCACACACTTCTCCAGCATGCCAAGTTAAAGAAGCTAAGGGTTGTCAAAACAGTTAAAGATGGAACATTTCTTACTTCGGCATTTGTATTTGTGGGACAAGAGCCCTCAATGTTTAGAGTACTTTATTCACAAGGTTGACCGGATTGACCCATGACCCTGATTGGAAGAAAAAAGCTTCTTTTTTACCAGGTTCCACCACATTAATTAAAAATAGCTGCCATGTGAACCTTTCTAATACGAAATTCCCTCAAAAGATTCCAAACTAACATTCAATCTGCAAAATAAATGGTTAATTTAAAAGTCATATTCATTCTATTTAAGTCAAGGTTAACTAATACCAGGAACGAAATATGCAGGCGTGTGAGATAAGTCAAAGGAAACTATTCCATTGCATAAGTTATAGCCAAAATGTTACCAAGTCACCCCTGCAAATAATGGCACCTTGTGAGTAAGTTTCATATATTATTCAATAAACACCATGAGCACCATGTCATCAAGACATCAACATTGGGAAAAATATTTTCACTTGGGATTTACTGATATTCCTCGAAAGCCCTAGAAAACCTCTTCATATTTTGGCCTTTCTTGACATATTTTTTGAAAGTGAAATTCTGGTTAAAGACATAGAGTATAGCCTGTATGCATTCCCTTTGAAGAACAATCACCAGAATGCAAGGGTCCTTCACTTCTCCTAACAACCATGCCATACTTAAAACTCAATTTTAAGACAAAAATCTGAAAAAAGAAAAGTATAGCAAAAGAACCTATTTGCTTCCTAATTTTTTTAAATCTTACCCTCAATCTATATTATTTTTCCTGGAATTTGAAAATAATAAAAAAAATTATAATAAAGGTTTCACATTTAAAAATCTTATTCGGTGTTGAAGTGCTGTAACATCACCTGTTGAATCGTCATTTATCACAGCCGAAAGAAATTATCAGGATCTGTAAACGTCCGTTCCTTCGAGAACTGCAAATTAAAAAGTTCAGAAAATTTAAAATATTAAACCAATTCAAACATAAAATTAGAATGCTCAATCTCTAAAATGCTCAGCGTTTTGAAATCCGATTGACATCTGTGTTAAAACACCTAAACTGCTTCAGAAATAAAACATAAAGAAAAGAACATGATGCCTAAAAGCCCTAAATCACAGTAATGAGTTGCGAGTTCCAAAACCTGGTTTTCAACTTCCTTTGCAAACCGCCAATTTCCAAATCTGCACCAGAACATTGCTATTGCTACCTACAAAAAGGTATTAATAAGACATATTCGTCAACAAAAACCGACAGATCAATAACAGAACAATCAATACACAATATAACTTACAAAAAGTGCAGCCTTGTTAGTGTATCAAAATCCATTGACTACTGTAGCAACTACAAAAGTCATTACAACATCTGAATGCTTGCAAGAAAAAGAGATGCAAACAAGTTATTAATCGGTTTAGATACAACTACTGAAGAATATGTTGAGCAAGATCAGTAGTTGATTTGATCATCCCAGCAGCAAAACTACCTAATTCAAGACTTGGGCCCAACTTTTCACTGCACTGAATTATAAGACAATTTACTATAGTGAGTCTAAATGTTGACCTCTGATTCAAATAAAGTGATGCAGATCAGCACAAAATGATAATGAATTAGCAAATGGTATCACATGATTTTGATAAACATTCAGATCCATAACAAATAAAATGATACAAAAATTAGAAATTGAAAGGGAGAAACATAGACCTGAAAGGTATTATTAAGTTGCTCGTCAATTGAAACAACAAATTAAAGAAAAAACAAAAACAGAATGAGAATGAGAATGTTAGCACATATGAATAAAATAGAGATAGAAGGAAAATTAGGGTTTTTAGATAGAATAACTTATGTGTTTCGTATATGAATGAAACGACTCGACGTGCGAATCTTGACTGTTGAACCGTATAATGCCTCAACCGCTCTCAACTAACATTGTGTAGGCGCACCGTCGAAAGGGAGCAAATCCGAGTCGAGGAGGTTGGCATCGCGGTGGGCGCAACTGGATATTGTTGTTTCTGTTGCGACTACGTCGCAACCGGAGTAGAAGAAGATGGAGGAGTAGGAGAGGTGATTGGGGAGCTGAAGCAACAACAATTGATTGAAAAAGGATGAGAAGAGGATTGGGCGGGGTGAGAGAATCGGTGGTGTTGAAGGAACCAAAGTAATGGGGGAATCGAGGAGCCGTCTGGGGTAATGTTGAAGGACACCGTAATTTAGGTTATATTTATTGATTATGTAAAAAAGAATGTACTTCTTTCTCGTTCAGTTGGTTAGCGAGCATGGCACTCAACCCGTTGGTCCCGTGTTCGAATCCAGGTTAATGTAAGTTTTTTGAAAACCAAATAATTCTATAAATAGTAAGTGTGTTGGCTGAATTTTCAGCCTTACTAATTATAGAAGGGGTAAACCCTTTATAATATAGTAGAGATATATAAAGATGTTGTATATAGCAACATTTGGGCATTTAGATAGAAAATAAAAACTAGCCAAGATTAAATATATTCACATGTGAATATACATTTCAAATAGCTATAATTGAATTGTGTATTTTGTTTTGGAGTAAATTAGATGAATGGTCATTTAAGTTTATAGTAAATTTCACCAACAGACTTTTAGTTTTAAAAATTACATTGATGGTCCTTAATTCTGAAAGATTTTTCACCAATAGTCCTTTACACTAACTGACATTAATTTTTCTGTTAACTTACCCCATGTTCAATGCACATGAGGGTAAGAAAGTCATTTTTTATTTCTTTTCTTTTTATTTTTAAACTAAAAACTTTTATTCAAGATAAAAGAAATTAATTTAAAAACGAGAAGAAGTTAAAAATGATTTATTTACCTGCTTAGCAAAGTGTCTCAAATTTATTTACCGCTTAGAAGAAGTTAAAAATGATTTATTACCGAAAAGCAAAGTGTCTCAAATATATGTTTTCAAAGCATGAAAGATGCAGCAGTTAGCAGATACGCTAATCGGTTTAAATCCCACTCTCGACATTCTCAGATGTTAGCCATGACAGTGTTTATTACTGATGTATCTATGAGTTAAAATAGTTATTTTGAATTTCCAGTACAATTCCAGAGTTATAAATTATTTAATAATATTATTTGTAAACTTTATTTACATACAAGGACTTTTAGCATTAGCACAACTATCTTTTTTCTTTTTAATCTAATTTTATATTTTAATCAAAATTATCATAACTAACTATTTGCAAAATAATTTTGTGCACTTTATTTTGGAACGAATGGTGTATTAATTTTTGAAATAATTAGAATAAGGATTGTTTATTAAGGATTGTTTTGCTGCCTTTATGTGGCTTTAAATCAAATCTTTTTATGTGAACTTGAAAATTTTATATTGATAGGTTCTGATTTATATGTTCAATATTTTATGTACTTGTGATCTAAATTAAAAAGATTTAAACTTTAGTTAATATACTTATTATTAGCAGAATGTCCTAACTAAGCTACATAATGTTAATTACCTCACATAAATTTTTGTTGGAAAATGATAATGACAGCCCTAAGGGCTGTCATTAAGAAGACAAAATAACAAAAGACAACCCCCTGAATTTTAGGAATAATATTTTTTTAATCAATGTACAAGCTTTTTATGCATGTTAGTGGTTATTAACAAAACCCATTTTTGTTTATTAATAATCTTCTAAACCTAAAAAAATTAAAATTACCACAACCAACTCCACCTCCACAACAACCGCCACACAACCACCAATCGATCGCTACTAAGTATGATCATATGGTACATGCCGCCGCATTACGCGGGTACAGCCAGTTTTGTTAATTAAAAATGTTGATGGATAAGTGGTCTCAAAATTTATAGAGGCGTACGGTTTTAGGGTACAGTATTTAACAACAGCCACTAGGGGTGAACATGGTACGGTACTACACATATTTTTCTCATACCGTGTACCATACTAACTATACTTGGTATACTAATCTAGCTACCACTACCGTACCAACAATACTTGGTACCAATTTGTTTGGCTACCAACAATTGTGGTTGGTACGAATTGGTAATGGTATATACCAAGATTACAAACTTATTTTGAATTACTACTAAAAGCAAGACATTTTTCTATACTATTATATTTGGTAATGTCATACGTTAAATATTATATAAACACTATCTACGATAAAGTACAAATTATGCAGTATTCTTGTCATAATACAATAGCGTGTAGCATTCTCGTCTGCTTCACACGCTTAATTATTAACATTATATATGAACACAATAACAAAAATGTAATATTTTGATCGGTTAAGCTAAGAAGTTGTAACTTGAATATTTTCATGTTATGATATTATAATTCATATTAAGAAATAATAAATACGTAGTTTACCTTTCTTGAATTCTTCTAGATAATGTATATATATATATATATATATATATATATATATATATATATATATATATATATATATATATATATATATATATATATATATATATATATATATATATATATATATATATATATATATATGAACTATTGGTTGGTACGGTACTACCGTGATATTTCATTCTTTGTACCATTACCATAACTACTTGATTGATATGATACTACCAACCAAACATATTGACCACCAATACATTAGCTACCAACTATTATTAGTATGGTTGATAGCATGTTTGATTGGTTTCTTTTGGTACAAATTTGACACCCCTAACAGCCACCTCGCCGATGTCCTATAAACTCACAACTCCCTTTACATCACACACAAAAGGAGAAGAAGAAAACACAGAAGCTAGGGTTTCACCGCAGTTCTTATCTCGTCAAGATTTACGTGATTCGTTCTGATCTGATTCCGAATAGGTATCATTTCAACTCTTGAATGATTTCTTTTATATGTAGCGGTTTCGTTTAATCCTGTATGTAGGTTTTCGATAGCGATTGTTTAGTATTTCGTTATGTTTTTCCTACGGTTAGGGTTTTTTTTTTAACTGTTTGTTTCAGAACTGTTGGCGGTCAATATCAGGTCTAGGCAGTCAAAATCAGATCTAGACGGTTAACCTTGTTTTCTAGGCAGTCAAAATCAGATCTAGACGTTTTTGTTTAGGAAAACAGTGTAGAACAATAATCATACCTGCTTTAGTCGATGCAGAGGCTAGGAGGACGGCCACAAACAAAGCTGATTTAGGGTTTTACATAGTAGAGAGGGTTTTAGGGCTTCATGTATCAGGTACTAAAGTTTTTGTTGAATAGACCTGTGTTAAATAGCTGAAATAGGGTTTTGCAGTTAGGGACTAAGTTTTGGTTGAAATGATTTGATGAGAGAAAAGCAAAGTGTCTCAAATATTATTTCTGTGTTAATGAGAGTAGAAGACAGAGTTTTGTATTTATAGAAGAGATAAGCTAACAATATCTCTAACTAACTATTTAACAAACTCTCAACTGATTACACATCAATATATACATTATCATTGGTAAATAGACCTGTGTTAAACAGGTAAATGGGCCTGTGCAAATTTTAGTAGATGTTTTTTTTTTTTTTTACTTTCTATAATAATATAATTATTATATTCTAAATATAAAACAAGTGTAGATTAACTTTAGCCTATAGTTTAATCTTTCAAACCTATGTATATTTAAGCTTTAACTTTTACCCATGATTTCAAATTTTACTATATTTTATGTAGCAAAATACCAATCCGCCTAAGTAGGTTTGGCAGTTAGCACCCACGTTTTGTGTCTTATTTAAGTATTGAAATTGTATGTAACAAGTTATATTTAAGGTGTTTAGTGTCACTAATTTTGCCCGCAGAAAACAGAATGGATGTCGAACGTGATAGAATAAGTTACTTGCCTAAGGACTTGCTCTGTGAGATCCTGAGTTCTGGTAGCACGAAGGATGTTGTTATTATTAGTTCTATGTCATCTGGATTAAGGCATGTGTGGACTTCAATGCCCCATCTCAACTATCGATGTGGGTCCGTTGCTTGATTTCTCCAATGTTGTTGGAAACATTTTGTCTCGCCGCGATGATAAAGATCTGTCAAGCTCGCTTTTCAACAAATTATGAATTATGCATCCGAGCATAATGTCCAACAACTTGATGTTACCTACTTGCTTAAAAATAATACTGAAATTAGTCATGCTGTTTTTAGCTGCAAGCCTGTCAAACATCTCACTTTGACTGGCTTTGAACGTTTTCATGATACCATTAGGGCTCCAACAACTTCGGCTTTACAAACAGCATATCTCCAAAATGTCAATTTGTGCGTTGACAATGCTAATCCCAGCATCTCAAAATGTGAGAACTTGGAGAGCCTCACCTTGAAAAATTGCGGGATCAAATCGTTTAAACATCAATCATCCTCAAGTATCTAATATTAGACTTGAAGACTTTTATTCTGATGTAGTTGTGGTTGCACCTCAACTCAAAGATCTCACTAGAATAAATGGCTCCAAGGTTTTTCTAGGTTCTGTACCAAACCTCGTTTCCTTGCTTTATAGAGATGCTCATGATTTCCAGCTGTCTATCGAGGGTGGCCATTCTTTGGAGTTGGTGGATATATGCATTCCCGAACCTAATCGATACAATGAAACTACTCAAAATTTTGCTACTTTGCTTCAACAGCTTTATACTGTCAAACACCTTACGCTTAACTTGGAACTTGTTAAGGTATTGTACATGTTAATTTTAAGAATTTTGTCTTTTTGTGTATTTGGTAATGGTTATGATTTTTTATTGGTTTTTTTGTGTGTAGGTTCTTTCCTTGCGTGTGGAACTAATCTCAGGTCAACCTTCTCCATTGGTCAACTTGAAGAGTTTAAAGATATATCCAGTTTATAATACCTCGGAGGAGCAGACACAACAAGTAACCGAAGTAATAAATTATTTGTTAGGTGCTTCTGAAAATGTTGACTTCGAAATGATATCTGACATGGTATAGCTTTTAAATCAGGTCTTTATGAGGAAAATTGTAGTTTTCTTATATAAATTGTATGATTCACTGCAGGAAGCTTAAGCTTTTGCGGCATCACAGTCATCTTAGCAAATTGTAAGTTTATTTATTTATTTATTTATTTCGTATATAGCAATATCAGGTCATCTAGATAGGAAAAAAAAAACTAAACTTTTAATATTTCATGATAAACCAAACCTTAATTCACGGCCTCACCAATCCGTCAGTTTAGCCTTTTCTAAGGTTCTTCCATAATTCTGCCCCCTACATAATGTTGTGTCACTCTTCAAATCTCGCCAGTTCAAAAGTGGCACTCAAGCTCTCTACGGCTTTATCTCTATCTCTATCTACTTATAAAACATTTAGGACTTTTCCTAAAATAACGTTTGAAAATTCCGTCAATTTCTTTCTACTTTGGAATTTTAAGGAAATGAGTGAAAGAAAAAATCAGTCATGACTTAATAGACATGAACCAAACCAACTGGTCTAGCAACTACTTGGTTTCTAAATTCAAAAAATATTCATAAAAAACTCTTCGTCCTGCTGGAGTATATAGGCCCTTTCAAATACTTCCGCCTATTACACACTTCAACCTGTTCACTATTTCTGCTGACTGTTTATTCAAGCAAACGAATATTACATAACAAGCACACCGATTATTACATTTAAAAAATCGAATTTCACTTCTCAATTACGGGATGAATTTGAGAGACAAGGAATTCACCCGACTTGAAATTGAGGTAACTATCTTCGACCCGTTTCTGTTCTGTTTATTTCTCAGTATTTCGTGGTACTTTGTTATATAGTTCTGGACACTGCAGCAGGAAATCATTCAAACCCACTCTAGTAATTAACCAACCCTTTCTTTTTGAAATTTTTCTTTGAAATAAAGGGTTGTATCATAAATGTGAATTGTTGATAAATTTGGGCAATAACAGACACATCCAGAGGATATTGGTGACTTTATCCTGAAACAAACCACATTACCTCCGGTGTTAATTGGACATTCATTTTGATAATTGTAGTGTTAAATACGTAAAATATAATTACCACATAAGACCCAAAAAACTTCTTTTAATTACTAAATAGGGACGGAAAAATATACTGATCAGTTATATATAGGCCCACTAAAAACTTGTAATTATGAAAATGAACCTTAGTAATGTTATAGTTACCAAAATGGATCCATTATTAATGATATATATTTAGCTTTCTGGTTTATCCTTAAATGTTTTTATTATATTTTTTAATTTATACGGAGTATATTACAAGTTTATTAATGATATATATTTGTATTTCTGGATAATTAATTTAATTTAATTTAGTTTAATTAATTAGCTCCCTTTTTAGGTGATGTTTTATTCATCTATCAAATTATCGAGAATGATTTCAACTTCAGGAGACTATCGCGAATGTTATGTCGAATATGCGAGAATATGCGATAAGAGAGGTGTCTTTGAGTAGGTGCGGCCGCACAGGACTCACGCGTTAGAACTAGTTTTTAAATCTATTAAATAACCTAATAGAAAAATCTAAAAAAGCTCAATTTTTTATATACATTTTATATTTAAGGGTCTTATTTTTATCTATTGTATAGCAAATAAAAATTAGAGGGCAAGTGCTGAGTATTTTTAGCTTGAACTCGTTTGGACTAGTTATATAGTCCCCCACAAACTCTTGAGTTTCATATTTATCGAGGTACCACTTTTGAAATTTGTTAAATAAAAAAGAAAAAAAAAATGCAAAATCTCAAGATGCAAAAGTGCAAATTTTTCATTAATGCTACTTGTTAAAGAAGTGTACCTCCCAAGTTTAACATGAACAGCTGACGTTTATTACATATCGAAGCAAAAGCCTTTATTTAGGATCAACAGAATTCAAACACAACACACACACACATACATATATATATGTATGTATAGTACGTGTTCTTAACTTAGCAATGACTTAATTAACTTTCGCTAAAGGAAGTTGAACTTCATCAAACGCATTCTTTCCTTGTCTTGCAAGTTTAGTCAACGAATCTAAATATTCTCCAAGTTTCTTGGGAAGATAACCAGGAGGTCCATTGTCCCCGTCTACAAGCCTCGGTGATGGGCCAACAATGGTGTCGATTGATGGATTAAAATTACGAGCAAATGTGAATCTTGTACGTTTGTCGTCTTTCATAACTACGCGATGCAACTTTCTTTTGTAAATCCCATTGCTAAAAATCTGTCAATATGCAGTTTAGGTAAATCGAATATACAGACATAAATTAGATATACAGTTTAATCTCAATCATAGATCATCTAGAACTAAAGGCTGAGATTGGTCATGCATACTACGTGATGCAACTTTCTCTTGTAAATCCCATTGCTAAAAATCTGTCAATATGCAGTTTAGGTAAATCGAATATGCAGTTTAATCTCAATCATAAATCATCTAGAACTAAAGGCTAAGATTGGTCATGCATGTTCTGTATATAAGGTTGGTTATGTATTGATCCTTAATACCTCGAGATGATCGGAATTTAGTACAAACAACGCGTTTGGAACACCACTCATACTAATCCATTCCTCGTTGCAAAGAACTTCAAGTCCCGGAACGCCGTTGTCATAGAGTAGAGTCAACACCCCGGGGTCCGCATGCGCCACCAAACCTCCGAGATGATCAAACCATGAGAGAAATGGATAGTAATTCATGGCAAAAAATTCAACTCCCGAGTCCAAATTGAGTTGTTCGTGCATATATGATGCCTCGAACCCTAAACTTTCCGATACGGCTTTCATCAACTCTGATCCAATCACTCTTGTCCTTCCCACAAATTCCAGTGCTACCTCGCTGCAGTTTAGGTAAGTTGAATATTCAGTTGATGTAAATTAAGTATGAAGTTTAACCATACAAAAAGATTGTAAAACAAACAATTAAGTTACATTTTAAAAAGAAATGTTACTTCGTATATGATATGTTCCGTCTGTTCATTATATAAGATTGGTTATGTACGTATTGAGCATTTTCACCCAATTAATACGTGTATGTATATGTCAACAACAACAAAGTCTTAAATGACTTGTAACCTAACGATGTAAATTGTTAAAAGATGTTTCACTATGGTCTGGGGTCATGAGTTCGAATCCTGTTATGGATAATATGATGTAGATTAATTAAGAGGAGTTTAGAGATGTGTGTTGTCCTATTAAAAAACAACAAAGTCTATTCTAATTTTTTTTTTAACTTTAAACTCTAAAAAAAAGGGTTTAAAATATAGTACCTGAAACCTAGAGGTTTATTAGGACTATGAAAATCCGGATTAACAATGAGCCGAAGACTTTGCCTGCTTGAAATCAAGTCTTTCTTTTCATCAACCGGATTAAAAGCGTTGCTAAATTTGATGGGATTACAAATATCACCAGAGTGATCAACAAATTCAAGTTTTTCTTCGTTCTTCATACCGAAAAACTCATTCGATACGTCGAACATCTTCTGAAAAAAATGTCTCCGGTATCCCATGATTCACCAACTAATTACAAAACACAAATCATGTTCATTATCATGGGTAATATTTAAGGTCTAATTAATTAGTACTCCCTCCGTCCCACTTTAAGTGTCCACTACAAAAAAGCACACAGTTTAAGAAAAGTGCATTAATTATATAATGTCACCAATCAAATTTTCTCTTTCCCACTTAAATGTTTTTTTATTGGTTGAAATTTAGGAAATGACACTCTTTGTGGGACAAATTAAAATAGTATACTGGACATTTAAAATCGGACGGAGGGAGTATAATTTAAGCATGCTGCTTTCTATATATACGTACGTACCATGTAACATCCCCAGTTTTTGCAGGCGTTACCAAGATCTTGGATGGCTTTCGAACGTTCATCAGCAGTAGCTGACGTCAGCAAAGAATAGTCAACTATGGGTATAGTTGGTTTGCTGTAGTTCGAAGGCATGATCAACTTTAAGATCAAGTGATACGTTATAGTAGGTTCAGATGGAGTTCGATATATATAGAGTTAAAAATACAGTAATAAGATATAGAAATCGAGATTTATTCAAGGTAGTCCTAAAATTTTATGTAGTCTTATAAATGAAAATTCTAACAATTGATTAATTAAAAATAATCACATATTTTATACATGGGGGTATTTTGGTCATTAATAACACATAATATGATAATCATATGTGATTATATATTGAATCACATGTGATTGTATTAAAACATCACATTTAGTCAAATATTCAATCATATGTGATTGTACAATAAAATCACATATAATTAAATACCACATGTTATAAAGCTAATTTCGCTAGGCTTAAATAGCATATACATTATCCTAATAGTACAAAACTTTAACATATTATTTTCCTATTCTATGATATATAGTTTAAATATGTTGATTTAACAGTTATAATTGTTAATTGATTTTTATTAAATGAATTGAAATTTATTAATTCAGTAAGGGTAAAAAAAATTTAAATTGTAAAGGAAAAAACCCTATAAACTTCAATTAGCTATAATCGGGTCAACTAAAAACCTGACAAAGGTAAGCAATCCTAACCCGACACCGACACGATAAGGATTGGTAGGGTCCGGTTTAAAAAAAAACAAGTCGTCAACATAAGACTTAAATACACTCGACCCGATTAGTATAATCTGGTCCGGATCGACTCAGCTCTTAAGGCACCCCTACTACCAACAATAATATCTTATTTCGTTAATCAGTTTTGCACAGCAGCAACAACAACTCTTAATTTCATTCTCACTTTGAAAAAAACACAAAATGTGTAGCTCCCACTCCATCTCTCCCCGTACTAACGTAACGCCACCGACAAAACCGTTAGTACCAATTTGAAAAAAAAAACAGAAGAGAAAGACGACCCCATATAACATAAATATCCTCCAATAATGTATATATGGGTCCTCCAATAATTGTACGTTGTTTATATGGAGTACACACCCCACAAGAATTGTCAATGTAACATTTAATGAATGTGAAGCAACGACAGAAAAAAAAACACGTTTTGTATGGTTTTTATTTATTAATTGCATTTCAGTCCCAAATATATAAACTATAGAACCTGATTTAGTCATTGTAGCATTATTTATGTTAATTTTAACATATAATTTCAAAATTTGTAATAGTTTACATATTTCCTCCGTTTCAAAATAACACACTTTTCATTTTGAGGTGTTTCAAAATAAGTGACACACTTTGAAAATTTTCTTATTTGGTGAAAAATAGTGAGACTAATATCCAATAACTATCTCTTTTAATAAAGTAAAATGACTCATTTACCTTTACTTTACTTTTAAACATCATTAATGATATTGTCTCATTTATACATATTATTATTCGACAATATCTAGCGTTTCTATTCTTAAATTGAGCGCATTTTATATATTAAGTGCACTAATCATGTGTTGTTTGTAGGCTGGACCAAGAGCACAAAGTAGAAAACTGCTTTAAAATAAGGCATTTGTGTGACAATTTAGTTGGGTCTCCAGTTTCAAAACAAGACACATAAAATAATGATTGGTCGGAGCCTAAAAGCAACTATATGATCAAATTAAACAAAGATCAAAATGTTTAAAGTGAAGGAGTCAGAGCACAACAACTTATACTTCTTCCGTATCAAAATAAGTGAATTACTTTTTTTTAGGGTTTATCAAAATAAGTGAATTACTTTAATAATTTACCGTATTTAGTAAGTTTTTATATTTAAAATTACTTATTACCCTTACTTATACCTTTTTAAACATCATTAAAGATGTGAGGCTCCATCTATTTTTGTCATCTTCCTATAAAAGCGACAAAATAATAAAAAGTGTGGGTCCCCATCTATACTAATTACCTAATTTAATTTCACTAATATCTTATTACCTTATTTTGCCTCAAAAACGTAAACTACAAAGTGATTTACTTATTTTGATACGGAAGAAGTATTAGTTTGAAGATAATAGTCCTTGATAAAGAACAACCACAACCACAAATAATAAAGGATGGCCATAATGCATTAATTGAAGATTCTTGGATGGTTGAAGCTGGTCACGAGTGGGATGGAATTTAAAAGGGGCCACGAATTAAATAAATATGAAATCGGTCGAGAATTTGGAGATCACAACACACGGCCCAAATTATTATAATTAAAAGATAACGGCCCAATATTTATAAGCATAAACCACCGGCCCATGATCTGAATTTAAAAAGAGAAACCACATTCACAAACGGGGAGTTCACGTAGGGGGGAGTTCAAAGGAGGTTAGATCCTTGTATTCACTATGGTTTAACTTTAGGTTTAAGTTTGGTTGAATTTTAAGATTGTAATTTTAATGTTTGAACAATTATTGGTTTATAAATTACTCTTATGTTTAACCCTATGATCTTTGGTGTTCTTTTTGTTTATTATTAACTTGTTTAGGTATTGACTATTGACAACACTTAAATTAATTAGTAATGTCCCCAACTTTTCACTTTAGTGACCTAGTTGGTAATCTACTAGAAATAGAGATTAAAGTTTAGAAACCAATAAGTTAGGTAAAATCATAAGTTTAATCCTAGTAATGAAAATTTTAGGTTTAGAAGACTTAGGTAATCCAAGTCTAGTAATATCAACAATCAGAGGTGTGTCTAAATTATGACTTTTAAGATAAGAAATTTCTATTAGTTATGTTTAGGCTATTAAACGGGATTAAGAGAAATCTAGTACCGTGACCTCTAGAATATTAGATTTAATCGGAGTTTAGCAATCAAACTTAGACCTAGACGGATTCAACTATAGTGAATATCCCTTTTTTAAATCTTCAAAACAGTTCACTTAAATTTGTTGTTCATTTATCATTCCTGGTCAAGTAATTTTAGTTCACTTTAATTCCATTAATATTTTAGCTTTAATATAAAAAATCCTTATTAAATATTTTGTTCTAGATTAATTTACTTAGTTTTAATCTTACGAGTCAGCTTAAATGTTCCCCGAGGAAACGATAACCCGTTTTTACTTACTTTTGATATACTATCCGCGATTAGATCATAGCCTAAAAGTGTGGTAGTCTAAGTTAGGTGTAAATTAGCACGTAATTTTATAACTAGATTTACCATATCAATTAAACTCACTTTAATCATAATATGTGGGACTTACCACTCAGTAACTATACTTTTCTTAAACTGTGTGTTTTTTTGTAGTTGACAATAAATTTGAGACGGGGGGAGTATTAACTAGTGTAATACATGTTCTTGGCCCGGATACAATATTTAATCCAAGAAATACATAATATGATCATAACGTTATACTAACCTTTAACCCGCGATAAATCTCGGGGGCCTTAATAGAAATTTTCGTAATATCGTTTTTAGACCATAATGGCATTCTAATAGAATATGTAACAAGATTTTTATGGTGTTTTAATATGTCTTTATCCTTCCGTCATATTTTGGGACACACTTATGCGTCTGAAAAAAAAGAGTACTCTAATGAGATACGTTTTAATATTTACATAGGCGTAATCGTAATACATCAACTTATTTTTGAGTACCAACAAATATAAGGACTCAAAACACTAGTTCGTCGTATTAGTCTATTAGATATGTGTTTAAGACATCTGTGTAGCATGGAAAGGATTTTAGAAGCCCATTTTTGTTGTATTGTGTGAACCAAATAGCAGCTCATTAATAGTATTTTACTCGACTTTGTGTCTTTGTGCTCCATTTTCATATTAATTAGGCTAATTCAAGTCAATAGCATCTTCTTACTAGCTTGTTCAAACTTTCTTGTCAAAAAATTTAATCTACGAGGAATATTGACTAATTCAAAAGTCAATAACACAAAAGTCTTCAAAATCTTTCACCATTATAAAGGGTAAACACTAGAGCCTAAATCAAGAAAACTAAAAACAACTTGCTTCTATCAAGCTTCCATGGCGGATTCCGATCATCAATCGACACATTCTGCAATTTTGATCGGCTCCAACAGCGACCTTTTAACCGAAATCCTTCATCGACTCCCTATAATTTCCATCGTTCGATTCAAATCTGTATCCAAACACTGGCTATCTCTTTTGAGTCACCATCATTTCACTAAATTGTACGACAACGGTTCGATCTCAACCGGTCTTTTTGTTAAAAATTTGTATATTCCATTTGATGTTGAAAACCGAAACCCTCCTCCTTTTAGTCTTCTCGATTTAAATCACCGTGGTATCAAAATTGTGCAATCTTGTAACGGATTACTACTTTGTTGCAAGGATCGTGATTACTACATATTTAATCCCACCACCATGCAATCCGCGATCATCCCACCGGTCCCCGGGGGCATAGATGTCCATAAAACTATCCGTTTTATGGGTTTGGCGTTTCATCAAACCGATTGTGTTCATTACAAAGTTATTTGTATACATCGTGAAGATGTTTATGATCAGAGGTTACAAGTTCAAGTCTACTCGTCGGATTCCCGAAAATGGAAAAAGACATCGAAAGATTCCTATTGGGCATCTTATTATACGCCTTTTAGCGGCCAAGTTTATTGGAATGGAGCGATTCATTGGGCTCCCTCGTGTTATGACCCGATGTATTTTAAGCTCGATGTAGAACAATTGCAAATTTTGCCATTACCGTCACCTTTTCCCGTGAGGGTGGAGGATTCTTATGGCTATACAGATGGATTTAGACCGCTTTATTTCGGGGAATCCCGAGGCCATTTACATTTGGTTGAAACCGCGAGCCATGAGAACTATTTAGACCTAATTGTGTATGAGATGTTGAGTGATCATTCGGGTTGGTTTGTTAAGTATCTAGTGGAGCTTGATGATCTTCGGGCCGTGTATCCGGATATGACCCAAATCCACCAACATCCGTCACGCCCGTTTTATTATGAATTCGAAGTTTTAGATATCGTTAGAGGTGATGAAAAAGATGAAAAAGATGAAGAAGATACGTTTATGGTGATTAGTGTTTCGAAGAAGATAATTCGGTATAATATTTTGGACAAGAGTTTTGAGGAAATATTTGATCTTACGAATACTTCTCATGGTCGTATTGGACCATGGGAAGTTTATCGTTACACTAAAACAATAACTACCTTTTAATGATTTCGTGTGTATTTGTAACAATAACTAACTTTTAATGATTTCGTGTGTATTTATTGATGAATAATGTATTTCTTTTCGGTAAATTGCGGGAATTGTTGTGTGGATTTTCAAATTTTGCGATTTTATATCTAAACCTTTATTGTAATTTTTGTCCTGATATTCTCAAATTTCATTTTTTCATCAATTTTCACATGAAATGACCAAAATGCCCATATTTTTAATTTTTTTCATCAATTTTCACTAGATAAAAATCATGAAAAAAAAATGTAGGCTGCTGTTCGAGGATGTGGTGCAAAATGTAGGCTTGCTCGGCCCCGGGAGTTTCGGAGTTGCATTCGTTTCAGCAGGTCTTCCGGGCGTACATGAGTTCAAGCCTTTTCGGGCCACTCGGGAATTTTGGAGCTGCACTCGTTGCGTAGTTCTTACAAAGAAAAACGCAAATCTACCAATCATTAATTATATATAGCGAATATACATATATTTATATGAGTACAAAATTAATAAGATATCATATTTATCAATATATTTTCCAACTATCGTAAATGCATAAAAACATATATTCAACAACACTCTTATTAAAACTATAGTCACTTTTAAGTTACATTTCAACTAGTTGAACCTCAAAAGAGGAATTACTAACTAAATAACTACAATTTAGAATTTGATCAAGTTGTTCAAAACAATCAAGATATGAAATACATGGGGTTTGAAAGCTTGAAAGATCTCATGGATACCGACGAACCGATTAAGTCGCTCCATTGATCACCCGAGTTTCCAATTATCCGAAATCCCGCTTCAATGATCTCTTTTCTCTTCTCCGACTTAAATACTACCGCGGTTTTTCCATGGTCTTCATCAAGTCTATAAAAAATATTAATAGACACGTTAATTAGGATCGAACAATAAAAGAAAGAGCGCGTTTTTTTCGATGTTAGTCAAACACTTACCTCAAAATGAGTCGATCCCACTTCTGAAATCCGGCGTTGAGCAAATTGTTTGTTGTAACGGTCCGTTTGTTCTCGGCACGGCCTGTCAACAAAAACATCCGAAACCCTAGCCGTAAAACCTCGTTATAAAGCTCCAAACTCGGTTTAATGGCAGGTGCCATTCCTTCAAGAACCCATTTGTCAAATTGAATATTGTCGTAAATCTCCGACCTGTGACAAAACTGGTTAGTAATGATAATAAGAAATCTTCGACTGACATATTCCTAAGCTAGTGTTAGATACATATATTTCTACTACATCATATACATTATACACAAAAAGTGGAATAACTTTTTTTACTTTTTGCGACAACTTTTCATAATAAAGTAAAACAACTCCAAAGCTTAAAAACCATCTGGTGACACTCTAGCTGCAAAAGCGTCTAAAATGATCATATAGATGTCACAAGTTCGATCTCTTCTCTAGACAAATATTACTAGATGGCACTTATGTCACGTATACCACAAGAAAAGCTTGACCCTAAACCATGTCCTTGTAGAACCCGTTATAAACGAGAATACACTTTAGACAAAATTACATCCATAGCTTAAAGCAATGGATTAATGATACCTTGCACTTTCTAAACAATGTCACTAAAACATAGATATAGTGGCCCTTTTTGTTGTGTCACTAAAAAAACATTTTTCTTGTAATATTATGACTTTACACTCAGTTTTTAAAAGTTGTGGGTAAATAATAGAAACTTTTACTCACTCCGTCCCAAATTAATTGTCCACTAGACAAAAGACACATAATTTTATGAAAATACAATTATTACACTGTCTACCAATAAAATCTCATATTTACCTACTTATAATTCATATAATTGGTTGTAAGACAAACTAAAATAGTAACAAATATCATACCCGTATCCATGTTGGCCATAATAAGGTAGATTCGAAAGCAAAGTTTCATCAACATCAAAAACCCAAGCATCCATTCCATCTCCTTTTAACTCAAAACTCTTTGCAAATTCAATTGCTTCATACGACACCGTTTCAAGATCCATTTGATAAGATTCACCCAACATATATTCCTTAACATAATCAACACATTCTTCTGGAACTGTCTTCCACGCGCTCAAGTTATTCGCCTCAACTGCAACTCTCCAAGCTGTACACCGATCAGATCGACGGTCCAGATTTTCTGGGATTTCAACGATCAACGGCCTTGGAAGTTTGTGATGATCATCTGTGTCCGGTTGTTGGTGACAGAAAGATACTGAAAGGAGGGTTAGTAACAAGAAATTTCTGAAGAAAATGGTGGTCAACATGTGAAATTAATAGAAAATGTGTGTATTAAAGTGAGAAATGTAAATTGGGTATTATGAAAATTTGTTTAGGAGGATGAATTGCTAATGAACAAACCATTTTCATTAGGGTATGATTTTATAGAATTTAATTTACAAGTGGCATCTTTAGCGCATTTTACGCTTTCGTGACAATTAAATACTTCAAAATTAAGAAGAAAAAGCAAAACAAAAGCAACAAAGAGTAAATATTATGCAATATAAAAGAAGAATGAATCATAATAATTCCTAATGAATCTTTATATTTATTATCTTGTTCATAAAATGATTGGTATTCAAATCCATTAATTCTTCTTTTTAATCTCGTTTTTTTAATTTGGAAACTTGTATTTGTTTAAATTAATGAAAGGATAAGTATGAAGATTTAGTAACAAACAATAATTTGGATTTGAACGCTCGCCGATCTGGCTCACATACCATTGTAGGTGCTCTTAGACCGTGCGAACGACAATTTGCTTTGATTCAACGGTTTGCTTTTTCTTTCAGCCGTTTCGGTTAACCAAAGAGAGAGAGAGAGAGAGAACGCGCTTATTAGTTTCTTATCCGTAGGAAAGATAATAATGTGACACTATTGATGAGTTAGAGAACGTATCATAGTTGGAAGAAACCTAAGAGCCACCTCATAGGACGCATTGTGGTCCCTACACTCATCCTTAGTTTATCTTTTTTTTTTTTCTATGGTCAAATTTGACAATATTTTATTACATCTAAAAGATGATAACATATAAGTCTAATTAAGTAATTTAATACTAGTTTTTGCTTAAAATGCAAGGAAATTGCTGGATGTAAAAAACGCGTTCATTAATTGGAACTCGAACCGATCATGCGTGGTTTATTAAATAATAAAAAATGGAAATGTAATTGATCTAGCTAAACCCGACTCGATATTGCTCATCCTTTAGTTTGGAACCGATTCGTTCCCAACTGGATTATGATTCGAATGCACGTTTGGAATTTTTTTTCTTTCAACCGCTTGAACGATACAATTCTTAGAAATAATCATAAAAAGTTTGAAATGCATGAAAACAGTTCGGTTTTTAGTTTCGACCTAGTTTTGGATGCGTGAATCGATCTGGGGGGTGTGCATTTCAACAATACCCGAATCTTGGACCTTACATCTTGTTTTCGGGCCGGTTCTCAGTTCCCTTTTTATTTCTTTTTCAATTCTCGATTTTTCTGGCACCACTTTTTTCAGTATTAGATTCCGAATTGACAATTTTAAGTCTAACTATATATGTTGTTTATGTTGATGATGTAACTTTTGGTTCTAACTAGTTCTAACCTCGAAATCATCAAATGGAACCGAAACCATAACCATTATGTCGGTTCGGTTATCGGGTTTTTTTTTTTTTTTTTGGTATTTTTAGGTTTCGGATCTTTTGGCTCCAAAACCAAACACATCCCTACCAATTATGACGGAGTCATGGAGACACGATACGTTTTTAGGAAAGTTCTCTCCTTGCGCGAAATAATTTTAATACAAAATTTAATACCCACGTATAATACACGGGAATAAAAAATTTGTCGGCTAATTTGAATTTATTATTAAAAAGAAGACAGTCGGATGATTAACACGTGTGCTATTCGTTCTCCCTATCTGGTCTTTGCTGACTCATTTCCTTGCTTCACAAGCAAATAGTCACCCAAATATCATCATAAATAATACTACATCCGTATCAAAATAAGTGACACACTTTCTATTTAGGGATTGAACAAAATAAATGATACACTTCTAAAACTTATCTTATTTGGTAAAAACGTGAGACTCATTCTCTAATAATTATCTACTTTAATAAAGTGAAATACCATTTTACACTTACTTTTACTTTTAAACATCATTAATATCACTTCATTCAAAAAAGCGGGAACCATTATCCACTAACTATCCACTTTAATATATTTTAAACCACTTTTTAATCTTTTACCTCAAAAACCGCAATTCTTCAAGTGTATCACTTATTTTGATACGGAGGTAGTATAAGATCTGTCAAGAATTTAATTTTCCTTTTTTGAACAACAAAAATGGATACTCAACGGGAGCTTCGGTAATATTATCACCCCGCAAAAAGACCCACCAATATATTAAAAGGCTAGCTTGAAACTAGCACAAATTACACCAAAGTTAGAACAAACCGACTAAACAAAAACAATACATCACCTCACACCTCATGTAAATACAAAAACACCAATATTACACCAATAAAAATTGAGACAGCCTCGTGCTTAAATGCACTTCGGATTGTAACCAATTGGGCCCAATCAACACTACTCAACTTACACTTCGACCTATTTTTAATCCAATAAAATATTTGGGTTTGAGCTTCACAAAAATTAGATGGAAACCATCTAATTTATTATTAAAAATTACATCATTTCTATATATACATCCAAATGTGCCAAATATATGACTGAAAAAACGTGGTCATAAAATGTCGGGCTTTTACCCTCAAAAACCGATATATTCTAGAGATCAACCGGAACTTATCAAGCACCTTAAACATTTCAATTTCTATTACTACAAGTTTAAACAAAATAAACATATCCAAACAATATCTTAAACTACATATTGCTTTTTTAATTAAAACTACTACTACATAAACACAGTTGCAAAACACTCATAGTATGATTCACATTAGTCGTGCTAGAAAGCCGTTAATGTTTCGGTATAGCGATGAACTTTCGAGTGCCCGATTCTCCCGTATAAAACGTTGCGCAAATCGAATATATCCTTAAAACTCTTGTTCACAATATCGTACCTTACGATCTTCTCGGGAATTCTAACAACCATGAACGTATCTTCGTCTTTTTCACCTCTAACGACATCCAAAACTTCAAATTCATAACAAGACGGGTTGGCCGGATGTTGGTAGGTATGGATCATCTCGGGATAAGCTTCCGAAAGCTCATCGAGCTCCACTTGGTACTTAACAAACCAACCCGAATGATCATTCAACATCTCATACATATTCAAGTGTAAAAAAGTTTCGTGGTGTGCGGTTTCCACCAAATGCAAATGTCCACGAGATTCCCCGAAGTCCAAAACTCGCCACCCTCACGGGTAACGGCAAATTTTGTATTTTTCCTTCGTCGAGATTAAAGTACATCGGATTAAAGCTCGATGGAGCCCAATGAATTGATCCATCCCAATAAACTCCATAGCTAAAAGACGTATAATAATTCGCCGAGAAAGATTGATTTGAAATCTTCCATTTTCGTGTATCCGACGAGTAGATTTGAATCTGAAACACGTTCGATTTAGGTTCTTTGTTACGAATGCAAATAACACGTATACGAGCACGTTCGTGCCCGCGATCGCTACAACAAAGAAGTAATCCTTTACAAGATTGCACGATTCTGAGACCACAAAGATCATGATAAAAATCAAGGCTACGAAAAGGAGGAGTGCTTTTGTTTTCATCATCAAATGGGATATACAAATTGTTAAGAAAAAATCCAGGAGATATCAAAAAACTGTCGTACAAAAGAGTGAAATGTTTGTGACTCAAAAGCGATTGCCAATGTTTGGATATGGATTTGAATCGAAGGATGATTTTTTATTGGAATCTTCGGTTGAAGCCTGCGAGAAGCAGGTTTTGTGGGTGTTTTTGGTTTTCTGGATTTTGGCTCTTGTGTTCACCATTTTAATTTTGAATGAGTTGAGAGAGTAGTGTTTTCATGGTGAAAGATTGCCATGAAAGCTGATTAAAGAGGATTGGTACGTAAGCTTCAAGACTTTTCTTATTGTTGACTTGAATTGGTCAATATATCTAATTTGTAAAATTGGTCTAAGAGCATCTCCAATAGTAGCTTTTTTAAAAGCTTATTACTATTATAATAAATCTTTGGATGACTTTTTATCCATTGGATTAACTAGCTTTTTTAAAAGCTTATTCAATAACTTTTTTTCTACTAATTGTCTTTTTTGGTCCCTATGTTTAATAGTTTTTTTATTTTAAACCTTAGATATATTACATAAATTTTTTATTATATTTTTATTAGTTAATAAATAAATTATATAATATTTAATGTCAATTATTATAATATTTTTGTATAAGATATTTTAAAAAATATTATATGTAGGAAGATATTATAAAAAGTGTTCAATTATATAAGGGGTATTTTTAAAACATTCATGATAGATAAAAGTGAATTGGAAATATTGTTAAAGAAAAAGCTTTTGAGAAAGTTAACCATTGGAAATGCTATTTATGTAGAGATTTTTGGTTAGTAAATTATTGATGTGACAAAAGTAATAAGTTATTGTAAGATTAACCATTGGGGATGCTCTAACTTTCAAGTTTTAGAACTACTTGCGAATTTAAAGCGAGATCATGATGTTTTCTAATGAGATAGTAATGTATATAAATAAATTACAATTATACATATATAATTATACAAATAAAGATAGAATATATATAATTATAAATTTATAATATAGTTTATCTATTTTTTCTTCAATTTTCATCATATCCCTTCTTATAATTAAATAAATAAATAAATATGTAGCTTACTAGTTATAATGATAATCTTATACTTTAGGACGGACTTTTCACACATAATGTAGTTATATATTATCATATCTAGTAAGCATTTCTTTATTGTTCGTTTAGTTTCAAACAATTACTCGCTAAACAGAAAATGTTCCACTTTTAACACTAACCAATTTGGAGTTCATAAATATGCATATTATTTATCATCAAATTCTTTTTAATTATTTACAATTGTCATGATGAAAGTGTGTGTCACATAATAAAGATATGAAATATAGGGGGTTTGAAAGCCTGAACGATCTCATGGATACCCACAAACCGATTAAGTTGCTCCATTGATCACCCGAGTTTCCAATAATTCGAAATCCCTCTTCCATGATCATCGCCACTTCTATAAAAATATGAAATATTAATTTAGCAAAAAGAGAGAAACTTAAGTTCTAATTGTCTAAAATAACAATACATTTTTACATGTGACCTTGTTTACAACCTATGATTTTTCACGAGACATAACCTAATTTACCTATATTCAAATAGTGACTATCCTAATTGTCTCCAAATATTTCACCACTCAAGATGTAAAATACTACAATATGACACTTTTTCTATAAGAGCTGATTTGAACATATGAAGTGACTTTTAGTTGACTAACTTTACCTTCGATCTCAACATTCTTTTCTTATGGTGCAAGCATAAAGTCATCAATTAAAAACTATTTCTTGAGCATAATTCAGTTAATTATTTTTTAAACAAAAACTACAAGTTAGTGAATTTCTATATCTAAAATTTTAGATAGTAAATTTCTGATATCCAAAATTTTAGGATAAGTAAAATTTGGGATATCTGAATATCCAATACTCTTAAAAGAGATTTTCAAATTATCTAAAAATCTCAAAAAACAATGATCAAAGTTTTTTAAAATTAAAAGTGTTTAAATTCATTGGATATTTTTTTAACGTGAAAAATTAAAACTGAGTTTTATTTATAAATATTCAAAGTTTACTTGTCTTCATTTGATATATTAGTAAGGAAATAGACACAAAAAAAAAAATCTTTCAGATTCCGATACTGATATTGTTAAACATTTAATTTCTTATACGCTTTTGGGCTTCTGGTGCACAATTAAATAGGCCCATTTTTTGATTATTTTTTGGATCGGACCAACTTACCTCTGGGCTCCTCCAAATGAAAAACGATGGATCAAGCGATCCAGCACATTGACGCTGAATTTAAGCTTCAGTTTTCACAAATCAATCCAATAATTAATTAACCTAAGTTTTATCAACATAATATATGCTTCTATGTCTATATTACACACATACTAACTAGCAACAAATTAAGGGAAAAAAACTCCCTCGAATTCCCACAAAAACCGGTTTAAACCGGTCTGAACCAGTTACGACCGGTTACACCCCAACTACAAAAATCCGGTCCAAAACCGAACCAGGATGACAAAAAACCGGTTTTAGTGTTTGCATAGAAAAACAAACCAGTTCTTAAATCCAACCGGTTTTTGAAGAAAAAAAAAATTTAACCTCTAACCATGAGGCCCAAAAATGGTTTGGTTAAGGCCCAACCTTCGATGCCCACTATTTTCTCATTAACATAGTGGGGTTATAATGTACTCCTTTGATGTGGTTGAAATGTGATCGTTAATCTACTTGATCTAAAGTTTCTAAACATTTCTCTAACTATCTATTCAATATTTACCTAAGAAATTGATCATTTTGAGCGTCTTTATAGCTATGTTATCATCCTATGGTTATTAATTAACAACTCAAGTAACCATCCAAATTCAGGATGTGCATGCGCCTTATGAAACCAAAGAGAAAATGATAACATACCGTTTATTTCTTGGTTTCTTAATTAATTTGTGGTTTTATATTACTAGCTCAGATATTCGCGAAATACGACATCGGGTACTGATGTGTTTGATCCAGTTATAAAATATAAGCCCCTAAATACCACTACTATAGACTACCACATTCATAGGCAAGTATACCTAATCGTGGGTAATATAGGTTAGGTAAGTATTTCGGGTTATCGAATCCACAGGGAACAGTTTATGTAATCCAGTTAAAGTAAGTTAAAGAATTAATCAAGGAAAAAGCGTTGTTCATGTTTTGATTGTTATGAAATATAAATTAATAACTGAAATGGCAAAGAACGCAAATTTGAACGTTTGATATGAGATTTAAGGGATATTCACTATGTATGGATTCATCTAGTTCTAAGCATGGTTATTAAACACCGGTCAGTTTAATGTTCTAGAAGTCACGACATTAGATTTCTCTCAATCCCATTTAATAAAGTAATTACAACTAATAGGAAATTCTTCTCTCAAAAGTTGTAACTAATCACACTTCTACTTGTTGAAATTACCGTCTTGAATTAACTAAGACTTCTAACCTAGAATTTTCATTACTACGGTTGAACTTCTTGTTTAATCTAACTTATTGGAATCTTGCCTCTAATCCCTATTTCTAGTGAATTACCAACTAGGTCATAATGAAAAGTTGGGGAAGTAATCAATTGAACCAAGTGTTGTCAATACCTAATTAAATCAATTACCAACGATAAAGAAACGAAAATTCGTAAATTAAACCAAAAGAGTAATTAAACATCAATAATTGTTTTGAACATAAACAAAACCCTAAAATTAAAGCATACTTAATCCTAGAATCATCCAAACATAGCGAATATAAAAATTACTAGCACATAGACATGCTAGGAATCACAAAACAAGAAATTAAGAGTCGAATTACAACCATAGAATTAATCCAAAGTGTTAGAGAATCAATAATTGCTTGTAAGATAGCTGAATTTCTTCAAGAAATGCTCTCAAAATCGTCCTTCAACTGCCAAAAAATGCACTAGCCAAAAAGATAACTGACTTCTATGACTTGGTCTGCCATTTAACATGTTTTCACACGCATAGTTAGCGACGCGAACATAAGTTCGCGCCGCGAACTTCGATTTTTGCAGATTTCCCGATCGTTATCTTGAGTTACCGAAACGTGAAAACCAAACAGAAATTTTGGTGATTGATCGTGAATAGTTCACGATCAGTTCACGATCATGAACTTTTTCCGGCTTGAAATCTTGTATTTTTCTTCATCTTTTGGCCCGTTTTTGACACCTTTTTCGCTATATCACCTGAAATGTAAAATAAACACGTAATTGAGTAATATCACATGTATTTGCTTCTAAAACGTACTCAAAATAGACGATATTGACGGGTTTGAACGTGTCTAAAAACGTCAATATCAGGTACCCTATTAACTTTATTTCTAGCATCAAAGTAGTGAGCGGTGGTGACGCTAGTGATGGTGAATGGTGGCTGGTGGTGGTTGTAGACAGTGGGTGGGTGGGTGGTGGTACTTTCAACATTTTAAGGTTTATGAGATTAATAAAGATATTATAGTCAAATAAATAAGATATGGTCTAGTAGTTGGTTATATCATTGTTTTAATAACTTAAATGTTATAAGTTCGAGTTATACATGATGCATGTGTTTTATGAATACAAATCTGTTTTGAAACATCATATAATTTTATAATTTGAGTCTATATTTTTGCAAGTTGATGAATTTGTAGATAATGCGTACGATTGTAGACATCAAGTGGGCGAAGGTAGAGGAGTGTGGGCATCACTTTTAATATTAAAACGCCAACTTGCTTTTGTATTCATCTTCTTTTTCTTTAATTGGTTGGGCCGGACATGGTCAGAAATTTGTTAGTATATATATCGACTTATAAATATGGGGGAAGGTTTATGCGAAGTTTTATTTTATTTTTATATTTTTATTTTTTTGTGACAATTGAGAAAATAAATCATGATCACTTATTTATTTTAATTAATTTTAATGTATAAGGTTTTTATACGTTTTTAACTTGTTTCAATTAAATCAATACAAATGTATATATATTTATTTATTTATATAGTTAGATCGGTACAAACAATACAAATACGTTTTTAACAATATTTAATTATTAATATAAATATATCTTTTTTCAAAATAAAAAAGTATTATCTTTATGTAAACCATAATATAATCTGAAATAAAATGTATAGCCTATACACTCTAAACCAAAAATATGTGGCATTGTTTTTTTTAACGTGGTTGTATATTATTAGAAAAAGTATTAGACAAACAATTATAAAATATCAAGCAGGACAGAAATGAGCGACCCCATGGGCCATGGTCCCATGTCATTAACTATGTCCGTTAGTTTGTTAACTGGCTTTGATAACAACACCACATATGAAGCACAGCGACTTCGGCTGCTACCCCGTCTGTCAATTAACGTCGGCTGCACCTCGATCATACGTGATAAATATATACATACTTAATGATATACTTCCTCCGATTCAAAATAAGTGATACACTTTCCTTTTTAGGGTGATTCAAAATAAGTGATACACTTTGAAAAGTTTCCTTATTTGGCAAATAAAATGGGACCCACACCCACTAACTATCTACTTTAGCAAAGTGAAATGACCCCTTTACCCTTGCTTTTTACTTTTAAACATCATTAACCTTACTTTATTCAAAAGGTATGAGACCCATTCCCCACTAACCATCCAATTAATCTAATTTAACCATCATTATAATCTTTTGCCTCAAAAACCGTGAAACACCAAGTGTATCACTTATTTTGAATCGGAGGAAGTATTAAACTAAGTATATCGCTGATTGTCATTATATAATGAGTTGAGTGACTCAGCTAATTAAAAGAAGTAAAAAAAAAAGGATAATGGAGAATTCTAAAATTTACATAAATTACGAAAAAGAAATTGAAGTGTAAAAACTAAGAACATTTCCAATGGTTAACCTCTCAATAGATTATTGTTTTTGCGACATTATCTTTCCAAACCAAAAAGCTTTTCATAAAAACTATTTTCAATGGTTAATTTTTTCAAAAACTTTTTTCTTATTAAAATTTACAAATTTGCCGCTATGTATCTTCAATGTTTTATAAATGCCTCTCACATATATAATTAATATTTTTTAAAATATTTCTTATAAAATATTAAAATATTTGACACTAATATAGAAAATTACATTGCAAATACTGACAAACATGACTCTACTTAGGGGTGTCAAATTTGTACCGAACAAAACCAACCAACATGTTACCAACCGTACCAACTAAAGTCGATAGCCAATATGTCGGTAGCCAACATGTTTAGTTGGTAGTACCGTACCAATTAAATATTCATGGTACGGTAATGGTACAAATATTTAAATACCATGGTAATATCGTACCAACCAATATATGTATACATATATATAAATTAATTCTTACAATATACACTTACATAAATTATGGTCTAATTTATATCTTTAAAGATCTCTCCACCATACAATATATATAATTGATTCTTTAACATAGATAATTTTTTTATCTAGCATTTATAAATCATCGTTTTATTTATCTTGTTTTTTAGTTTGGAAAATTTGTTAATATGTTTTAAATGATGGAAGATGGTAAAATATCATATTATAAAACATATATTCTGTGTAATATTTTTTATTTTCATATTAGTTTATAATCTTGGTATACAGTACCAATTTGTACCAACCAAGATTATTGGTAGCCAAACAAATTGGTACCAAGTATACTTGGTACGGTACCGGTATTCAAATTTGGGTACCAATAATAGTTGGTACGGTACATAGTATGAGAAATATACACATGGTATCGTACCATGTTCACCCCTACTAAAACTATATAGAGGGTTTAACATGTAAATTTATAAAATTATAGGGACTAAAAGAATCACATTAAAAGTCAATTAACGGGTTATGGAAAATAAGTGGTTAGAATAAGCTTTTAAAAAAGTTTTCTATTCCAATGGTAAAAAAACCTACCAAAAACTTATTGAAATAATAAAAAGCTTTTGAAAAAGTTACCATTGAAAATGCTTTAATATAGGGCAATTACGTTAAAATGTGTTGAACCGTGCTTTTTAGTATACTTTTCACATATTTATGATGTTTTTTGGATATTCAGATAACATAACTTTTTCTCTAGATATCCAATTTCTAGTATTTATGGACTAAATATCGATGTATGCGTATATTTTTTCATAAATCGCTCAACATCTCACCCACGACCTCTTAGTTAGAAAAACCTAACAACATTGAACAATGCCTACTAAAAGTCTATACATATGAATTTCTTTCGGTTGTTACCTTTTACGTTTATCTTTGGGAAATGTTATTTGTTTTTCCAATTCTATTTACAAACTAAATCCGTAAGAAAATAAGTAAAATAACAACAATAACATTAAGGGATTTTATTAAAATATTAAAAATATATAAAAAATGTATAGATCAATCAATATTAAACCATTGTTATAGAAATTAACCCTCAAATAATAAAAGTACAGCTTTCTAATAATACGATAATTTTTTAAAAACAACTTCTATAACAATCGATAACAAAATCTTAGAAATAATAAATCAACAAATTAAATAATTTTGAATACTAGCAAAAGGTTTCCTCCTCCTTTATATACATGACAGTCAACGGACATGACTTTTTGCTCCACGTTGACGTTAACGTTTTCCATATCCAGTAAACGCTGTTAAATCCCCGTTAAGTGACGATACAACCAGACGAAAAGTTTATATTTGGATAAGGTGATAACGGTGGCACCTCGAATATCCCTTTGCCGTTACCGTCACCTAAATCCCAAACAGCCGTCCAACTAGACGGAGTTAACGGCCCAGCACCACTCTCCGTCTTAACGCCGACGGAATCTTCCGTCACCGGTTCAACTTTAGGTTCTTTCCGGCTTTTAACATCCTCTACTTCCGTCTCTGAACCAACTCTTTTGCGGCCGTTACTCTTCACCGCCGGCATCTCCGCCGTACACCGAATTTCCAACGGGAAATTCAATATAGCCTTACTACCACGCAGCCTAAACGCCGCCGTATCGTACGCCTTCGCCGCGTCCACGGCGGTGTCAAACGTCCCTAACCAAACCCTAGTTCCTTTCTTATTCGGGTCGCGTATCTCCGCCGCAAACTTCCCCCACGGCCGCTGCCTCACTCCTCTGTAATGCTTCGCCGGTGCCGCCACAGCTTCCGCCGCAACCGGCGGCGGAAACGGAATCGAGATATTTAACGAAGGTTTTCGCTCGTTGAAACTGGTACTGGAAACAGAGTGTTCGAAAACAGAGGAGTGTGAAGAAACCGAAGAAGAAGAAGAATTAGCCGGCGAATTTTGATCGTCGATGAGAAGATGGTGACGAATGAGGTCTAGAGTTGAGGATTCATTCATGGACGCCATTGTTGATGATGAGAGCTGGAATTTAGGGTTTTTGAGAGATGGTGAATTTGAAGTGGAAATTAAGGTGTGATTGAATTGGGTTTATTTATAGAAATGGTGAAGGAATGATTGAGAAATTGACTTTTGGACAAAAATGGCGGGAGGGAGGTCCGGAGGGAGGTTCGGGGATGAAGGGAGGAAGCATCCGTAAATTTGAGTTGAAGGAATTACATTTCTTGTTGTTGACTACTTGGACTTGTAAGTCTTGTTTTTAGTTTTAATTTTTAAATTTTTTAAGAGCAATAAAGATAGTTAATAATTCCCCCGATTCAAACTAAGTGCTACACTTTTCATAAATGTGTGATTCAAAATAATTGTTACACTTTTCATAAATGGCAAAAAATAGTAGGACTCACACCCACTAACTATTTACTTTAACAAAGTGAAAAGACTCATTTACCCTTACTTTTTACTTTTAAACATTATTAACTCCACTTTATTCAAAAGGTGTGTGACCCATTATCCACTAATCATTCAATTAATCTAATTTAACAATCATTACACTATTTTGCTTCAAAAACCGTGAAAGTAGAAGTGTAGCACTTATTTTGAATCGGAGGAAGTATACAAGTATTTATGTATAACCATTACTAGGTGGTTAGTAAAATGTTGGAATGATTTTTTATGTAATTAATGTACACAGGTTTTAAGCATTAATTTTTTTTTAACCATTGCATAGAGGCACTTTTTATCATTTTCTTTTTTAAATGAAATGTTTGATCAAAATTTGAATAATAATACATCAATAGTAATTGAAGGATTTGGAACAAAAATTGATGGTTAAGATGTGAGGACGGAAGGATGCGAATTCAATCTTTTCTCTAGGGGTAGGGGTGAATATGATACAAAAATCGAACTAAACTGAAATAAAAAATGGTGGGTTTTGTATAACCGAACCGATTACATGTTTCCGAACCTATTCCGATTTGGTTTGGTTTGGTTCGGTTCCGGTTCAATTTGTTTAGCACAAATGATCATACTTATCCGAAGAACAAAGCGAACCGAAATTAAAAAGATGAATTTTAATGAAAACCAAACCGATTACATTTCGGTTTCGGTTGGTATTTGTTGGTTTTTGGTTCATTTTGTTTTTCCGTCAAAATGCTAACTTTTATATTATTAGATTTTATTTTAACGGCACATGATCAACTCATATTTTTCACGACGGGACTTGAACCCCATGACCTATAGGTCATGGGCAACTCTTAGTTAGTGGAAGGCTCAAAAAGGATAACACTAAGGGCCCGTTTGTTTTGACGTAATCCTCCGTAATTTTCCGTAATTGTAATTCAATTACATTACGGAGGACGTTTGGATGACCCATTTTTTTCGTAATTCAATTACGACGTAATTTCAAATTACGATATTCGTTGTAATTGAAATCCGTCCCAACACCCTACGAATTCAATTACGATCCTTTAGTAAAGTAACAAATTTGAATATCTTATATACTTCAGATTTTAAAATCATTTAAAAATATTAAAAAAATTAAAAAATTTTAAAAAAATTTTAAAAAAACTGAAAAAATTAAAAAAAATTAAAAAAAAATAAAAAATTTTAAAATTTTAAAAAATTCTAAAAAAATTTTAAAATTTTAAAAATTTTTAAATTTTTTTTTTAAAAAATTTAAATTTTAAATTTTTAAAAAATTTTAAAAAAATTTTAAAAAAATTAAAAAAAATTAAAAAAAAATTAAATTTTTTTTAATAAATTTAAAAATTTTTAAAAATTCAGAAAAAAATTAAAAAAATAAAAACTATTTATTTATTTTTAAAATGTAAACAAATAATAAAAAAATTAAAAATAAAAGAAATTAAAAAAATAATAAATAATAAAATATTGAAAAAATTTAAAAAAGTTTTTAAAAAAAGTCATAAGTATTGATTTGAATTACAACTCAAAATTTTGGTAACCAAACGCGTAAGCGTATTCAATTACAACACAATTCAATTACAACCGAATTCAAATACAACCGATTTCAATTACATTACGGAGGATTACGTTGAGCCAAACGCCCCCTAAGATTGTATATATAAGGAGCAAAGCTCGACTACTCTACAACAATATCTTACAATGAAGAATACATGTAGCTCTCATCTTACGTTTTTTTCTTTTTGATATATGAAGGTGTTGATGATTGGTGTTTATTGTACAATTATTTATAATTTTTGTTCATTTAAAAATAATAATACTGTCACAATCAAAACTACGTACAAATTTCAAATATGTATTGAAACGGCTGGATATATGAATAAAAGGACTACATCCACGAAGAAAGAAATCAACCATACGACCACTGAAATCTGTGACATAAACTGACGCTTTATTTTTGTCAAAGGAATGTATTACATCGGCTGCTACTCCAAATGACATACACATGTATCAATACCCTTCTTTTTAGTTTTTTTTGGGTCTCACCGTTAGCATATTAATACACGAATTAATTTTCACACCATATTTTTATATACATCCACCACACTGTACAAGTATTTCTGCAAACTGTACAAATATATAAAGCTATTATTGTGGTACATGAGTTAAGAGATTTGATGTAAAAATCACCCTTTATTAATATATCCCTAGCTGAAGTCGTACCTTCACTTCGGACAATCGATGTCTTCTACACTCTCTCTTCTACAGAAGGTACCGCGCTAACAATTGGAGCAAATTGATGGCGTCAGTTGAGTAAACTGACTTGCCGATGTGAGCGATTTATATACTCGAAATTCAATATCGGAGAGAAAACCCATGTAGTTGACGCTTGACCTCTAATTTATCATATGTAGACAAAATGCATTTATTAGTTAATCAATTAAGTTTGAAAATAAATTGGCATACTATTATTGAAATATGTAAATGCCATACTTCAAGTTGTGTACAAGGCTACAAGCAACTCTTCGAAAAGGTCCAAGTCAAAATTCAATTAATGGATATGTTAGCGGGTCGGGTTAAAATTGTGAATAACTCAAGTTTCCATACTTAACTTTTAATCATTATATGCACGTATACCCATAGTTTTGAAGTTATATATATATATATATATATACATGCATGATTGACATCCATGTAAATCAATATTTAAGGGTCCCTCATCAAATACATTAATATGTCTTCCATAATCATTTCATTTCAAAAATCAATAGTTTAGATTAAGTTCTGCTGGTTCTGTAGCCTTAATTGGTTCTGATTTTAATTCTACACTACATATATATATATATATATATATATATATATATATATATATATATATATATATATATATATATATATATATATATAAGATAAGAGAGATAGATAATGTTATGACTTATGAATATTTGTACATTTTGCATAAAAGTGTGTACTTTGTTAAAATAGTGAAGGAAGTAAATATGTATTGTTGGTATAGTATATCAGTTTAGAAATATTAATATGCCACTTATGTATTGGAAGCTTTACCAACCGATTCACATTGCACTTGTGTAGCAAATATAGAGTAGTCATCATGTAAAATGTTAGCCATTTTCTTGATTAGCTGAAATGTAGGGTTGTTTTTAGCATATTATGTTTTACTGAACATGAGGTTTTTTAGGAATATAAAGTCGAATCGTACAAATTTGAGAATTGAGAAATTTGTTTCAGCGAGGCAGAGAAGGAATGAAGAAAGTAGAAATTGAGGGGCCATTTCTATAATAAAGAAATAGTATACGGACAATATTGTCAAACTTGAAGACCAAAACTTAAATACTTTAACATTGTCAAATTAATGTTTGACAATTTTTCTTAACTCTTATCTTGTAGAGTTTATTATTAAGGTTTATTTAACTTGATGTTCTTAGAGCATGATATGATATATTTTTTGGGAACGCCAAATATATATAAAGAGCACATGAACTTAGCAAGATATTAAGACGCGAAAAACAACACAAACAATTATAAAGGAATGTAAAAAAAGTTGATTTCATTAAATCTGAAATTACAAAAGTTTGAGTTTATTAAACGCTTATTAATTATTATTTTATGTCTTCGTGTATGAGTTAAACAACCCTTTATAATATAAGAATGTAAAAATCAAAATCAAATGAGATAAAAAGTGCCAAACATTAATTTGACAATGAGTTTTAAAGTTTTGGTCTTCAAGTTTGACAATGTTGTCCTAGTCGTTGCAAACTCTCTCCCAACCTTTCTTTTCGTTTGTTCAGTTATGATTTTGATGTAATTATTATGTGTACCGCTTAATTTTAATGAAACGATCTAGGGTTTGTGTTCGTGTTAGTCTTCGTTTGCAAAAAAAATGTGTTCACACTTAATAAACAAACAAAAGATTGACCATCTATATCTTCAACACTATGTCGACGAGATTTGATGTGAACAAAACTATAGGGACCAAATTCTAATTGATTAACTAAGTTATGGATTGGCATAGTTGACTGTTTTTCAAATGATTGATCTATGTTCTAAAATTTTTTTAAAATTTAATTAGAAAGGTATTACTGTTATAAGGGCTTACGGAGGTGACGAGGCTTATGCTTGTAATGTATGCGATCTAACAGTTATCGTGGTTATTCTCGAACATTCTCTTTACCATCAGATAAATATTTACCTACTAAGGTATCAAACAGGTGACTTATAAAAAATCATTTAGAACTCTTACCACTATGCCACAAATAGATGGTTGATCTAAACATATAAAATATTTTCCACTTTCCAAAAGTCATTGTAGTTGAAAAAGATCCCCAAAGAAAATCACTAGAAAGCTTCACATTTGTAATTAGCGTATTCAACTTCATAAGTCATTCGCATTTTCACTAATATTATCTTTCTCACATTTTTTTTTTTCCGCAAATGTGTACTTGAAAACAGTCTATTTACCTTCATGTTAGAGTGTTTACATCTTAATTCTGCCATACCCCTCTGTTGAAGAAATTAGCGATCGTTTATCGTTGTTGTATTCAACTTCAACCTTATAATAAGTTTCCAAGTACAATGCATAATGATTCATGCAACGATAATGTCCCGGTGTTGGATGATTTGGCGTTATTGTAAATCATTGTTATTTGATGTTGGTAGCATTCGTAGAGGAGATATTGTTGAATTTATTGAATTAGTTTAGATCTAAAACAATTAGATCTCTTGGGTTGATTGAATAAAAAACTCGTTGTATTGATTTGTTTAGCTTTTCACTAAATTTAATAATATCTTGCTGTTGAAAAATAAAAATAAAATAAAATAATAAAGTCGAAAACAACGATTTTCGGTACTATTAGGACTATGTTCGTGTAGAATTGTCTTAAAATAATTGATTTCTATCAATGTTTGTATATCCTGAAGAATCACGTAAGGCTTTGGTGATTTTCATGGTGTACGTTTGTGTTTGTTTATTTTTATTTATGTTTGTTTGTCTTCGGTTTGTGTACGTTTGTGTTTATTTATGTTCGTTTGTGTTCGTTTATGTTTGTTACCCTCGTTCACGAACTACTAAATTTTCTTAACAAACGAACATGAACACAAAATTTCGTTCGATAAGTGTTCGTGAACCGTTCACCAACACATTTTTCCCTTAACAAACAAACACGAACAAAGCCTCATTCGTATTCATTTGGTTCGCTTACAAGCCTATTCACGATTCATCTAATATCCAAAACCTCTAAAAAAGCTTACAAACTCTAGACAAAAAAAGATTTTAGCCTATTAAACTTTTACACTAAATTAAGCTTCCTTATTCGATTTTTAGAATAAATACGAGTTCAATTTTCAAAAATCATACATATTTTTATAGCTTCATGCCTTCATGTGACATCTTAAAGTGCTTAAAACACCTAAAACGAGCAAAAACCTAAAAAATAGGGCCACAATAGCCAAACCGGATCCTCAAACTGGTTTCTCCAGTCCGGTTTCGATCCGATCAGATCCGGTTTCTATGAATCTCTAAGTTTTCGATACGATCCGGTTTTGACTTCCGGTTTTTACCAACTTTTTCCAAATCCAATCCGATTTTTGAGTCCGGTTCGATTTTTTTTAATCCAGTTTGAGCAATAGTATAATAAACATAAATAAAGTAACAAACATTTAAGAAAAGTATTTTTCTTGGATTAAATCATAGAGAATACAAATGGAAATAGTAGAAATATGTAAAGTAAAAATCAAAAACAGTAACCCCACAATAACAATAACAAATCTATCTATATATATATATAAAATAATAATAATAATAATAATAAGAGCTTAGAAGCAAAAATTGAAGAACCAGACCTTGGTGTCACATTTGAGTTGTAGGATGATCAATGTTTTGTAGATATCGTTCAAGTATTAGGTTACAGTTATTCAAGGTTCGCGGGTCAAGTAGACCTTGATTCCATAGTTTAATCATGAATAGTCTCCAGCACCTGTCACCATAAATCAAAATAAAATTTGTATGTATATATAAGAGTAAATTACACAGATGGTGCTTTAAGTTTGTAGCAAATTTCACCAACGGTCCTTTAGTTTCAAATATTACACTGATGGTCCTTAATTCTGAAAGGTTTTTCACCGACGGTCCTTTACACTAACTGACGTTAATTTTTTCTTCTAACTTAACACCATGTGCATTAAGGTAAAAAAGTCATTTTTCATTTCTTTTCTTTTTATTCTTAAACTAAAAACTTTTATTTAAGATAAAAAATAATTAATTTAAGAATGAAAAGAAATTATAAATGACTTTTTTACCCACGTGCATTGCACATGGGATGAGTTAACAGAATAAATTAACGTCAGTTAGTGTAAAGGACCATCGGTGAAAAACCTTTCAAAATTAAGGACCATCAGTGTAATTATTGAAACTAAAGGACCATTGGTGAAATTCGCTATAAACTTAAAGGACCATCCCTGTAATTTACTCTATATATAACATATGTATATGTATATATATGTATATGTGTGTGTGTGTAGAGATGAATACCAGAGAAGTTGTGGGTTTTGGGCAAATTCTTGTCCATTTAATTTTGAAATAGCCTCACATGCCCATGAAATATGAGCATCTGCTAGCACCCTGACATCACCATAAAAAACATTATTTATAAAAAATATAAAATAAAATAAAAGATATATATATATATATATATATATATATATATATATATATATATATATATATATGTAGGTAAAGTAATTACTGTTGTTTTCGTTTGAAGGAGTTCCATAGATGCATTATTTTCTTCTCATCATTGGTAACATCAACAAAATCATCAAGCATCTGAAAAAAATATCAAAGTACCCGTAAACAATTATTATTATTATTATTATTATTAATATTAATATTAGAGGAAATTACACGGATGGTCCTTTAAGTTTATAGCAAATTTCACCAATGGTCCTTTAGTTTAACAAATTACACTGATGGCCCTTAATTCTGAAAGATTTTTCACCGCTGGTCCTTTACACTAACTGACGTTAATTTATTTTGTTAACTCACCCCATGTGCAATACACGTGAGGGTAAAAAAGTCAATTTTAATTTCTTTTCTTTTTTTTCTTAAACTAAAAACTTTTATTTAAGATATAAAAAAATTAATTTAAGAATGAAAAGAAAAGAAATTAAAATTGACTTTTTTACCCTCGCGTGTATTGCACATGGGGTGAGTTAACTGGATAAATTAACGTCCGATAGTGTAAAGGACCATCAGTGAAAAACCTTTCAGAATTAAGGACTATCAGTGTAATTTTTGAAACTAAAGGACCATTGGTGAAATTTGCTATAAACTTAAAGGACCATCTGTGTAATTTACTCTTTATTATTATTTAATCATAGCAAATGATATAGGATTGTACCCTTCTGTCTTCCAGATCAGCTACATCATCATCTACTTCATCTTCACTGTCTTCTTCAGCCAAAACTTGCTCCAAACCCATTGGCTGAAATTCATTAAATAAAGATAATTAATTACCGTAAATTATAAAAATATTTTTAACAAATTAAAAAGAATTTAGGTGGTAACCTGAGCTCTATGTGAGTGAAAGAACTGTCGCTTTTCTAGGAGTGTTCTGCTGCAATAAACAAGAGTTATATTATATAAATATAAAAGTGGTTAATTTATTAATATATTGTAGTAAACTTAAACATGAGTTTATACTTTCTAGTGTCAGATCGTTCAACGGATAATTTTCTTGTTTTTGCAAACTGCAGCAAAGTAATGTTGTTGTTGTGTGCAGGTACAGATTGTACAGTACAATCCGGTTCAGCAAACGAAACGCCAGTACCACTTGACATACATGTTGTTGCATTAGGGCTAGAAGTATCACATTTTGCACCTTCCACAACACCTGTTTTCAATCAATCAAACAACCCCAAATTAAAATTTATAAAAAAAAAATAAAAAAAAGATTTAACATTTAATTTATAGTTATTTATGTGATATGTAATACCTGAATCAGACAGAAGTGAATGCACGTGATTTGCGTTTTGTGTTCGGTTCTTTCGTTTCCATCGTCTTATTGGTTTATGGCTGTATAAAGTTGTTTAGACCCATATTGGTACATATTTTAAATTTAAATAAAAACATATAATATATATTATAAATTATAGTTTACCAAAATGAAAATGTCTGTTTTCTGGGATCAACACCATCACCAACAATCTGAGCAGCAGGAAACAATAAGAGTGTTGAACAAGAGAAATACAATATTTTAATCAAATTAATATTAAAAATAAATTATAAACAAAAACATAATTAATACGCAACAGAATGAGCAGCAAAAGTAAAAATTCAGCATTTCCCATTATGGTAATTTTAACTGATCAAGGGAATATAATTGGTGGAAATTTTGACCCGTTCAGTTAATTTTACCCAACGGGTCAAAAAGGTAAATTAATTTTACCTCGGTATTAATTACATCAATCTTGACTGATACATTTACAACTTGGTAATCTTCATTTACCTACACAAAAGTAACAATAAATATGACAGTTGCCGTTCAAAAAAAGTAAAATGAATAAATAAATATATATGCCAGTTGGTTAACAATGAAAGCAAGATTGTGGAAGATTTATATAAGTTACCAACCCAAAACTCAAAACGAAACAGATCATGTGATGAAGTCAAGTGAAATCTCAGACCCTGAAAATCACATTAAACAAATGATTAAGTGCATAAATAAAAATTGATATAAAATAAAAAAAGTCAACCATATCTACCTTAAAACTTGCACATCTCACCAAGCAAAATGGACACGTAAAATCTTCAGTAACTGAAAATTTCGAACAATTTCAAATGCATCAAGAAACATCATTTCAAGAAATTAGATAATTATTGAAATGAATATAGAATTTGTTATCCTATTTGGCAGTTATCATACCTTCAGTCCTCTGCAAAATATCATTGTAATACTTGTAATTGAAAATTACATTTCCCGTTCTCACCCTGGTAGTTAAAGCAGACAAGTTAGGCCAAAATGCATTTTACTACCCTGAACTATTAAAGATGCAACATGGTACCATGAAATTTACAAAATGGTTGATTTAGTACCCTAACTCACTAATTTGGTTATATTTTCTCACGTTATTTGTTTTTAATATCAATATACTGAGATGGACGTATAGTACGTCAAAAGCTCCAATAAAAGTAAATTAAGTATAAAAATGCGATCATATTAATGAGTCAGGGTACTATATCGACTATTTTGTCAAGTTCAAGGTACTATGTTGTATCTTTGATAGTTCAGGGTAGTAGAAGACCTAGTCAGCCAAGTTCAGGGTACTAAAATGTAATTTTGCAAAGTTCAGTGACATGGAATTACCTCATAATACGAGGCAAGGAATTATCAGGTATATCACTATATGAATATAAATCATAAGCTGAAATATCCTTTGCACCAAGTTCCTCTGCAGCAATAATGACTGGTATCTGCTGCAATATACTCTTTGGTACCATAAAAATTAATTGTTAATTAGTAGGAATATATTAATATTATAAATTTATAATCATTAATTAAGTTAATAATAGAGAACATACCACAGCTTCTGAGTTATGTGGGAACTGAAAAGACACGCGTTTTTCCTCATCTGAAATATTTAACTGCAAAAACACACGCAGTGATGAAAACGAGGAAACCAAAATAAAGGTTTAATTATGTTTTAATACTCAAACTTTCACTGATTTAGGGTTCTAACCCTTCGACTTTTTGGCAATGGTTATAATTATATACTAAACTTTCGTTGATTAAGTGTTTAACGTGTAAAGTTTTGTTGACTTGGTGTTTTAAGTTTTATCCCTTTTGTTGACCTAATACTGGTCAAACCAGTCATTTTGTGTTGAGTTTAAATTTTCTTAGGGTTAAATATGGTTTAATCCTTTACATTTCACTTATTTGATGACTTAACCCTCAAACCTTTTCCTCAATGTTTCACCTAACATAATAAAATATTGCTACTAATACTTAATATAATTATATATAATTGGTAAAATAAATTAAAAAAAATTATTACGGATTAAAGTGGTTATTCGTAAGTATTATTAAGTTTAACCTGTGGTAAAAACTTATCCAAAGTTTAGGGTCATGCAGAAAAGAGTATGAACTATGAAGGCTTAAACTGTCAAATGGTAAAAGTTTAAGGATTAAATATTAAAACATTATTAACCCAAAAATAAAATGCATTAAAGCATCATAACGACTCATTTTAACCACTATTCACCAGATTATTATTTTTTAGATTTTTTAACTAACAGTAAGCATACCTTCATATAGCAAGAACGCATGGTGACATTTGATGTTGTCTCATATTTTCCCCCTAAACTTAAATTTGGAGATCTTTCCATATGAAGTAAATCCGTTGGGATATTCCCAAATAAACAGTAGCCTCCAAAATTTGCTGTCAACATTTACAAATTAGAAAATAAATAAATATTATATATATATAGGGTTAGGATCCGGTGAGGACTCAAATTTTGGTGAGGACTGCGAGGACAATTCTCAACCAATCATTTTTTTAAAAATGGATCATTGTCAGAATTTTAGGATCTTTATGAGGATGACAATGATCCTAAATTCTGAAAACGATCCTGATTTTTAAAAATGATTGGTTGAGAAGTGTCCTTATATATATATATATATATATATATATATATATATATATATATATAGAGAGAGAGAGAGAGAGGAGAGAGAAGTTGGTTCCATTGAGTTGAAAACAAAGGTAGAGAACGCGAGAAAAAATCTCAGCCACTCATCTTGACAATCATTCAGAATAATCATATATGAATAAACCAAATTAGAAAGAAAAAATAAAAAAGATATTACATTAAAAAGTGCAACTTACATGAAGCAGAAAACAAGTTGTCCTCAGTTAAATCAGTTCCTTGAAATTTTGCAATATCAACTGTAAAAATATATATAGAACGTTATTACCAACAGAAATAAACAAAATACGAATAAAAAAACGTCTTCTGAATATGACCAAATTTGCAAAAAAATGTCATACCACAGCTGACCAATAACATTGCAAGGGAGCCCGATTTAACATCTGCTGATAATTTGCTAATTTCTGGAAGAACAAATTTGGCTTGAGAATGACTCACGTTATCTGATCCACTAAAAGAGGTCAACTTATAAGCTTGACTATATCGATAAACAGTTGACCGCTGCATCTATAAATAATGACCACAAAATCCATAAAATAAGAGGAAAAAAAAAAACTAACACAGTAATTCACACAAATTAAAACAGTTAAGTGCATAAAAATGTATCCAACAATTTGCTGATGTGGCAACCGTATAAGCTGGGATGTAACCTGCCAGCTCGGCTGACACATCAGCATAACCAGTGCCACGTCACATATTTACCTCTTTTAGTAGGTGGGATACATTTATGTACACTTAACTAAATAAAAATCATAGCATTACCTCCACATTTGTGGTAGAAAGTGGTCTTGCCAACAATACATACAGAGGAAAAAGACTCTCAGTATGCATTCCATCATTAATAGCTCCAGATATGGATACTGATATTTGAATCCTAAAATGATAAAAAAAATGTCAATTACAACTATTAAATTTATAGGCCATATACCAAAAAGAAAATTTAAAAAAAAAAACTGTTTTTTTAAAAATCCGAATAGTAATTAATGATGATGGTAATCAATTATGTCTATAACTGACTTTGAGTTGTAGCGTTCTTGCCTTCTTTTGTTCTTCGCTTGTAACTTGTAATGCAAGCATCTTTGAAGAAATAAAGGCTGCATGGAATCATATCATCTGTTGGTAAATAAATAAATAAAAAATAAAAGAAATAAAACAAAATTAAAAATTATGTCACATTTTCTATTCCTCTGCGTTGAAGAATGTTGTATAATTCTACAGGTTTGCAGTAAACCGTGAGGCTTTCTTGAGCTGCTTCTTTTTCTTCCTGAGACAATGGTTGCCGAGGTCCTCGGCGACACATTTGATCTAAGCTTCTGGTGTAACTGCAATTGTAAACAGAATTCCTGTTCCATGAAATTGCATAATTAAAAATAAAATATGTATTTATTTATTTATTTTATAAGTTATGCTTAAATGCATAAGCAATCGTACATGGTTTCTCGGGAAACTAACTTTATGCCAGGCATTCTTTTTACACAATTTCAAATTGCAAATTCATAGCTATCTGCAATTGTTTAAAGAAAGTCGGTTTTGCCCCCCGACAGACCTGCACTGAACAAAACTTGTTAGTAAATCAAATACTTTTGATGAAACTTACAGTATCATCAATCATGTATCATCCAGAATTCCAGAGTAACTAGGGCTGCAAATGAACAAACACTTAAACAAACAGATTTTTGGTGTTTGTGTTGTCTTGTTTAAGAAATCGATTTGTTTGTGTTCATGTTCGGTTATAAAACGGTATATGAACGAATATAAAAGAAGAATGTACATTAAAAAGTAATTATATATTGAAGGTTTGAAACACTAAAAACACAAAGTAGATTAGCAACAGTTTACACACTTTGAGCTCGGATTTTAAATAATCATCCATGAGCTAGCTTATCCCCAAATCTCATGATAATTTTTTTAACTTATAACAGATAGCTTTACCAGATTTTCCACAATAATAATCGTGTAATTACACAAGTATTGTACTAGATGATTACGGTATAAACTTACATTGTCTCCCATAATCAGCTCAAAACTTATAACTATATAACGATCGGTAACGCAGATGAGTCAAATTGCAACAGATTAACACGAATCAAACAATTCGGTAATCAAAAATCAAATAATCAGCAAACAAACAATGACAAGAGGGCCAAATTTCGAGTACGACATCGTCGAGCAAAATTAAGTTCCTCGATCGATAAATTATTACTTTCAGCTGACATTAATAGAGGAAATCGATAGGAATGTGTGAATTTAGCGATAATTACCTTGGATTTTGAGAGCCCTAATCTCGTTTTTGTAGCGATAAATTATTTTACGCTTTGAATTCCGGAAGGTTTGTTCCCTTTGTAACAAAAAACAAAATAATTTGAGGGTTAATGAAATGTAAATCTTTGTGTTCATACTTGTAAATTATAATACCCAAATTTATTTCCTAATTTTTTATTTTTATTTTTAATTTGTCATAAATGAGTACAGCTGTAAATTCCGAATATAAAAGGATATTAAATTATATCAAAATTAATATATGAAGAATGTAAGACGTAGACGGTCATATATATGCTCGGGGTAGAGGTAACTCATTCCTGAAAAACCTCTGGTAAAAGTGTGTGATGTGGGTCATAAACGAGGCGACAATGTCATCTCTATACATAATAAAAGAGAGTTTTTTTGAAATGTAAAAGCCATGTCATATTCACAGGTAATACCACCAACTCAGCGTTAAAGCCACGTTACTATGCCATGTGGGCATCCCCTATTCCCCTCCTCAAAGCCTGCTCTGGCCTCTGCCTATTAGCTAATGAAAACGGTCGTGCAATTAGAAACGGTTCAATCCATCTTTAATGGCATTGATTCTTTATCAGAAACGGTTCAATCCATCTTCAATGGCATTGATTCTTCAAAACGTCAGCCATACATCTTCATATCACGGACGCGTACACCACCATCATCAATCGCTAGCTTCTATTTCAAAGGGTTTCTTCAGTTTATCTATAATTTCTCTAGCCGTGTACACCACCATCATCAACCACCAGCTTCTCTTTCAAGGATTTCTTTAATTTCTTCAATTGATGTATCAAGTTAGGTCATTCAACCGAACGAACACGACGCATGTGTTTAATTCAGGCATTTTTTTACTTCAGTTATCGATTAGGGATTTATTACGATTTCAATTTCCATCTCCGATTATGCAGAAACGATTACCGCATGATTCATGATTATATTTTCTATTAACGTTGATTTTGTAGATATGTTTGATGAAAAATTCGAAATTGGAAAGTATAACGGGAAGGATGATTTCCCTAATAATGCTGTAGGTTTTATACGATTCAATTATATTATTCATTAACCTCTGATATTGATTGAACATATATTCCCAAGTGTGAGATGGACTGTGCAGCTGCACAAGGAATCCAGAATCATATGGTGCTGCTTTCCAAAGATCTTTGAATTAAGGCATATATCCAAAATATTCTCTACATAGAAAGGATTTTAGATGGGTGAGGTAATTGAGAAGATCGTTATTCTCCTATTTGACCCGTTATGCAGCTTTTCATGTTATATGACTTGAAGGCAGTAGAGGACTATTATGGCATGTTTGGGAAAACTTATTAAGGAGGCTTATTAGCTTACTAGCTTAATAAACTTGAAATTCAAGCTTATTTCAAGATTATTAAGCTAATAAGTCTCCTCAATAAGCTTTCCAAAACATGCCCTTAATATTGTATGTTGAAAACAAAATGCAGGTAAATTCTTGCTGATCTATTAATGTGCAATTTGCTGATCTATTAAAGTGCATGACTTTTTATGTAACTCAATATTTTAGCCACTACTTTCAACTTTTCTTTGCATGATTTATGTCTTTGCACCGACATTTGCCTCATTTGGATTGATAATGTTATGAAAACGTAAGTGTATATATGCTATATACAAATGCTGTTTGCATCATTTAAATCTAATTTTGTGGTATACTCAAGGAACTGTGACAGGTTGATGGTACAATAATTGGTTCATCAAGCTTCAAATCTTATGGATCAGGGTTGTTTAAATGGATTTTAATTACAAAATTAGTAGGGAACACCATGAAAGGGGGAGGAACCATTAATGGCAGTGACTCAATTTGATGGAAAGAGACTCCATTAGGCGATCCATTCGACAATGAACTAAAATTTGTAGGTCTCTAGAAGCAGGTTCTTTTAGTTAATTTTTTTCACAAAAGAAAGAAACGGGATGCTTACCTATTATTTGCTTCAGGAGACGGTTCAGTTGCTTTGTAAATGTCCTATAAAAATAGGCACGATCATGCCTCTAATTTGTAGGTTTTCCCTTTGATCTACGCAACAATCATGCATTGACTTCTGGTCAAAATACTGAATACGTATATGTTTAGGACATAGCAGGTGTTCAAGGAGCTCATGCTTCATCAAGTGTTAAAATGAGGGGTAGACATAATAAGGTTAGTTTCAAGACACTTTATGTTTCTTACATATTACTCCAATTTCATGGAATTGTCAAGTTAATGTCTACCTATATTATAAACAAGGCTTTTTTTGACAAGATGCATAGCACATAAAGGCCACCAAAACACCAGCAACTACCACATCGGCAGCCGGAGTTATCTGATCACAAAGATGGAGAGTGGAATATTCTTTCTTCCATTGGCAACAAGGTATAACCTTCTATTAACTTGCCCAAAATTTCATGTCGTGTATTTGATTTTGGCATTGAATTCTCTTCAAAATAGTTATTTAAGTGTTATGTCTGTTTTGTTGTCATAAATCTGATGCATAAAATCGAATTAGCTTTTTGATTTTGGCTATAAATCCTTTTCAATTTAGAATTTTTAATGTTCTGTATGTTTTTATTTAATCAAATCTGATGCATGAGGAAGAAGATACTTATGACAAGGTAGTTGTAGGCAAAGAAGAATCTGCAGATCTATTTTACATGAAGTTTTTTAATGATTATGAAATTGAAGCGGATTCTTCAAACAATGAGCTTCACAATTCATTCGATAATGTAATTAAGGATCCATGAAAGCCATGAATAAGTTGAATGAAACAACTTTCACCCATAAATAAGCTAAAGAACATGATTTTTGGGGTGGTTTGATTACCGATTCATCAATTGTATCATGTAATTTTGAGGAACTCTTACTCAAATTCCCCAATTTATTGTAAGTCGTGTGTGTGTGTGTTGGGGTTTCATAGCATCATATATATGATTCCCTGCTTATTTTCTTTCAGTTGGGAACTATTAAAGGTAGTTTCAAATTAAATTATAATTGTGAATCTTCCTCAAATTAAAAAGTCAAATATGTTTGTGTCAAAATGGTTAAACGATATGTGCGATTTTAATGGATGCACGGGCTAGGCTGGCCCATAAACTCTTTTTTGTTCATATATGTATTTTAACTAATGTTAATTTATATCCATCCTCTCTCAACAATAGATTTATATCCAAAGTTATCTCTTAGGTAGAAAAGGATCTGAAGAATCATGTTGCTCATCTTATTACGGACCAAAATGGTTGTGGAAAGTTATATGAAAAAAATGTTGTGACCTATTCTATTTATGAATGTGTAAACTTTTGTTGTGATTTTTTAACAAATTTATATAAAAAGAGTAGTTTTAAATGGAATATGTTGACTTTATGATAGTTTTATCAGTATTTTTATAAGCCACCCGTGATTCATCACGGGTTATAGACTAGTATTTTATTAAATGAATTCAATTCCAACTCGATTACAGCTCCTCAGTTATTTGAAAATGCTTTGAAAAAATTATGTGATATATATTAGAAGTTTAATATTATTTTTAGAAATATCTTAACTATTTTATGAATAGTTATATTTGTGTATTAATATTTGTGATGAACTATTGTAATATAGTTATTCATGTTTATGCCTTTAATATTATCAATACACCTTTTCAATATCTTAAATCTCAAACTTCTAATAATTATCGTCTATTTTCTTATATTGATTAGTCAACGTAAGTAATTCGTTTAATTAAGTGAGCCAAGTTGGGGTTAACTTTTCGGCGCGCTTAATTAATTGGACAGATCCGTCAATATATCAACTCAAACACGATACGAATCAACCCGGTATAAATGAGTAGTTATAATTTCCTAAAGTTTTTTTGTTATTAATCATATTCGTTTTTAAAGTTAATTGGTATCAAATGCGTTAAAGGATAAAATTATATTTTTTTTAATTATACACTGTATTTATTAGATTAGATTACAATTTAAAATAAACTTAAAGTTTTTTAAAAATAATTTAGAAGTTAAAAATAAACAATTCTTTAAAATAAGTTCACATAAACACCCTATAATAAATTTTAAGACTGTATATAGACTTAAATTATGAGTAAATTCATCTTATTCATAACGAAAACTCGATTAATAAACCATTTCATTGTGTAAATCTTTTGGACAAACCAATTATAATAGATGGGCTTAGCTCACATGTTGAATAACTCCAAATAGATACATATTTAATGCTAAATTAATGTATGATAAATGATTATGTTCCCATATTTAATATATTTTAATATATTACCTTGATAGGTTAATTAGAAAAAATGACAATTCACATGTTACTCATGACTTGACATAATGGCATAAGACTACCCCATTAGGGGAGTTTGTAGAGAGCCTCTTATGGAGATATTAATATCACAATTTCTGTTATTAACCCAGTTTATTATACTTTTGCTAATTATTAGTATTATCACTTATGAGTAATTATATCCCAATTTATTATTTTGTGACCAAAGTATTCAACGTTTTTCTTTAAAGCAACTACTATTATTATGTTGTGACCAAAGTATTAAACCTTTTTCTTAAAGCAACTCCATCAATACCTTGGATTATTTACCAATTTTAACATATATAACATGTCAATAACGAAAATGCACTTAAATTTGTATAAAAATAATAATTTCGACATATAATTAAACATTAATAATTTCCGCTTGCAGCAAAAAACATCGATTAACGAATAGCAAACAGTAAACGAACACTAACTGCAATTTATACAACCAAATTAAGAATAAGAATCTTGAAAGAATAACCATAACTATCATAATAATATCTTAACATAAAAAATGAAATGCAAAAAACTTGAAATCATGGTGATTTTTTATAATCAATAGATGCAGAAAATGATATTTATATTCTAAGATGAGCAGCAACCGCCCTTTTGCCCAACGGGCTGCCCCTTAAGCTGCACAGAAGGTGGCCTTGTGTTGTTTGCACCCGGCTGGCTTGCCATCCTGTAACGGGTCAAACTAACGGGTCAAACCGGGTTTAGATGGAAACGGGTCACTTTTAGTTTAAGTCAACACTGGTTGGGTTGACTTGAAAATAAGTTTTTATCTGTTTTGTTAAATATTATTAACTAATTAATGTGTTAATTATAAATAAAATATATATATATATATATATATATATATATATATATATATATATATATATATATATATATATATATATTATTAGAATAATAGTTTAATGTTTGAATAAAAACGGTTTTGGAGGCTGTAATGCATAAAATATAAACTTTAGTCTGATTTAATTTTTTTGAATTTGTCCATTTGAGCTAAAACACAACCCGAATCATCCCATTCATAAAGTAAAATTATAAAAGAAATTCCAATTAAAAAAATTAAATAATTTAAGTCAACACAGGTTGGGTTGACTTGAAAATACGTTTTTATCTGTTTTGTTAACTAATGAATGTGTTAATTATAAATAAAAAATATATATATTATGAGAATAATAATTTAATGTTTGAATAAAAACGGTTTTGGATGCTGTAATGCATAAAATATAAACTTTAGTCGGATTTAATTTTTTTGAATTTGTCCATTTGAGCTAAAACACAACCCGAATCATCCCATTCATATGGTAAAATTATAAAAATAAATTAAATAAATAAATATTTATTTCTCAAAATGGAGGGAGTACCTGTTTTTGATATCAGCAGACATGGCCATGAAAGCCTGCTCAACATTGGTAGCATCTTTTGCACTAGTTTCCATAAATGGAATACCAATATCATCCGCAAATTCCTGAATTTACAAATTTATTAAGAAAATAAAATTTCAATAATAAATTTATATTGTATTATATTATAACTATGAAAAAACAAGAGAAATTTGTACCTTAGCAGTGTCATATGAGACAGCTCTGCTTTCTATAAGATCACATTTGTTTCCAACAAGAAGTTTATTCACATTTTCACTTGCATAACGGTCAATTTCACTCAACCATTGCTTAACATTGTTGAAACTTTCTAGGTCAGTCACATCATAAACAATCTGCACAAAAAATAAAATCCATCTAGTTAGAAACGGGCCATTTTGACCCGTTACCCAACCCGTTCAACCAGCCCATACCCAAATTGGAAAACATACTATAATGCCATGTGCCCCACGGTAGTAGCTGCTAGTAATTGTCCTGAACCTTTCTTGTCCAGCTGTGTCCCACTGCATTTTCCAACAAAATTATAAAATTAATTGATACAAATATAATTTATATATTTTATTTTTTATACAAATTTTTCAAAAAGACCCTCACAATTTGAAGCTTAATGGTTTTCCCATCCTGCTCCACAGTGCGAATTTTCTGCAGAGTAGATTAAAAATTAAAACTTTCATTATACAAAAGCAACCATCATAAACTGTAAATATGTTTTAATAATATAATATTAGATTCTTACAAAGTCCACACCAATTGTACTGATGTAGCTGTCAAGATACGAGTCATCCTGCATCAAAGAGATCAAAACCACATCATATCAAGCCGTATGTCGATTATTAAAAGAATTATTAATTATATTGTAATAATTTGGTTCTTGTGATCATACTTAATGCAAACATTATTTAAAAAACAAATCCTAAAAAACTTACAGCAAATCTAAGCAATAGACAAGATTTGCCAACTCCTGAATCTCCAATCAGCAAAAGCTTGAACAAGTAATCACTGCAATAATCAATGTCAAGTATTACAGTTGATTATAAAAAAGTAAAAATTCTTAAAAAAAGTTGTAAAGATTCATAATAACCGAAATACTTATTGAAAAGAGTATCAACAATTAGTGGACACGAGCTATTTATTTTAAACCTAAAACAGGATATTCAATCTCTTTCATAACAAATTAAGATGATATTAACATGAAAAATATGTCCTAAAAGTTTCCATACCCCACAGCCATGCAAGCAGCTCAGGCATCATATGTCATATACCCAAATTATAAGTAACAGTTTACATTAAAGCACCTTACTCCAAAATCTGGTGTATTAAACACCGAATTTCAGAATCTGTAGCAGCTACATATTACATAATATATCAAAATTCATAAACATTCTTCCTAATTATAGTCTATCAAACCTCATGGGGTATTTTACTGGCCCAAAAAAACTAACTACCACATCATATGCTTTCATCTCATATTGATATTACACTAAATCAATACATTTGACAGCAAAAAATTTACACCAGCATATTTAGATTCCATTTCACCATTAATCTCAACGATCGAAGATCAACAAATTTTTGCTCGCGCTACCATAATTTACACGTTCAATTAACCATAAATTACACAATAATTTCGACGAAAAAAGCGAGATCCGACTAAATAAACAGAATCAACAATAATCGCTATAAAAATAATACTCATTGCTAACAAGTAATAACATAATCAGATCTAAAACGAGAAATTGCAGATTTTAGGTCATAAAAAACGATGCAGGAAAAAACAGAGATCGATGACTTACTATTCGTTATTCATGCTCATGATAACAAAATTTGCAGGGATATAACAATGGCCGATTGATCCGACGGCCGGTGAAGGAGAGAATTATAGCAATTGAATTGTTGAATTAATGAAATTTGGAATCGAAAAATGGAAGGTAATGAGGAGGATGATATTGATATAGACAGAGAGATGGTAACAACCGACAGATGGGAGATTAGATGAAGAATGACAATACAAAGTAATTATTATGTTATTATTATTTATTAATCATTTTAGAGTAAATTACAGTAATTGTACTTGTTATATACTTCCTCGGAATAAGTGATATATTCTTAGTTTTACAGTTTTTGAGGTAAAATATGATAATAATAATTAAATTAGATTAATTGAATGGTTAGTGAGGAATGAGTCCCATAAATTTTGAATAATGTAAGGTTAATGATGTTTAAAAGTAAAAGTAAGGGTAAATATGTCATTTCACTTTATTAAAGTAGATAGTTAGTGGGTGTGGGTCCCACTTTTAAATAAGATAAGTTTTCAAAGTGTATCACTTATTTTGATAGACCTAAATATGAAAAATTATCACTTATTTTAAATCGGAGGAAGTATATATTCCCAATTCTGCAATTTTTTTGTATAGTTTTTTTCTTCTCGAGCTTTTTGTCATTAGATTTTGTATATTTATTTTTTCTCCTATATTTTAACTTAATAAACCAAAATAATATTATTTTAAATTTGTCTACTGTTCTTTTTTTCTCAAGTCATCTTCTCCGACCCGACATTCACATTTATTTTTAGAAAAACTAAATAAATATGTGATATGCTTTTGGATTTAAATTTGAATTTCTTCATGATTTACAAATTTTGTTCCTAAAAATTAAAATGATCTATTTGACTTTCACAAGTTTAGTTTTCGAACATAAAGAACGTTTATATTTTGCTTTAAACTTTCATTTATTTGGTTGAGAAAATGAACTAGCATTGTTAAATATCTTTTGTTTTTTTATGAGGCAAAATAAGTAACTATACCTATGTGAAAAAAACAAATAAAAAAGAAACAACATAAGTATACATACACCTAGACATACACAAAGGAAGACCTGTTATGTAGCATGACTGCATGAGTTAGCTCGTGTAATCCATAAGAAAAATATGCAATATTTGATAACCTTCAGTTATTTTATGGGTCCGTTACTGTACATACATACATATGAGAACACTGCCATCGGCAGTGTCGGTTGACCGTCATAAATGGATGATTATTGTTGGCATGTGTATGTCAGTTGAATATCAGCTGACGTAATATTAATTTGGCAAAAGCTGAATGACACGGTTTAATACATCCAGTTAATGTCATGGGTTATCTTATAATATAAACATAAACACATATGGTAAGAGAAATGATATTTAGTCCTACCATTTGGACTTATTCATAGGCCTACCCACTTGATAGGATGACATGTGTATTCCATTAATTCTCTCTCATAATATTATCCCTTGATTTTGACACGTGTCTTCATCTAATGAGTAGACCTATGAGTAGGTTTAAATATTATCTGTTGCCCCCTTTTTGCTGTTCAAAAAAAAAGTAGGTTTAAATACTAGGCCTAGATACCATTACTCATATGGTAATATTATGATACAAGTTGTCATAACCGGTAACTTGTACTTTGCAATAATTAATGCAAAGAATAGGAACCAAGCAAACAAATAATGATTGAGATGGTACATACGCCCCTGACCACATCAAGTATCAACACTTCAACGTTTGGTAATAAACATGTGAAGTAAACATGAAGGTATGTGGACGTATCTCCATATTTGGCATAAACAAAATGAAATTGACAAAAACAAATAAATATGCAATATTAGCCCTCTTGCACAACAAAATTTTCTAAATCTGTCTTATTTCGTTTTTAGGCTTTCATATGCATATTGATTTTATCGTATATGCAGATTAGGCATGAGCAAGGTCAAAAACTATAACCAAACTAAACCGGACCGAGAACCAAGAAAAAGGTTCCGACCGGACAGAGGATTGACTCGATGACGTCTTGAACCAGATCGAGAACCGAGTTTCCCAGGTTTTTCGACTTTTTCGGCCTTTTCCCTTTTTTTACTGGACCGGACCGAAAACCAGTTTTGCATGAAAATTCAAAACCGAGAATTGGACTGGTATAAATTGGTTTGGTCGTGTCCGGTTCAATACGATCTGTTCCACGGGTTCTCACTTTAGGGGGCAGGGTGAGCCCAATTCCAAAATTTATTCAATTTTCAAGATTTTTATTTGGTTTGTGTTTGCTAAGCAAAACACGCAAAACTTATAAATTGGGAGGTGATATCTATACCACGGAAATTTATTCATACACGACAACTTATGTTCAGGGGTGTCTTTGAGGAGGTGCAGGAGGTGCAACCGCACAGGGCCCATATTTTTTAGGGGCCCAATTTTTCTATATATATAATATTAAAGTTTAAGCCAACTTAATAATTTAATAAAAAAATAATTAGAAAATTCAAATTTTATATGAAAATCTGGTATTCAGGGGGCCCATTTTCGTGTTTTCGCACGGGGCCGCAAAAATCTCGGAGACGCCCCTGCTTATGTTTCGATATACATATACAATTTGCTTTTAAAATTTGTATAGTGTGGTGATATAAATAGCTTTTGTAGTATAAATATCACATCCCTTATTAATTCACACGTTTTATTACTGGCAGATTTAACGCATGGATGGCAATACCTCACAAAGATTGAATTTTCTATAAAAATAATTAAAAGAAAAAAACTCGAATGATTATATATTCTCTTATACTCCGTACAAAACAATATATGCAGATCTTTTCTGTAGTGTGTTATGTTCTTTATACAGTGTGCTCAACCTCTTATCATGAAGTTATACGCCTTTACACTAGTGTAGGTGTAGTATATAAATTTCAAAAAATTAACTAGCGAAAACACAGTTTTCCTAGTACAATAAACTTACAAAAATCACCACTCTACCAACATTGCTTCGAGTTTTGTCTTTTTCGCAACATGTTTTAGTTTCTCTAGAGCAACAAGTCCTATTTTCCTAACGCCTTCCCTTGACAACCCTATTCTGAAATATCAAACGACTTACTACCTCTGTATCAAAATAAGTGATACATTTCTTAAAATACGGTTTTTGAGACAAAAGATTAAAAAATAGTTTAAAATAGATTAAAGTGGATAGTTAGTGGATAATGAGTCCCACTTCTTTTGAATAAAATGATATTGATGATATTTAAAAGTAAAAGTAAGGGTAAAAGGGTAATTTCATTTTATTAAAGTAGATAGTTAGTGGAGAAAGGGTCCCACTTTTTTACCAAATAAGGTAAATTTTAGAGGTTTATCACTTATTTTATTCTACCCTAAATAAAAAGTGTATCATTTATTTTGATACGTAAGTAAGTAGGGCATGTTTGGAAAAGCTTTTCAAAAGTGCTTATTGACTTCTTGAGAAGCCAATATCAAGAAGTAAGGAGCTCCTTACTTTTTGATTTTGGAAGCCAATAAGTTAATAAGTAGCTTTTCCAAAACATTGCCAAACATGCCCTATAAAGGTTAGATGCTTTTATGCTAGTGTTAGGGTCAAAACGGGTAAAATTTTGCTACATGACCGGATGAGTTGACCCAAAATATTTCTATAAATAATTAGCGAGTCAAATATGATTTTAAAAGTAATTAGTTAAAAAAGATGTTTTTAGAGGTTTATGATAAGAAACATGTTTAACCTTTTATAAATTTTCTTTTAAAGTAGTGTCAAATCTTGTACCTTTTGCCGATTTCCTCCCAAGTTAGACATTCGTTGTCAAGACCGTAATAAAGACGTATGATAAATCTCTCTCGTTCGCCAAGAGTCATCGTGATGAGCTTGTTTACTTCATCCTACAAATATTGAAGCAAGTAAGTTATTGCAACAAACTAAAGGTCTCCTATTGATAGCTTATTGATAGCTTAAGGTGAGTCCCACGGGTCAGGTTGGGTTGGGTTGACCCACTAACACTTGTTTTTATATAAACTTTGGTATACTTCCTTCGTATCAAAATAAGTGAATCACTTTCCTTTTTAGGGTGTATCAAAATAAATGAATCATTTTAATAATTTATCTTATTTGGTAAGTTTTTATATTTAAAATTACTCATTTACCCTTACGTATCTCTCTTTAAACATCATTAAAGGTGTGTGGCCCATCCATTTTTGCCATCTTCATATAAAAAGCAACAAAAAAGTACAAGCTGCGGGGACCATCCATTCTAATTACCCAATTTAATTTCATTAATTTCTTATTACCTTATTTTGCCTAAAAAAATGTGAAATTCAAAGTGATTCACTTATTTTGATACGGAGAGAGTATTTGTTAACAATTAATGTTCTAAATATTATTCCAAATAGTTATTTGTTATCACCAAGAATAATGGTCAAATAAAATTAGCTAAAAGATGAAAATGTCAAATGAGTTGAAAGTCGGCAAGGGTATCTTTTTGGAGAAATAAAAATTAATTGTTGGGTAAATTACAGTTTTTTTCCCTGACCTATGACTGATTCGGGGTTTTTGTCCCTAATGTTTTTTTGTCGGTTTTTTTGTCCCTTAAGTTTTTCAAATTCTGGAAATTTGTCCTTCCGTCCAATTTTAACCGTTAAGTGACTAAAAACGCAAAAAAATTCAGGGTATTTTCGGCTTTTTTCCTCACTCTTCATGTTCTTCATCTTCTTCCCTCTTCTTCATCTTCTTCCCTCTTCTTCATCTCCGGTCATCTTCTCCCGACTTCTCAGATCTGGCACCGGCGGCGGCGTTGGTGGATGTCGATGAACTAGGGCCTTCTTCTCTCTCGTCGATCTGCACCAGCCCACCAGCATCTTCATCGGCAGATTTCATTTCTGCAAAATGGGTACTCCATACCGGTGGAGTTCAAGCACCATTACTGATTTGAAGCACTCCTTGTTGGAGTTCACATTTTTCTCCGGCGAAGAAAAGAACCACCTCCGCTGCGATTAGAAAACTTCATCTAGGGTTTGGGGGTTTAATTTTTGGGGGTTTAATTAAAAAAATCAAGTAGAGGAAGTTCCACAGTGGTGGTTGGTAAAATAGATGCATATTCTTCCTACATTTGACTTTATTGTGTGCACCTTTTCATGTTTGAAATCACGTATTTTTACCTTTTCCGTTTTCCTTCAATTCCAATTATTTTGCCGCCCCCTATTCTTCCTACTGCATCATCCATGCCCACCGCTCCGGCACCGACGATCTTCACCTGAAAACTCCATTAAAACACTCGCTCTCATCATCTTCATCTGCTTTACTCATCTCTCTAAACACATGGTTTCGTTTAATTAACCGTTTCTGTCGTTTAATTCAAAATCCGACGATAAATGAGTTGATATCAATTAATCCTCTCCGTCTTCGATTCTAGGTACTAAACTTTATAATTTCGTTGTATTAATCTTCATTATCAACAGTTTATTGTGATTTTCACGTAATCATGATTTCGGGTTCTAACTTTCATTTTTGACGGATATATACTATACCTAACTTTCATTTCGACTCTCCGATCTGACACCCATTTTTTATTTCCCCCTTTCCGGCCACCATCTTCAAGATGGAATGATTTGGGGGATTAGGGTTCATCAATTTGAAGATTTAGTATTTAGGGTTCATCAATTTGGGGGATTAGGGTTCATCAATTTGGGGGATTAGAGTTCATTGAAGGAAAAAGAAGGATAGAACAGGGGTAATTTGGTAAAATGGACAAAAAAACCGTCCGTTAACGGCCAAAATTGGAGGGAAGGACAAATTTCCAGAATTTGAAAAACTTAAGGGATAAAAAAACGGACAAAAAAACATTAGGGACAAAAACCCCGAATCGGCCATAGGTCAGGGACAAAACTGTAATTTACCCTTAATTGTTTATAAGAAAATGAACAGTACGTGTTTTCAGGTCAACTCAACGTGTTTTAAGTCGTACTAACCTTGAGAGCCGCTTCATCTACTCCATGCCATGGATTATTTTCCGTGCAATTATCTGCAATGTCCTATAACAATTACTTAAAACTGGTTAAAAGTAGATAAACAAAGTTATTAGTTTAGAAAATTTCACAACTCTAACAAATAACCATATATAGTTATAAATAGTAACTTACACTATGAAGCATTTGTCCATGAAGACCATTTATAGAAGGGAAAGCTCCCTTATCAAGTGAGAAAACTTTAGTAATTGCCTACACGGAGCGATTTTCATATTTAAAAAAAAAAACGAAAGATGGACAAAATAAATGCAGATATACGAGTTTGAAAATATGGTTAGTACCTTTGTCGCGTTTGTAACTTTTTTTGTAGATATATTCAGGCTTTCTGCAATCCTCTGGCATCATAAAGGAAATAAAGCAATCAAATATAAGAAATTTAATGATAATAATAGTAAAGGATGATATAAACGAAACCATATACATATTTGGTTAGGGGTGTTCACTATTCGGATATAATCGGATTGTCCAATTAGACATTTTGGATCAGACTATTTGGATTGGTTATTTGGTTTTGTAGATCGTTTTGGACTTGAACCAAATTAATAGTTTGGTTTTCGGATTGGATTTGGTTTCCCTTGTGAAAACCGGATTGTCCAAAAAAACCCGAATATTAATATATATAATAATACTTGTTCCGTTTTATATTGTATCAGTTGACGATGTACCAATCTTTTTGAAGTTTTTGATGAAGTTGATGTCAAAATATTTGCATTTAGGATTGTAAATATCACAAGCTCTGAATTAGACTTGTTTTTATGTACAAAGTAGTTTATCATTTTAGAATTGTACATATCGAACTTAATATGATTTATGTTATATACTTTTGTAGTATTTTGAAAATATTAAAAAAAACCAAATGGATAAAACCAAACCAACCAAATTGTTATTTGGTTCGGATCGGTTTGCTTTTCGAATTAGTTTGGACGGTTTGGTTTGAACTTTTAAAAATCGGACTTTATTTGGTTCCACCTATTTGGTTTTGATAAAACCAAACCGTCCAAACGAACACCCCTATATTTGGTGGCTTGTAAATTAGTTTCAACAGTTGGACGATCTTAATCACAAAATTTGAAATAATTATCCCAAAAAAGAAAAATGATTGTAGCATTTCTTCAACCAATTGTTATATCAACAACTTACATCAATAGAAGGCGTTATTCCTTGTTCTTCGAGTCTGATCTTGGCATTTCGGATTGCACTCTGTCTTTCTTGTAAATGAGTAGGCAATCTTAGGATTCTCGAATTCTCCATTAACGCTTTCGAAACACCCTACGCGTTAAAAAGTATAAGCAAATACAACCGATCTTTCTAAATTTTATAAACGCGTAAAAAGCTTGTAAAAAAACTATCATATGACTTTCAATCTGACCCATTAGAGATAAAACATGACCCAAAAATCGACCCACTTATATAGAAACGAGTCGAATTGCCTATTATTTACGAAGAAACAAATCCCTAAATTTAATGTAAAAAAATATCATTTACCTGTCGTATCCACCAATAAACGTATGTAGAAATCTTGAACCCCCGAGAAGAATCGTATTTTTCTATCCCTCGGAGTAGTCCGATTAGACCTCCCTACGTGATAATAAGGTTACATTACGAATATGAGTCTTTATGGAAATGTTTCCAAGTGTTTGTGAATTGTTATTGTATGTATTTGACTACGAGAATTACCTTTTGATGTAACAAATTTTTAGAACTTTTGTTTCATTTATAAGTAAATTTTATAGTCCATTACATATGGTAGCAATTTGTGTATAATTTGATACATTTTAAAATAGTTTGTCTTATATTATATGCCAACAAAGGCAACAATTATATACTTCCTCCGATTCACTACGGAAAAAACTCCTACCTCCATTGAATAAGTTCAAGGTAAGATCCTTTCTTTGAACGATACACTTTCCATATTTGGGTGTATCAAAACAAGTGATATACTTTAAAAACTTACCTAATTAGGTAAAAAGTGGTGGCTCCCACATCCACTAACTACTTACTTTAATAAAGTTAAATGACCTCTTTACCCTTACTTTTACTTTTAAACATCATTAACCTTACTTTATTCAAAAATTGTGGGACTCATTCCCCACTAACCATCCAATTAATCTAATTTAACCCTCATTATAAAATTTTGCCTCAAAAACCGTGAAGGTAACAATGTATCACTTATTTTGATACGGAGGAAGTATATTTTTTAAATAAAAGATCTTTTTTTACATAGAGGAGAAAGACAAACGAGTAACAAGTTGTGCTACTAGCATTTTTAGGATGCATTCTAAAGGTGAAGAGTGTAAGCACCTGAATAAGGTCAGCCATTTGAGCTCCCATGTTATCATATCGTTGTGCAATCGACATCACCAAACGAACATTGCTCAATGCGAGTTTCTCTCTAGCTAAACTGCATTCAATCTGTTTAGTTCTTAAATCCATTCGGGAAATCCTCATCGAAGCTGCAAGTTGCTCTTCCGAAGGTTCCGATCCCAATTTTTTCTTCAATCTAAAAATTACACAATGATAGATGTAAAAGTAGGTTGTTATTTTAAATAGATATACACATATGTGAAAGTTTGGAAGCAGTCTCACTACCTCCGGATAGATGCATGAATTGACTATCTATATCTTACCTCCCATAGGGATGGTCAATTGGGTTGAAATAACTAAACCGAAGTGAAAACCAATCGAAACTGAAATATTGGTTGGGGTTTAGTTTTGAAAATTCATCATTTTCGGTTTCGATTCATCGTTTTCGGTCAGTCCTCATATAGGGATGAGCATTTGCGCCAAAAAACCGAACCGAGTCCGAACCGACATCGAATCGAAATGAAACCGAAAACATGTAATGGTTCGGCTTCCGTTTTGAAAATTCATCTTTCTGGTTTTGGTTCAATCGTTCAATTGTAATAGGTTCGCTTTCAGTTTTAAAAATTCATCATTTTCGGTTTCAGTTCTATCGGTTTCACTTCGATTTCAGGACCGAGCTCACCCGACCTCCCCTTACGCTCATTTGAAGGGATTTTGTATCGTTGTTGTTACGTATAGATATATGAAAAAAAATTAGTTACCTTGTTTTTTGCTCTTCGAGGCGTAAACCGATTTTAATTTTGTTCGATAAAACGACCACCTCCGAGTGAGTAAGTAATACCTCACTCTTCACACCTTTAACATGACCTTTAAATTCATTTCGAATGAGCTCGGGACCGAATGTAGATCTCGACTCCATAACTGCAATATTTCGTGTTTTCTTCCTACCATCAAGTCTCCGCCTTCGTGCAGAAATCTGTGAACCTACCACATGTACTTTTTTGCTCGTTTTTTTCGTCTCGCTCGAAATGTTCCACTGCTTCTCAAGCAACGACTTTTGTATATATAGTAACGCTTCAACCGAAAGTTCGTTATTTGAGTCATTTTCCTCCAAATTTTGAATCAATTGACTTGTACCACAAGAGAGATTTGAACCATTAGTTGGATGTTCCTTTAAAGCTTTTATGGTATTAGTATCTCGGCTTGGTATTCGACTTTGGTTGTAATCGGATGATTTTTTTGAAGTTATTGTGAACTTTGTAAAGACAAATGTGAACCCGAAATCGCTACTACTAGACGTTTTTTCACTCGTGTTAGAGTAAAAAAACGATGAACCTAAGACGGTATTTCGTCCCATTAGTCCAATTGAAGTTGTAGACATCATATGTTTATGTCTACTTTTATTTGACTTGCAACAAATATTGTCACATTCCCTGGTTATGTAGCTTTACAAAATCCATGGCTGTCTGGTTACAACAAAAGAAAAAAATGATTACTATGATTCATATATTTCATTAGGAGGAAACTTTTATGGCATGTAGTATACTTATACAGTTAGTTATAAAACTTGTAATATGTGACATATGCATTCAAAGTTATGGTGTTAAAATTAATTCTCATTTACTATAATTCAAATTTTAGGCCATGAATTTCTCTGTTTCAAATTTGTAGCATAATTGCACAAAATCGTAGCATAACAAAAATTTTGCGGATAACATACATGTAGCATGAAATCGAAATGTATCTGTTGAGATGACTCACATTGGACAAGAAATAAACTAGTATTGTGCTTATAAGGGTTCTGGACTACTCCTCTTACAACCAACTGGTTTTAAGATGGAACCTCACAAACTAACATGGTATCAGAGCAAGGTTCATCCGTGGTTTGTCAAATGGCCACACGGACCCCACGTAACCCATAATATCCACGTGTTAGGCGCGGAAAACAAAATGACGCCACATGTGAACCAATTGATTTTAAAATGGAACCCCACAAACTGACAGTATCAGAAAAAGAAAACGATTTGGTAAACAGAATCATTATTCCTCTGTTCACTGTTCATTTAATACAAATTACTAAAGAAACGGTTCATTAAATAAATCAAAATCATCGAAACGGTGGATTACTGATTGAAATCGATAAATCAAATGTGGAATTATAAAAAAACATGTCGTAAATTGCAATTCATCAGAAATTAACATCAGATAATAGATGATTATTGATAGATAACAGAAAAACGGAAGTTATATTCGACATTACCTCTGGTAACGAACTGCTGATTGTTGCCTGCTGTGTGTGTTTGTCAGTGTGTGTGTGTGTGTGTGAGAGAGAGAGAGAGAGAGAGAGAGAGAGAGAGAGAGAGAGAGAGAGATGATAAAGAGGATGAAGTGAGTGAACCTGAATGCAGACTGTATCAACTTCTGACCTCGTTTTCTTCTATCAAACAATTTTTTTGTTTTTTTCCTCTTTTCGATTTTCGATTTTAATTTTGATTTCAGAATAAAAAACTAGTATAATAATTAAAATATCCGTTATATTTACAGTTAACACTTAACATAACCAAAATAGTTACATTGTTAATAAGTAAATTAAATAGTTATTATCGTATAAATTACGTAAATTATAACAAAATTTTTTAGTAGGTGACATACGGACACATTATTTGTAATATTAAATGTATTTTATGTTGACGTATTTAATTTATTAAAATACTTCATCTTCAATAATAGTAGCTAGGGGTAAAATCAGTATAATATAAAATTATTAATAACCCATCAATATCATTTTACACTGATTAAGAAAAATTTAGTTCATTAAATGTTCATTATGTATGCGTGTAAGACACATATTAACAAAACCCTTATAACCATTGTAAAAAAAAACGCTTATTCAAAGTTTTTTTTTATCATTCGTTATGGTTATTTGAAAACTAATAAAAATGAATAATATTTTATTTTAGTGTATGAATTTGTAATTTTAATAATTTTGGATATACTTGTTGAGGAATCAAAACATTTGTATTTGAAATTTCTATAATAACTACATATGTATAACCAAAATCTTGAAAATAAACACACAAGGTTCTAAATATTCAGGAATGCTACGTTTTAATAATTATAAATAGGTTTTTGCTAATGACAGCCCTTAGGGCTGTCAATAACATGCATTAAAATGTTGTACTTTTATTACCGGGTGAGGGATACCTAAAATACAGGAGGTGGTTGTTGATTAATTTACAAGTTTTAATGCGCTTATTGACAGCCCTTAGCGCTGTCATTAGCAAAACCCTTATAAATAATATATACTTTTATCCTAAAATAACACATAATGCTCACGGTTTATATATAAATATAACTTATATTTAAAATATTTTTGCAGTTTAAAGATATTGTGTTGACTTATGGATTGTGTGATGCATCCAAGGTACGTAGGAGGAGGTTACAAGGGGTACGTGAAGTTGTTGGCCTTCACAACCAATTATTGGTGAGGTCAGAGGTGTTGGGTATGCCAATTTTTAATGTTCAAATATGGTTCACCTATACTTTATATATTATAAACATTTGTCGCAATCTATTTAGTTTCTATTAAAATTATTATAATACAATTCTTAATGTTTAAGTTGCATATCAAATTTGTTGTACGATCATCTATTTATCCATTTTTAGATAAATAACTATCTACATCTTAACATTCTAGCCCTAATATTCATTTGAATGAATTATATATCGTTGTTATTGTAAGCTACATATCAAATAAAAGTTTATATAGATTAAGTAACCATATAAAGTAGTGTCGTTTTAAGATAGCGATCTATAGTAACGACAACAAATTCTTATAAGGTTACATCTTAAATCTTATGTTGTTTTCTATATAAAGAAAAAAAAGGAAAGAATATTAGTTTGATTATTTTAAACACCATATGAAAAGAAAAATATTGAGAAACTATATATACTTCCTCCATTTCAAAATAAGTGATACACTTTCAATTTTGGAGTGTTTCAAAATAAGTGATATACTTTAAAAACTTAACATATTTGTTAAAAGGTAGTGGGAACCACACCCACTAACTATCTCCTTTAATAAAGTGAAAAGACACATGTACCCTTACTTTTACTTTTAAACATCATTAAATTCACTTTAATCAATATATGTGGGACTCATCCTCCACTAATTATCAAATTTTATCTAATTAACATTCATTATCATCTTTTGCCTCAAAAACCGTGAACTCTAATTTGTACTACTTATTTTGAAACGGAAGAAGTATTACAAATTACGCATTTTCAAGATTATACAATCTCTATCGTGATGGAGTTAAAAATATACACTATCATAGATCTTTTTAGAACTCTGTAAACTTGATATATCGACCCATACACATTTTCTTTGTATAAGGTTACCTCGATCCACTATTAATAAACATCTGTAAGGCTAATAAATTTCCCATGATTTGTTTGTATTTAACTTTTTGAGGTTATATATAAAATATGATCGTTTAGATAAACATTTGTAAGGACAGCCTCAATTTTTAGATATGATCATCTGTAAGGCTAATAAATTTCCCATGATCTGTTTGTATTTAACTTTTGGAAATATTTAATATAATAATATCCATAGTTATTTTGCCTAACATCCGTTAAATATCTAAACAATAAAAGGATTGTTAGTGTAATTTTAAGGACTAGTGGTGTAATTTAAAGGACTATAAGTGTATGTTTATAACATAAAATTTAATGAATATTAAGCTTGAAGATTGTAAATGCAAAAGGTTTAAAAAATGATTATATGTGAAATTTGGTGTAAAACTATGTTGATATCTTTATAATTAACTCTATAGTTAATTAAGGTTTAAATATTTATATAATTACTAGCTACAAAACCCGCCCGATGGGCGGGTATGCTGTAAATTTTAGTATGTAGAAAAATATCCAAAAACTTTATATACTTCTAAATGACATAATAATCGATAGATGTGATGATGATTTTGTACAAGAAAACGGTTAATGAAGAAATGTTACATATAAATGTTACATATAGTTATTTGTTTCCTTCGCTGATTGATCTTTTAAATATTTATTTGTTTCCTTGTATGTAGGATCTTTTAAATAGTTATTTGTATGTACGATCTTTTAAATAGTTATTTGTTTCCTTGTATGTAGGAAGCCGTATATGGAGCATATGAATGTAGACCGTAAGCCGTACCAGATTCGTTTGCCGTATATGGAGCATATGAATATGAATGTAGACCGTAAGCCGTACCAGATTCGTTTGTATTAGTGCAAATGACGTGGACCAATCAGGGAATTCCAAGTGGCATTATGGACGAATAGGAATGCTTGGAATTGCCATGGTATCAAACCCTCTTCAAATTTAGGCCTCATATATAGGGTAGGATACGTAGAAAAGCATATATTAATAAATTTTGTCGCTTCAAAATAAATTTCACGGGTTCATTATTTAATATGTTTTTTGCTATGCTAGTATGTTACAAAAAAGTAAAAGATTTCCATACTCTGGATTTCCAATTAATATATCGAAAAAGGTTAGTAGGTTACACAAGTGGTCCTATGGTCTAGTGGTTAGGACATTGGACTCTGAATCCAGTAACCCGAGTTCAAATCTCGGTAGGACCTTTCTTTTTTATCTACCTTTTCTACTTTATTTCTTCTTCTTTCTGCCTTTTTGTATCAAACTTGATTTTACGTTAAAACCTAAAAATAATTTATGTAAAAGAACAAAAATATTGTTGTTTGGAAAAACAATTGATTTTTGACAAACTTGTTAACTTAAATAAAAGGTTAACACACTGATGATCATTGTATTTTCTAAAAAAAGTTAATCTTGATTATTCTCTTAGATCTTGATCGATCCATCATTTTTATTAGGGGTGAGTATTTGGACCGAAAAAACCAAACCGAACGAAATCGAAACAAACCAAAACCAATAACATGTTACCAGAACCAATAACATGTTACCGGTTCGGTTTCAGTTTTGAAAATTCATCGTTTCCGGTTCTATCGATTCCGGTTTTATAGGTTTCGGTTCGGTCTTCAGAAAAGGATGAACATTTGGCCTAAAAAAACGAAACTGAACCGAACCAAAACCGATAACATGTTATCAGTTCAGTTTCGGTTTTGAAAATTCATCATTCTGAATTTTCATTAGTAGACAATCAATTATATACAAATCTACTGTACTTCATATTGAATTTTCAAGAATCACATAAACCAAAAAGCCTAAATTCCCTTTTCACCATAACTCGTAGATACAATTTTATATTTTCCATCTTTTTGACTATTGATATCGTGTGTAATGAACAAAATTCCAACACAAAATGTTCAAAAAATACCAAATCTCAAACCACCAAAACAGACAATACACAAAACTATCAAAACCTCATATGATTCCTTTAATTCCAACAATTCAAATAAACATGTAAAAAAAATAAAAATTCCAAATAAATTCAGGAATCAAGTGAAGGTATAATGGGTTGAATCCAGGCCCATTTTGAATCACAAAGGTCACAAGGGTAATTTCCATCATCATCTTTTATATTTGTAGCAGCATTTTTCTTCACAAGTAATTCGGCTATTTTTTCTCTCTCACAAACAGCAGCATAATGCAACGGTGTCTGACCCTCGTTGTCCTTCAGGTTATCATATCAACATAAATATGAGTTCATATAAAAAAAAAAAGTAAATTACACTGATGGTCCTTAATTCTAAAAGGTTTTTCACCGATGGTCCTTTAACTGACGTTAATTTTTTCTGTTAACTTACCCATGCGCAATGCACATGAGGGTAAAAAACTCAATTTTCATTTCTTTTCTTTTTATTCTTAAACTAAAAACTTTTATTTAAGATAAAATAATTAATTTAAGAATGAAAAGAATTGAAAATGACTTTTTTACCCTCACGTGCATTGCACATGGGGTGAGTTAACAGAATAAATTAACGTCAATTAGTGTAAAGGACCATCGGTGAAAAACCTTTCAGAATTAAGGACCATCAGCGTACTTTTTGAAACTAAAGGACCATTAGTGACATTTGCTATAAACTTAAAGGACCATCCGTGTAATTTACTCTAAAAAAAATATGCGCGGGTCGGGTGGGTTCAGTAACGGGTCAAAACGGGTCAAAATTGCCAAATTTAATACAAAATGGTAAAAAATTGACAATCAAGATTACCTTTGAGTTCACATCAGCATTTCTACTCAATAGTGATTCTGCAGCTTCAATATGGCCACGATCAACTGCCCAATGCAAAGGGGTCCGCCCTTCACTATCTGCATTTTTTTAAATAATAATTAAAAAATAAATTAATTTGTTGAATTTTTTTAATTATATGCTACGATAAATTAGGCAAAAAAAAAACGAAAAAAAGGAAAAAGAATAGAGGATAAACGAAGTTTGACTATTTGACTTGAAGAAATAAGAATGTAAGTAATTAACTAACAAACCTTTTATATCAACTGGAATGCCACCCTCAACACACTTGATCAAGTTCTCTGTATCACCTTCTCTTGCAAAGGCATGTATAGCATCTAATTTTCTGAAAATCAATGTGTTTAGCCAAATAATATTATTTTTTACTTATAATAATTACATGAATCATCAAGTAATCTCAGTGTTTTAACAATTAAAAATTTAAAAAACCTTACAACTCATCAGACTCGTCTTCATGGATAAACGAGCTAAAAACAGGTCCCATTGGTCTGGTATCGTTACTTGATCGTTCATTAACATTTTCACCTCTTTTATTCTGTAAAATTATTAAATCAAAGAATAAACAAAATAACATATGATGAAATGTGGAAATATAAATATTAAATAAATAAAGATTAAAGATTAAAGATAAATTGTTTGGTCATCTCACAGAAGTTGAACCAGAAAACCAAGTAGGGTATAACTCTGTAATAATCTCAATATACTTTAACATTGCTTCCTCTGTGGGCATTGCCCCTAGTTTCTGCCATGCATTCCTGTAACATTCCACATTCATAAATTATGTCATTATGTTAAAATTAAATGTTAATCATGGTTTTTAAGCTAAATTACACAAATTTTGAAACCAAATTAGCAGCATACAATGTTTCACAGCTAAATTACATGCTCAAATTCTCATATTTTCTGCAAATTGATGACAAATATAGAAGAAATTTACCATTTAGCTCTAGCAGTCATCTTAATTGCAGAAGGCTGAGGAACACTACAAGGACCCTCAGTAGCAATTTTGTACAAACCATAAAGCTGCAACTGCATCTCATTAGACACCTTTTGTGACGACCGATCCGCCGCCGTTGCCGCCACAAACGCGGTGGCGGCACTAAATGTTTCATCTAATTCCGTACTCTCTACACCTTCCCAATCATCATCATCACTGCTAATTTGTGCATTTTCATTTCCATTTTCTCTAGCTAAAAACGGTTCTTCTTCATCGCTGCTACTGTAAACCCTAGGAACCTCCGCACCTGATTGTTTCTGTTCAGCTATTTCATTCGATTCGTCTTCATCCGAGTTCGCACGAGTAATACGGAGATTTTGGTCGCGAAATGAGAAGATTATGGAGAAGAGCTTTGCGAGAAGAAATGAGAATATCAGGCCGAAAATTATTGATTGAGAATACTGTTGCCAGTCAACCATTGTGTTTGATTCGTATAAATCCTGTAGATTGAAACCTTGGGATGATGGAGGAATCAAATTGAGTTATGATGAAGTAGAAGTGTTTGAAGTTTAAACCCTAATTCAGGTGGAATCTGACGCCGGAGAAACCGAGAAGAGGAACCGGCCGACGATCGATTGACTGACGGTGTCCGTACAAAACAATTTTACTAGTAAATCCATATATGGGGTGTTTGGCTTAGCTTTATTTACATTACATGGCTACAATTTTGCAAACGTAAAAATGTTATTGCATAGTCCAAACACCACGAAGCTTATAGTTTCATACTAACAATACAAAACACGTTACAAGTATACAAATTATATTTATAAATTAACTAGCAGGGTATCCACGAAATGCGGTGACGGGTACCCAGAAACTATATTTCATGGTGAGCAAGTGTTGTTCGTTTACACGGTAATAATTGCGCAAATGAATGATTTTTTCCATCTTTAAACATTACAATTAGTAATCATTATCATCTTGAGGATTATAATTAAAGAATATGTGACCACACAAATAAATACCTTGATTAAGGAAAGTTCGATACAATATGTTTTCTATTTAAAGTTGGTTGTTTATTTGTTCTAAAATAAAGTGTCATTTAGATCAATCGGTTAACACACATTCTGTGCTTAAAAAAGGTCTTGTGTTCGAATCTTGTAAGCAACAATTTAACCGGAGCATATGTCATGGGTAAAACGTCGCCTGATTTGTAGCATCGTGTTTATGTGTAGGTTGTGTTTATGTGTAGGTTGTGGTCGAAAATAAAAACGTAGCTCGAAAATAAAAGATGGTAAGAAAGGTCAAAACGGATTAATAAAAGGTGGTAAGATAGTTTTCGGAAATAAAAAGCAAAACGGAAATAAAAGATGGTAAGAAAGGTCAATTAATTAATTTCTGAAAATACAAACTGAAACCGAAAAGCTCAATTAATTAACTTCCGTATATATAAGGGCAGGTCAAATGCTTGGAATTACAGCCTATTATATTTTGTTTTTCGGAAATACAAACCGAAATCGAAAAGGTACATTAATTGACTTCCGGAAATATAAGGTGTTGTGGTCAAATGCTCGGAATTACAGGCTATTGCATTTAGTGTTGGTGGTTTGAAATAAAGTGTAAGTTATAGCAATTGGTTAACACATAGTGACTACTTAGGAGAGGTCTTGTGTTCGAATCTTGTAAGCCACACTTCATTTTTTTAGTTAAAGAACTTACTAAAAGTGGAAATCTCCTTAAAATTAAGGAGCTCCTTAAACTTACTAAAAGAGGTAGGTCTGAATGCATTAGTAAGTAGTAAGATATATTTATAGATTTTGACTAATGCACTGTAAGTACTACTCAACATTGCCACTCATCACCACCCACCACCATAGTCACTTCTGCCGCCACCAACCATCATGATGCACCACCTCCCACCACCATCACTATCACTATATCACATATCGCAAAATATACTTACATGGTACATGTTGTCGCATTATGCAGGTACCCTACTAGTGTCTCGTAAACACAGTTGAACCATCATGAATCGATCAAAGTTTGACGTTATAAACCAAACGAGGGTGCCCTAGTAGAGTTTGGATTCTATTGGCGAAAATATTTGGAGGTCTCGAGTTCGAACCCTATGAGTAACATAAAAATACCCTTTTGTGGTCATGAAGATTTACCCGTGATAACTCCGGACTACCCACAAAGCAGATGGTTACATTGAAGTTAGTTGGCTCGCAAAATGGATCGGAAACTCTAAGTTAATAAAAAGTTCGATATTGATGATAAATTTTTCCCTTATATCAAATCTTAACCAATGAAGTGAATTTAACTCGATCATTAATTCATTACTCAATTAACTCGATCTATGTTGCTATTTTTCATTATCTCGTTCCAAACTAAAACACGATATGACATGCACAAAGCAGGGTTACCCTTAATTCTTATTATCTCTTTAAACAACTTCTTTAACGGCTATTAATCCTTTATATCATAAGCCCATTCTACGTATGACACGTGGCAAATTATTCTTAAAACCACTCATCTAACTCAAATTCACATAAACCCACCATTTGAGCCATATTTCTTCCCTACAAAAAGCAAATTTTAATCGAATCCATCAATTAACTCCAATTTTGATTGGAGTAATTTTGAAAAGATGGAGGGGAATACAACTACGACCAATTCAAATGAAAAACCCGGGTTCGCGAGTCGTGTCGGAAACAACGTTGCATTAGCATTTTTTGCATCGCTTGAAAGTTGTTCGTGTGTAAATTTAACAACCGCTGATTCTGATGATGAAGAGGATCTTGAGGAAGAAGAATTGCAAAATCAAGCAACTGCAATGGCTCATCTTCAATCAAATGCCTCTGAAAGTTCGAAAAATTATCCGGCGCAGGTTGAGAATCTACCCGTATGAATCAATGATTATAATAATAGATTGATAATTTTTTTCATCAATGTGTTGTTAATTTGGCTGATTTGATCATGCATAAAATGTAGCTTTTTGTTGATTATGTTTTTTGTATGTATTGAATTTGTTTTTAATAAAATGATGTGATGATTGTGGCCTTGTGGGAAAATAGTTTATGTTTTTAATCGTTTGCGAGCGGTAATCTATGATTCATATGCTTGTTTGAATGAATATTTTTATCTTTGTCATTTTCTTTATTTTTTCAATAGTTGTCTTGTTTTTTAGGGGCTTCCTCGTGGTGGTCGAGCCTCATGATGTATGTGAACATATTATTGTCGTAGTCGTTTATGAATATTTGCTCTGGTATCTAGTAAATGTTCACTTAGACACAGAATCAAACCACTGATCTCTAAAATCTAAAAGATCATTTCAAATGTTATACCAGATGATTTTATTATCTTTGTGGTTTTATCAAATACCCAATGCAAAACTTCGAATACAAAATTTTCTAATTGAATTCTATTTATGTTTGTGAAAATCTTCCGTCTGTATAAGGATGTACTCCCTTCGTCCCTAAATAAAGTTCTCATCTCTTTTGGGCACAACTTTTTAGGAAATAGTTAGTGATGGGGTATTTGGTATTATTTTTTATTAAAATATAAGGTTTGATTGGAGAGAGAAAGTGTTTTAAGAGATAGTTAGTGGTGAAAGTATTGGTAATAATATTATTATATTAAGTGGGACCCTTAAGTTTGAGAAATGAGAACTTTATTTAGGGACAAAACTTGGAGGAGAAATGAGAACTTTATTTAGGGACGGAGGGAGTAATTTTTAGTAGATCTCAGGTTTAATCCTTATGAGCAAAAAAAACCCTCATTTGGTTACATAAATTCACCCATGCCATACTCCAAGCTACCCGCAAAGCGTATGATCACACTATGATTAATTGGCTCACAAAGCAAGTCGGAACCTAGATTCATAAAAAAATTAAAAATGAATAAATGAAACGCAAACCATTAAAACAATCACTTACTATAAATTTCATTCTGATTCCACCATTTTACCGAGCTCGAACTCGAGCTCGGCTCGTTTCGAGCTTTATGTGTAAAGCTCGAGCTCGGCTCGTTTAGGTTTTTCCAGGCTCGGGCTCAGCTCGATTAAGCTCATTTAAGCTTCCATATATACGAAATATATAATTCTTTTAATTAATCATAATATTTAATATATTATGTAAATCTTTTTTTATATATATTATTTTATATATGTATATGTATAATATATATACACATAATCAGATAAATACGTAGTATGTATTTATATTTTTTTATAATAATTAACTATTTTAGCTCGTTTAGGCTCGCGAGCCTAAGTGAGCTCTTAGTATGAAGCTCGGGCTCGGGCTTGTTTATTAAACGAGCTCCAAGTTAAGCTCGAGCTCGGCTCGAACTCGTTTAACTCGAGATTTTATCGATCTTTTAACGAGCCGAGCTCGAATAGCTCACTCGAACTCGTTTAACTCGAGATTTTATCGATCTTTTAACGAGCCGAGCTCGAATAGCTCACGAACAGCTCGGCTCACTTACGCCCCTAAATTTTTCTCAACTAAAAATAAAAAGGAAACATGGCCGTAAAATTGGACTACATAATGGGCCTCATTGGGCCACTGAACCGGGTCCAACGACATTTCGGGTCAACAATAAAAAACCCAAAACTGTTTCATCTCAAGGCACGACCCGGTTCGGTCTTTCAATGGAATCCGAATCCTCTTCGTGTTCCGTTCAACGTTTTTCTTCGTGAGATCTCAGGCGGAAAACCACCAGATTCTGTTTCTGCAGATCACAATCAGTAGCATTAGCAGTAGCAACTTGTTTATAATCTTCAACAATGGAGATCGAGGAACAAAGAAGAAACGTTCCTCAAGTTCTATACGAGACACGTCATCACGCTTCTAGACCTTACTCTTCAAATTACCCTCCTGTTCATCAACAGGTTCAATTTCCTTCATATATGATCATCATCCGTTACTTCAATTGATTGATTTCGCATAGGTTATGGAACTAATTGAAGTTTTGATTGAATTTGCAGCTAAATGAAAGCACTAGAGGAGGTTTATTCCGGTTGCTTTCTACCAAAGGTACATTTCGATCTTCAATTTTTAGGTTAACTGCATTTAGCAATTTGAATTTGCTGATTATGAAGTCGTTGATTTGCTGGCGTAGTCATTGAAATCCTATGCCTTATGAGTTGATTTTAACTTCAAAATTGATATAGATTTTAAGCCTATGAACTTATAAGTAGTGACGTATATCGCAATTTTTCCTATCAAATTGAAGTTCTGCATGCTGTAGCCTTCATAGTTAGAAGATTGCAGGCTTTTCATATGTGAATTCTGATTGTTACTGTACTTAGATTTGATTTATCCTTTTTGTTATATTTGATTATTTTCCATTTATTTACACATAATTTTGTGTTTTCTGTTGTACTATAAAGGTCTCAGTGAATTTAAAGATAAATGGACCACAAGTAAACATCCACAAAAGTTAAGCAAATGGATATCAATGTTCGTCTCTCCAAGTGGCGAACATGTTGCTATAGCAGTTGGAAACGAGATAACCATTCTACAGAGGGATGATAATTATCAAAAACCTTGTGGGATATTTACTAGTAAGATTTCTAGACATGGATGAATGCTAATCTTTTTACAATTGTAGTGCAATTTATGAAAAAACATGGACGATTTCTAAACGGGGCGGTAACCAGCTGAGGTGGCAAGTGACATGTCATTTTCTGTTTCATGTTTGGGTCATTCGGTTACTGCCACGTCATCGCTTTATCAGCTCATTAGAGCATATTCAATAGTTAACCTCACAATAACTTATTACTTCCCACTATTTATGGACAAATGTAAATTTACTTTAGTACCCCTTATTTAAATTTCACATTGCATTATGACCACTGGGACCGACTTTTTTTTACCTTATCATCAAGCACCATTAATTTCTGCTCTCTGTAATCAGGCAGCTTTCCTGTAACATTCACGTTTGGAGTTTGGTCAGAAGATCATGGTGTTCTTGGAGTTATTGACAATACCGATACCCTCTATTTCATAAAAGCAAATGGTGAAGAAATAACCAGAATTACAAAACAGCATTTAAATGTACCTTTACCAATCATCAGTTTTGTTATCCATGACAATAAAGATACCAAAAAATCTTGTTTGTAAGTGTAATTGATTAATTTTTTTATATTATCATTATTATTATATTAATTATTATTATTACAGGTGTACATTTAGCATACTTGCATCAGATGGTTCAGTTAATTATATTGAAATTAGTCAGGATCCAAGTGCTTCAATTTCTACTACAAGTAGTTCAATCTTACAGAAGCAGTTTCCTCAGAATGTTTGTTGTTGTGGATATCATCCAGATAAATCATTGCTTGTGGTAGTTAGTAGTGTTTCTAGCATCACATCGACCTCAAACGTTAGCATTGGTAACACTCAGCACCTGTTTTTTTTTTTTTTTGTTAATAAAATTTCATTTTGTACTAAATTAAGAGTTACTAAAGTTAATCTATTGGAATGATTTATTAATATCATTATCCTTTTAATTTGAGATGATATCAAGGATGTTATATTTTGTCCATAAAAGTATATATATTATCCGTTCTTATAAACATTCATTTATTAATAATTGATTCATTTATTAATTTCATTCCCATATTTCCAGGACCTTACAGTATTTCCGTTTGGAAATGGCATAGACAATCAGGCTTACAACGGTTGACTTCTGCAGACTTTCAAGGTCTTTACACTAAAACAAAAGGTTATGAAGATCAAATATCATTTCCAAAAGTTTTATTCTCACCAAACGGAGAATTTATCGCCACACTGGATTTACGAGGATGTTTAATTATCTATAAATTAGATGAAAAACACTCACTTTCATTAATTAATATTAAAGAAAAAGATTATTCAAAAAATATATCAGATTTCACTTGGTGGGATGATCATATCCTTGCAGTTGCTTGTAAAAGTGGCAAAATTACAATGATCGACATGAAAACCGGTGTTAAAGTTCTGGAAAATGAATGTAAATACTCTTATCCTATTTTAGAACGAGTAGCAGAAAAACCGGGATGCATATTTATACTAGAAAACAGATCATCTGAGAAGAATTTTGAATCGTTGGATTTGGTTCTTTTTGATCCAATTACTGCTGAAAAATACAAGCAATTTGATAATGCTAAACTACAATGGAGCTTGATTTCGTTTTCCAAAAGATCTGTTCAAGAACTTTATGATATTTTAATTAGCAATCAGCAATTTCAATCTGCATTGGAATTAGCTAATGATCATAAGTTGGATAAAGATGAGGTTTTGAAAGCACAATGGCTGCATTCTGCTCAGGGATTAAGTGAAATTAATTTATTTCTTTCAGTAATTAAGGATCAAGATTTTGTACTTAATGAATGTTTGGAAAGAGTGGGGCCCACAGAAGATGCAGTTAGGGGTTTAATTGCTTACGGGCTTAATTTAACAAAACGTTATGTATTTGCTGATGTGGCAGATGGAAAAGGTAGCCCGAATTGGGATTTTCGGTTGGCGAGACTTAAATTGTTGCAATTCAGAGATAGGCTGGAGACGTTTCTTGGAATAAATATGGGCAGGTAATAAGGATATATAGAAGTATAATCTCAAATATGTGTCAAAATGGGTAATATTTATACGGGTCGGGTTGACCCGGAACACTTTTTATCCAATTGTAATAATATATTCAATTTCATGAATTAAATAAAGGGCAAATTAATAAATTATACAAAAAAGTATGTAGCTTTTTTTTGGAATAAATATGGGCAGGTAGTAAGGATATGTAGAATTATCTCAAATATGGGTCAAAATGGGTGACATTTATATGGGACGGGTTGACCCGGAAAACTTTTTGTCCAATTCTAATAATATATCTAATTTTATGAATTAAATAAAGGGCACATTAATAAATTTTGCAAAAAAGTATCTAACTTTCTGAAATTATACAAAAAGTGAGTACCTTCTTATGCAGTTCACCCTAAAATGATCAAGGATTCAGGAGGCTTTATGCATTAAAAATACATTTTGGGTGACTTTTAATCTGTTTGACACTTTGACCATTTTGATCATTTTTCTTTTGATCTATTTTCTATTTTACTCGTTTGGCCCATTAGAGATAAAACAGAACCCGAATCAATCACTCATAACTAAACAGGTCAAAATTGCCACCTATTAATTGGCCACTATGAATATATGTAATAAACTAATAGTCTCACTACTTTTTATTGACTAAAACATGTTGACTTAGCCTATTTCAGATTTTCTGCACAGGACTACAGCAAATTTCGCTCAATTCAAATCAAAGAAGCTGCAATTACACTTGCAGAAAATGGAAAAATTGGAGCTTTAAATCTTCTTTCCAAACGCCACCCTTATTCAATATCTCCTTGCATGCTTGAAGTTTTATCTGCTATCCCTGAAACTGTCCCTGTTCAGACATATGGACAGCTGTTACCAGGATTACTTCCTCCACAAGCAACTGCTTTAAGAGAAGAAGATTGGGTCGAAAGTGAAAAGATGGTAAATTACATAAATACCCTCCCAGAAAATCACGAAACCGTCATTCAGATCAAAACCGAACCAATTGTGAAAAAGTTAACAGGGTATAAATGGCCGTCAGAAAATGAGCTATCAATCTGGTACACAAAAAGAGCTAGAGAAATGGACACATTAAGTGGGCAGTTAGACAACTGTTTGACTTTAGTTGACTTTGGATGTCGAAAGGGCATCAAAGGATTACAAGAATTTCATGAACTTATTTCTTATTTGCATCAACTTATTTACTCTCATGATGATTATGATGATGATAATGATCATGAAACGAGTTTTAGCATGAATTTAACCACATGGGAGCAACTGTCTGATTATGAAAAGTTTAAATTAATGATTAAAGGATTTAATGAGGAAAATGTGATTAAAATATTAGGTGATAGAGCAGTACCGTTTATGCTGAAAAAACACGGGGACGAGTTTTTGGTTAGGTGGATGAAGGAAATTTCTATGGAGAATAAGATTGAGGTTTTTTCGGTAGTTATTGACGAGGGGTGGAAGTGTAACTTTTTCAAAAATGAAGGTGAAGTAGTTGATTGTGCTCTTAAATGTTTGTATTCGTTCAGCGTTACTGATAAGTGGAGTACGATGGCCTCAATATTATCAAAACTTCCATATTTGCACGGTAAGAATTTCCATTTTTTTAAAAATTGTTTTTTTTCAATAATGAATAGAGACTAGGATTAGTATTTCTATGGCCAAAATACATTTTAGTACCCTGAACTTGACTGACTAGGTCTTCTATTATCCTGAACTATTAAAGGTACCCTGAACTTGACAAAATGGTCGAATTAGTGCTTAACTCATTAATTTGATCGCGTTTTCTTACTTTGTCTTACTTTCATTGGAGCTTTTGACAGACTAAAAAATATACATTCATCTTAATATATTGATAAATTCGAAGCAAATCACGTGAGAAAACAAGACCAGATTAGTGAGTTAGGGTACTAAATCAACCATTTTGCCAAGTTTAGGGTACAATGTTGCACCTTTAATAGTTCAGGGTAGTAGATGACGTAGTCGGTCAAGTTCAGGGTACTAAAATGCATTTTGGCGTATTTCTCTAATAATGTTGCATTTTTGCAGATTCTGAAGTAGAGAATCTCAAAAAGCAACTTAAACTTGCAGAAGGTCATGTTGAGGCTGGAAGGCTTTTGACTTTGTACCAGGTATATATTGACTGTTGGTTTTCATTGGGTAGAAAAATGGGTGGGTAACGGGTCAAAATGGGTTCGGGCCGGGTTGACCTTTAAATACATTTTTGCCTACTTTTAATTATTGTGTTACATATGATTACAAAAAGCTATATCATCACAATAGTAACCTGATAGTGTTTGTTCATTCTTAGTTACCTTTAAATAAATTAGATCTTATTTTAATATTATGGCTTCTATAACCATATTATATTATTATTATTATTATTATTATTATTATTATTATTATTATTATTATTATTATTATAGTATTAACATTTAGCATCGGATGAACAGTGCTCAAATATTATAATTATATTTTTTAATTTTAGCCCACTTTTTTGACTTTTTTTTTCTTTTTAAGATGCCAAGTTTTTCACTTTTTTACGCAATTTTTTTCCAATTGTTTATTGAACTTTATATATTTAACCCCGTGATAAATATGCCCATACAAAATGCGTGATAAATACTACCCGTGATAAATCATATTATCCTACATACATTTTTATCTAATACAACTGTTTATTATTGAGAATATGCATTATTAACAACTCAAATTATTTATAGTATAAAATTATTGAGAATACGATTTTTATGGTTGTACGACATCAATAAACATTCTTCTGGGTATCATATGAAAATCACCGGGATTAAAACCTACTATTTTAATACATTAAACAATTTAAAAATACCCCTAACTCATTTCATAATAGAGAATTACAGTTTATGATTTTATTTTTTTCAATATATTTTCAGGTTCCAAAGCCAATTGCTTTCTTTCTCGATGCAGAATCAGACACCAAAAGTGTGAAACAAATTCTTCGTCTTATTCTGTCAAAATTTATACGCCGACAACCGGGTCGAACCGATACTGATTGGGCGAATATGTGGCGAGATTTCCAATCTTTGCAAGAAAAAGCATTTCCTTTTGTTGATTTAGAATACATGTTAATGGAGTTTTGTAGGGGGTTATTAAAAGCTGGAAAATTCTCACTTGCTAGAAACTATCTGAAAGGTTCTGGTTCAGTGGTCTTACCAACAGAAAAAGCTGAAAATATTATTATTTTGGCAGCACGAGAGTATTTTTTCTCAGCTTCAAGTCTATCTTCCTCTGAAGTAAGTAACAATAGCTGATAATATTTAGTTGAGTAAATTACAGAAATTGTCCCTATGGCCTATGGCCTTTCGAATTCTATGATTTTGTCCCTATACTTTTAAATTTCGTTTTTTTGTCCCTATGATCTTCAAATTTCATTTTTTCCGTCAATTTGATCTAAAATGACCATAATACCTTTTTATTTTATTTTATTTCATCTCGTCAATTATGGTCATTTTAGGTCAAAATTGACAGACGAAATGAAATTCGAAGACCATAAGGACAAAAATCACGAAATTAAATAGTACAGAGACAAAAAAAGTGAAATTGAAAGTATAGGGACAAAAATCGTAAAATTCGAAAGACCACAAGGAGAATTTCTGTAATTTACTCTATTTAGTTAACGATGGTTGTTAGGAAAGTTTTGTGTTTTTTAAACTGAAGAGTTAGACGATCGAACCACTTTCAAAATTATATATTTGGTGGTCAAAAACCATCAACAAGAGAACCGGATTTTTCTCTAGTATTTTATTTTATCTGACTTTATTTTATCATAAAAGTTTATTACCATTTAAATGTAGAATATCATTTCTCATGAACAATAAAATTAATAATCTCTTAGTATTTTTATCAAATGTCATAATTAGCAGGTAACTTTAAGTGGTGGTCCGTTTTGGTACTTGTAAGTAATTACAAGTTTTTGAGTTGGTGATTAAAGTGTTAAAAAAACGTAAAAATAATAATAACCACATAGGGCAGAAAAAATCTTTTTTTATTTAATTACCAGATAGGGAAGAAAAAACACAAATTAAAAAGTTGTAGTTACCTTAACAGGTATTTTCCCGAGTTAAATGTATAGAATATGAACAGGTATTTTCCCGAGTTAAATGTGAGATTGAATTGAAAAGGAGCATTATAAAAAGTTGAGTAAATTACAGAAATTGTTCCTCGGGTTTTTCGGATTCACCATTATTGCCCGTAAACTTTTTCCAGGTTTTTTGTCCATGTTGTCCTCATTTTCCCTTCTTTTCCACCTGAAATGATCCAAATATCCTTGATTTTAATTTATGTGATTTTTTTTTTCTTTTTCCGGAAGTTTGCCGGAGAAAATGACTGGAAAAAAGAAAAAGAAATTTAAAAAAATCAGATATGGTCATTTTAGGTAGAAAAGGACGAAAAAAATGAGGACCAAATGGACAAAATACCTAGGGAAAAAAAGGTTTAGGGATTAAAACGCAGAATCCAAAATACCACAAGGACAATTATTGTAATATACTTATCATTATTTGAATACTTAAACGTTATGTTTGTTCATTAACTGATTTTGACATGGAGTATTATAATTAGATTAGAAACGTTTTAGAACAAAATTAAATATAACTTCAGACATTTTAACTAAAAGTCACCGATTTTTTTTTTTCTTTTTTCTTTTTTTTCAGATTTGGAAAGCTAAAGAATGTCTAAACATCCTCCCAACGAGCAGAAACGTAATGACAGAATCAGATATAATCGATGCACTCACCATCAAACTACCAAGATTAGGAGTAACAATTCTCCCAATGCAATTCAGACAAATCAAAGACCCAATGGAAATAATCAAATTAGCAATCACCTCCCAAAACGGGTCCTACCTACACGTCGATGACATCATCGAAATCTCCAAACTTCTTGGACTCAATTCCCAAGATGAAATCTCAGCCGTCCAAGAAGCCATTGCACGAGAAGCAGCAGTTGCAGGAGATCTCCAGCTCGCTTTTGATCTTTGTCTTATTATGGCCAAAAAGGGTCACGGGCCCGTTTGGGATTTGTGCACAGCTATTGCCCGAGGGCCCGTTTTGGAAAATATGGATATTAATTCAAGAAAACAACTTTTAGGGTTTGCTTTGAGTCATTGTGATAAGGATTCAATTGGTGAGCTTTTAAATGCATGGAAAGATCTAGATATGTCAAGTCAATGTGAGAAGCTAACCGAGTTGACCGGAGAAGACGTTCCGGAACCTTCCGGAAATGATACGGTTGACTTAGTCAACGCGAAGAACACACTCTCTGATATAGCTTACTCCGACTCCGACTTTGACTTTCTGTTAAAAGAAAACGCCAAAATGTTGACTTTTGTGGCCTTTCGTCTCCCGTGGCTGCTTGAATTAAGTCAAAAGGATAAGAAACTTGGGATGCAAGCAACTGCAACGGTTTTGTCTTGGTTAACAAGAAACGGTTTTTCTCCTAAAGATAATTTAATTGCTTCTTTAGTGAAATTAATTATGCTGCCACCTGTCACAGAAGAGGAAGATATTTTGGGGTGTTCGTTTTTATTAAATTTAAATGATGCGTTTTACGGTGTGCAAATTATAGAAGAAGAGGTGAAATTGAGACAAGATTATAATGAAATTTGTAGTATGATGAATTTAGGGATGATTTATAGTTTGTTGCATAATTCTAGTGGTGAGTGTGATGGTCCAGCTCAGCGAAGGGAATTGTTGCTAAGAAAATTTCAGGAGAAATATACGGCATTAAGTTCTGGTAATTCTATTGATTTATATCTTTTTATTATCATTATTGTTTTCTTTTTATTTTTTCAGTTACCCGCGTTATTGTTTATTCATTATTAAGTACCTCGTTTCAGAAAAATAAAAAATTATTAAGATACCTTATCCAAACACATTTTAAGTGTAATAGATTTTACTTAGAGGTTTTCAAATATGTTCTATTTTTTAGAAGTAGGAAAATTGTATGTATAATATATTAATATATATATATATTTATACAAATTTATATTTAGAAATCCCAATCCGAGTAATGAGTATTACAACATTGGAAAAAGTTGATTTTTTTACATATAACCAGTGTGTTAAACATGATTACAAAAATATTAGGGTCAATAATGGTAAAACTACTAAACTTCTCATCAGTTTAACCTTTAAACTTTTTTTCTGCATGGTTTAGTCCCTTAATTTTGTTTTACGTTATAAATTTGCAATTTTTTTGACTGCAAAATAGAAGTTTATTGATTACAACAATACAATATTTATAAGGGACTTTATCTATTAAATGATGAGAATTGGCTGTTTAAATTGAACATCAAAAAAAGTCTAATGGATGAAACCACAATGAAAAGAAGTTTATGGCCAAAAGCCCAAAAGTAACCACCAAAATGGTGAAAGTTGAAGGGCTAAAACAATATTGACCCACATTTATATCTCTTGAATTTTCATCTAAACTTTTAAATAAAACGATTTAGTAGGTTTTATGCATTTGACCTTGAATTGTTAGACGGGCTAACAATTGTGGCTGCAACATACTTATCCTATAATTGACCCGTATACCTTTTGACCCGTTTTAGGGCTAACTTATCCCTAAAACGTAACTCAAATCAGCCCATTCGTAAGTAATTGTGGCTGCAACATACTTATCTTATAATTGACCCGTTTCTTTTTTATACTGAACATAGATGAACGCAACAAAGCTGACGAAGCACAATCCTCATTTTGGAGAGAATGGAAGTTAAAATTAGAAGAACAAAAACGAGTAGCTGATCACACGAGAGCAATTGAGCAAATCATACCTGGTATTGAAACGACCCGTTTTCTATCTGGAGACATTAATTATATGGAGAATGTAATATTCTCTTTCATCGACTCCCTAAAAACAGAGAAAAAGAGAATATTGAAAGATGTCATCAAATTAGCTTCAGATTATGGCTTAAATCAAACCAAGGTATGCAAATGTCTATCCTACACACACACACACAATAATAGAGGTGGTGATTTTGGCCCGTTTGCTTTTGAACGGGTTGATTCGGGCTATAGTTTATCTTTCCCGCGTCAAAAAGAGGTGAAATGTTAAAAAAAAGAGTAAATTACAGAAATTGTCCCTGTGGTCTTTCGAATTCTACGATTTTGTCCCTGTAGTTTCTGATTTCCCATGTTTTTGTCCCTCCGTCTAAATTAGGGTGTTAATTGACCTCACATGCCAAGCAAGGGTGAAAAAAGACCAAAAGGCCCTCACATGCTTGGCATGTGAGGTTAGTTAACGGACCAAATCAGACGGAAGGACAAAAATAGGAAAAACTGAAAAGTAGAAAGACAAAAAAACGAAAAAAGAAATACAGGGACAAAATTATAGAATTTGAGAGACCACACGGACAAAATCTGTAATTTACTATTTTTTTAAATATTTCACCTCTTTGACACGTTAAAGACAAACTATAGCCTGAATCAACCCGTTCAAAAGCAAACGGGTCGAAAAGTAGAGAGACAAAAAATATGAAATAAAAGATGTAGGGACAAAATCGTAGAATTCGAGAAACCACAGGGACAATTCTGTAATTTTCTTAAAAAAAGTGGTCAAACGGGTTGAAAAGTCACTCACAATGAATTAATCGTTTCACGTCAACCCGACAATTCCAATTTTATTCTCATTTTGACCTTTAATCCAACCTAATTCTCGCATCCTATTTGCCACATCAGCTCTTACAGACACTACTAAATACTAATACAATTTAATTTTTAAAAAAATATATATATTAATTCTCACATCCTTTTCACATTCAGGTTTTGCTAAAATTCCTTTCTTCAACCCTACTTTCCGACATTTGGACCGTACCCGATATCAAATCCGAAATCTCACAATACGAAACCAAAATACTCGAATCGCCAGAAGACGTTTTCAAAACAATCTCATTGACCATATATCCAAAAGTCAACGGTCAAAACAAACAACACCTTGCATACATTTACAACCTCCTCGCCCTTTGCTTCCCAAAAGTCAACCAAAAACAAGAATTACTAACCGCCATCAACCCAAACACCCTTAGTTTGACTTTGACCATCACCGACCTCGAAAGCTTCTACAAAACCATGGAACACGAATGTAACAAACTTTCATTCATCGAAAACCTTAATTTCAAAAACATCGCCGATTTATTCGGCCCTAATTTATCATCTATCACAAATGAAGTTTACACTCATGTAAATGAAAACACGGTTGACCCGTTTGCCGAATTGATGAAAACCCTAGCCCGATTCTTCAAAGATCGGGCTCCCGAGGGTCTCGTCCCGTGGGAATATGTGTACGGATATTATGTATCTATATCGTTGACCGATCTTGAAAAAAAGGCGAAATCGGAAGCCCATTTTCAAAACCCGGAAAATCTTCGGGTTTTTATAAACGAAATCGAGATTACATACGATAAATGTAAAAAATATATACGGGTTATCGCGTACCCGGGTGCTTCTGTGATGGGGATAATGAAAAAGTTCTTCAAAATAACTCCTTTTATGAACGAGAATTTTGATAATTTTTCGGGTGACCCGAAATGGAAAGATGATTTGGTTATGTTAGTTAATTTCTGGCTGAGATTAATCGATGATTTACGGGAATTTGTGTCTTCGGACGATTTAGAAATGAAATTTTCTCCCGATTGTGTGATGATATGTCTCGAGGCTTTTGTTGACTTGGTCAACGGTGGTCAAATCTCGGTAAGTGAAGGGTGGGGGTCTATTTTTGCTTATGTTAGCTTCGGTCTCGTGGGCGATGTTCAAACCGAGATTCTTAATTTTTGCAAATCGATGGTTTTTTCCGGGTGTCGGTTTAAGGAAATATCGTATGTTTTTCATGCGGCGATTTCGCGTTATGAAAATATTACCGATTTGTCTCGGGTTTATGCTAGAATTTTGGAAAATATTTTGGAAGATTTGGTTAGCGGGTCCCGTGAGAATCGGGATTTATACCGTGTTTTATCGAGTTTAAGTGAATTAGATGGTGATTTAGAGGAATTAAAGAAGGTTAGAAGTACGGTTTGGGATTGTTTAGCTCGGTTTTCTGACAACATGGAAATCCCGAGTCATGTTCGTGTTCATATGCTCGAAATTATGCAATTTATTACCATGTTGACCACAAGTTTGACTTTGACTTCTTTTTCAACTGAGCTTAAAGTCAACGTGGTCCCGTGGGACGGATGGGATAATGCGGGAAATACAAATTCGAATAAAACCGCTACTTTGGTTGCGTTAAAATCATCACAATTAGTATCAACAATCTCGTCAACACTCGAGATAACGCCAAATGACCTTTCTACCCTTGACTCTGCGGTTTCGTGTTTCTTAAAACTGTCCGAAAACGCTGTTTCGAAATCCCATATCGATGTTTTGATATCCGTGTTGGGAGAATGGGAAGGGCTTTTTGGTAATTTAGGTGTAAAAAAGGAGGTGAAAAATGATGTAAAAAACTCGGAACAAACAGCTTCCGATTGGGGAAACGATGATTGGGGTGATGAAGGATGGGAAAATTTCCATGAAGAAGAACCCGAGAAAGATACAACAAATGACGATAATACCCCTGCGGTTCACACTCTACACGAGTGTTGGGCTGAAATTTTCAAGAAGCTAACGTCGTTAGCTCAATTTAACGACATTTTGAAAATCATCGACAAATCGGGCCCGAAAGGAAACGGGACATTATTAACCGAGGATTCTACTCGGGATTTGAGCCAATCATTACTCGAGATAGATTGTTTTATAACTCTTAAAATCATAAATTTACTTCCTTATGAGAAGATAAAATTGGAGTGTTTGGGTTTCGTTGAGGATAGATTAAAGCAAGGAAACATACCCGAATCGGTTATAACCGATCCCGAATTGTTTGTTTCGTTTTTATCTTCGGGATTGATATCAACCGTTATCACAAAACCGTCATACGGCAACACCTTTTCATATCTAAATTACATAATCGGGAATTTTTCACGAAATTGTCAAGAAGTTCATTTCTCGAGACTACAAAACCAAAACGGGACCCACGAGACCAACGAGAACGACAATTGGTCGGTTTTTAAAACGGTTTTGCTCCCGTGTTATTTATCCGAGCTCGTGAAAACGAATCAAGTGATGTTAGCGGGATTAATCGTTACAAAAATCATGCACACGAGTGATTCTCTCGGGTTGATTAATGTAGCCGAAGCTAGTCTTAGGAAGTACTTAGAAAACGAGCTTGAAGTTATACACGGAAACGAGTTTAGGTTTGGTGAGACCGAGTTTTATGAAAATGTTGTGAATACGGTTGCGGGATTGAGTAACGGGTTGGAGGATTTGGTTAAATCGGCTCTTGTGGTGATGTCGTCGAATGATGTTAAGAGGTGATGTGGTTTTAGAGTGAAGTTTAGACACATTAGACGTGATATTTTGATGTGTAGATATGATTTGTTTTGGACTTTTGGGGTCACTTTTGATGCGTTTAATACATATATCTGAAAAAAGTTTTAACGAATTTAAGATATAAGTAATTGGTAAGTTGCACTATAAATTATGTGTTAGTGTTGTATGGTGCTTGAATTACTTATAGAAAGTAAATTATGTGTTTTCAAAATAGATAATTTGAAACGCGAGTTTAAAAAATAATGTTAAATTTGATTATATTATTTGAAATCACAATAATGAAAGTGTCCTTTTTTAGCGTTTTGTTTAGTTGTCCGCTAAATGCAAATTATTAGTTTTTCAAAACATAAGAAGTATCTTTCCACATGTTTTTCCAAAATTTTATTTTGGATGCACCAAATGCAAATAATTGTTATTTTTTCAAATTTTCTGCCACACATTCATTTTATATTTATTTGTGTTTTCAAATCACGATAAATAAGTAATTAGCTCTAAATCGTAACCCCAAAAACATCTCCTTGCAACCAAAGGTTTTATGCAAATCACCTTTGTAGTTTATCGATACACACTTAAAAAGCAACTTCTATCATCATTTTTTAGCTAAGAGTAGTATGTATACTCATATTTACTTTTTTGTTTTGATCATAAAACAGACAATTAAATAATCAAATCGCCATATTTATGTTTATTTGCAATCAATCCACAACATAAAAAAACGTTCAAACATGAAAATTCCAAATATTACATAACTTTACGCGCCTATACAACTCACAAGACTTCACTATCATATTCGGGACACCATCCTAAACCCTAAAAAACACGCAAATTCAGAAGTCTATGAAAAAAACAGTTACAATTTCTTGTTTGGTGATCAGAATCAGGAAGAAGTTTCTGTTTCTGCAGTACGATATATTGTGATTTCCTGCTGCTTAAAGTACCTGCGATCTTCTTCATCAACAAGTACCAGATTTAAGTAATATTTCACACTAAATTTGTTGTTAATATTGCGATGTGTTGGTGTCAATTCGTATGGGCTCAGGAATAGCCTGATTGGTATAGATTCGCCTGCAAAAAAAAAAAGAATTAAAAATTAAAAATTTTGTTCTTTCTATTTGTTTAGTTTTTATTCCTCTTTACGCGTTTGTTTTTGTTTCTTTTCTTTTTGCAGTTAATCGAGAATTTTGGGCGGACGTCACCATTGGTATTTGATCCAGAAATCGAGATTCTTTTTAATTAATAAATACTTATTTATTATAAAAAAATCATATATAAATATATAGTTATTTATTAATTAAATAATAATTAATATTATTATATTAATAGTATTATTAATTATTATTTAATTAATAAATAGAGTAAAATACAAAAATTGTCCTTGTGGTATACCAGATTCTGCATTTTTGTCCCTATATTTTTTTTTCCGGTTTTTCCGTCCCTGAACTTGTCAAAAAAGTAACGTGAAATTGTCCTTCCGTCCAATTTCCTCCGTTAACTAACGTGAAATGCCAAAAAAGTAAGGGTATTTTGGTCATTTCTGTTACTTTTTTGACAAGTTCAAGGACAGAAAAACCGGGGAAAAAAATTATACGTACAAAAACGCATAATCGGGTATACCACATAGACAAATTTCAGTAATTTACTCTAATAAATATGATAAAAAAAATTTATTTTTATAATAAATAGTTATTTATTAAATTTTAATCAACGGTAACCCATTTGATAATAGACAAAATAAATAATCCAAATCGACCCGACCCGACCCGTATACCTCTAACAGGAGCACCATCCATTAACTCAAATTTTGCTAGAGTCTCGGTTTCCACATGAGTGTTGGCTCCAGAACCAGTGGATTCTCGTCTCCTTATTTCAAGATCCATGTTTTTTAACTTTATTCTAACAAGCAGAAAATATATCTTCCCAATTATTACATCTTTCAAATGATACCTGTATATCAAAACAACAAACTTATCAGTTAGTTAGTTAGTTAGTTAGTTATCAGGGTATGTACAAATTTCTGTCCAATTGGGCCATTGCTTTGTGTCATGTTTGAGTCATTCAGCAACCTGATAAACTGATGATGTGGATACAAAGTCAACTTTCCTTGCCACATCAGCAGGTTATTGCCACGTCATCAGTTTTAAGTTTGATAGTGTTGTAGACTTACTTGCTCTTGTTATACTCAAATTCGATATGGAGACAGTCTTCTATTCCAACTTCCATCTGTGACAGTTGACAGTTGCATATCAGATAATGAGAAAATGTGAATATTGAAGTCAAAGTTGACCGAAATATATTTGTGTGTATTACCATTCAATGAGGTTAAAACGTAAATAAACCAAACATTATCTCCAAAAATTATCAAAATAACTATATTTTAAATAAATAATAATACATATCAAATGACCTTAATACTGTTGTTTATTGATGGAGGTGGGATATAGTTGCGGACCTGAAAAAAAAACATAAAAATAAGTCAGACAAAATTGAATAAGACTAAATTATAATAAAATAAAAGACTAAATTGAGTTAGAAAACAAAAGTCAAAGAGTCAAACTAATTTTCAGTTACTTACCACAAAATCTTGGTATTGTGTTATACTTCCAGCATAACCCCTACTGATTGTTACCTTCAGAACATACCTGCCAACAAACAATGCACAAACTTTTAATTATATTTAAAAAAAATAAAAAATAGAAAAAAAGAGCAAAATAGCCAATGACAATGCAATAGGTATAAAATCATATTTTATAAAATTTGATGGTTTTTAATTTTTTATATGCGATATTAGCTTGGTTATAAAAAAGAGTTACCTAAGTCTCACATTCACACCATTGTAAGTCTCGTATGGCATTTCAACTGTCGAAAATTCAAAAGAAAATGTTTTCTTTTCGTATAAGTCACCAGGAACATCCAGTTCACGAACTACATAACAAATATTAAAAAATAATTAGAAAAGAAAAATCATAAGAGAGTAATAAATTAATAATGTTGATTTAACAATGCAAATTTGTGATTTATCACAAACATGTACGATGAAATCAGAAAAACTTACCAAGGGAGGTAAAGTCATAAAAGTTGCCTTTGTCAAAATAGATTTCTGCAAATGGATAAAATTCAAGAACATATTACCACGGATTAGTAAGGAAATTGTTCAAATAAAAAAATAGGTACAAAGTTTACTAGAATACATATATAGGGTTAATTGGATAATTAATTACTAAGTTTAATGTTTTTCAATAATTAATTACTAGGGAGTATTTGATAAATAAGATTATAATTTATAAGTAGTAAACTCACCAATCTGGCCAAGAAGTTCTATTTTAATACCGTTATGCTCAACCTTTTTCCCTTGCATTGGTTCTAAAGAAATCTGGAGAAAAAAAAAGGTATAAATTTAAATACGACTTATTAATATTAAGTGAAGGATTATATTGAGAACCCTGATTTTAAAAAGAACTTTGAGAACCCTCTAATTTTAATCCTAGCCATCAAAAAAACAATCTAGTGGTCAATATTAGATAATGGCATGTATGTAATTAGTGGACCAATTTTGGACGGATGTTTACTAGACAAAAGGGTAGGATAGTAATTTTACAATTAATTAATTAATTAATTATTAATTGAAGAAACCGTCTCTCTCCTATTTTAAATGAAAAATCCTCCTTTTTCTCTACCAAACCCATAGAAATCGTCCTTCTCTCAGTCTCCCTTCTTCTCTATTAACTCTAGCTCTTTTTCTCATTCCTCCTCCTTCTATCTCTCTCGTTCCGGGCGTTTGCAGAAATTGACGGCATAGAACTCCCAAACCGGGATGGAGCAGATGCGGTCACATATTTCTGGTCTGCTCAGATGAAGGAGGAATAAAACTTCAAGATCTGGAAGTTTGAGACGATCGAAGCTTTGAGATATGGAAGTCCGAATGAGATTCCGGCTGACATCGCCGGAGATTCAACAAATGTTTTGAGATCTGGAAGTCCGAATATCACGATAGCAATTACAGGTTCGGTTTCTTTAAAAGTATCTAAGTTATTAATTGACGGTAAATCTCTAAAATTCAACATATTCAGAAAATTTAGATCTAAACTTTCCCATCAATTAGTTTTTTATTGTTTAATAGTATCTATATTTCTAAATAAATTGTACTCAGCGTTTGAATCTAAACTTTGTATATGTAGTTAAATAAATTATCACTAAAATTGAACATATATTCAGAATATGAGATTACATGCCTCAATTACAGGTTCAATTTCTTTATTATAATCACGATAGCACTTTAGAGATTCAATTACATGATGATGTCAACAAAATTAAAATTTCTAATAATTGATTTTTCTTGTTATTGCGGAAATTAATTTTTACATTCATTTCTTATTACTTTTTTTCCTGAATTTCTAATAATGTGTTATCCATCTGACAATTTTTGTCCACAATGTAAAGTGATGCGTGAATCCATGTATATAAAAGTTGGACGCATGTGTGTATCCATGTATATCAAAAGTCAGACGCATGCTTTCAATACTATAACTGTTTATATTAATCCATGTATATCATATATGTTTTTTTTTCTATGTTTTGCAGTGGTAGGTATAAAGAAAATTGACAAGTTATATAAATAAAGAGGAAATTACATAAATAAAGAGGAAATGAGCATTTTGTGTCACGGTATATAAAGAAGAAAGCTGCCTCAAAAGAGAATACAATTGCACGCCATCAACAATTTGAATGCATATATGTTATTCCTTGAATACATATATGTTTTTTTTAAATAACTTCTGACTTTTTATAATAATAAGTTCAACATGTATGTATTATGTTTGCTTTATCAATGTTGTTGAATTTGGATATAAATTTTATTTGTTAAACATGTTTGTTTTATGTTACATATATGTTTAATAAATATGCAAACTAACATATATTCGTAATCGTAAATAACACAAATTTTGAAATTAAGGCCAAAAAACATATATGCACATCTGCAAAATGACATGTATGCATAATCGTAATTTAGAATAACAGACCCGTAAAATAACATATATGCAACAAAAGATATTTGAAAATTAATGCCTAAATTTTAGGAAAGTTTAAAAAAAAGGAAATAAAAAATAAAATGTAAAATGTCCTAAATACCCCTGAACAATTAATATGAATTAAATTAATCAAAACTAATTTACTAAATTCTGATTGGTTAATAAGAGTTCTCAGAGTTCTTTTTGAAATCAGGGTTCTCAATATAACTCGACCCTTAATATTAATATTAATATATTATAATCACAACCATATGCCTAGAGTAACATATGTGTAATGTAATCAGTTATCAGACAAAAACAATACCTTTCCAGCAATTGTTTCTTGACTTTGGAAAAGGGGTACCATTGACATTTGACCATTTTCCTTCTTCAATGGAACCTAATAACCAAAAACAAACAAGTTTAGTTAGATCTTAGCAGTTTCGTTTATACTCTGTATCTATATGAAATGAAAACAATAAGAAATTCATACCTGCTTGCGAGTTTTGGCATCATTAAGTGTAATTGAAATATTACAAGCTGGCTTGAAAGCACCTAAAATGTAATTCTGATTAACAAAAACCAGAAACGAACTAGTCAAATTCCATTTCAACAACAAATAATGTTATTCGGAAACAAAATAGCTAAGGATTAAATAATATGTTACCATTCCGCCGGTGATCGAGTTCCGCTGTCAATTTCGCTCTTAGAACCCTAAACAGAATCAGAATGTGTAATTCTATCAAAATCCAATTGAAAAATAAGAAAATATAAGGCATGAGCTATTGATCCGCTGTTGTTCAATACATTTCGTGACAGTAGAATAAATCAAAACCCTAACTGATTACGATTACATAGTTCAATCAAAATTTGCTCCAATTTGCGTTTTAAATTGATTAGTTTATGCTTGTATCTATCAGGAATTTAATTGAGCGGAATGAAAAGACTCACCGGAACGTCGGTCGGAGAATACGATGGCCGGATCTGTTTACCAATGAAGTGATCTGATGATGAGTAGCAGAACCATTTACCCAAAGTTGAAGTTGAAAAAAACAAGTGCCAGATGGCTGAAGCCACAACTTCCAACAGTGGCGCGTGGTTTACAATCGTTGGCCCATTGGGCTAATTTATTTATGGGCCCAATGATACGTGTTATACATGTTTTGAATTTATCATCTCATGAACTTAGAGGTGCACATCAAATCTGGTTTTTTAACCGAACCGGTTTTAAAACCGGTTTAAAACCGGATGGGGTTTCTCACACACAAACCGGTTTAAAAACCGAATTTTAAAAACCGGATTTTTAGTACCGTTGAAAATACCGGATATGAAACCGGTTTTCTGAAAACCGGATTAAAAACCGGTTTTCTGAAAACCGGATTAAAAACCGGGTTACGCTGCAGTTGAAAATATTACCGTTAATATAGCCGTTCTGTTGGGGTCGATTTATGTACCTTTTTTTGCATTTTAAAGTCCCCAATTCGCGTAAATCCGATTTTTAAACCGATCCGATCCGACCAAACCGATCCTACCCGGCCAAACCGATCCGGTCCGATCCGGTTTGAAACCGGCCCGAACCGATTTTGATCGGTTCCTGCATATTTTGGTAAAACCGGTTCCAAGACCGAACCGGTTTGGACAAAATCGGTTTTGACCGGAGTTGACCAAAACCGATCCGGTTTTCCAGAAAAACCGGTTTGTGCAAAAATGAAAAACTATAAATTAATTGAAAGAACGTTTTAAGTAAAAATGAAATCAGTGAATTTAATAGAACTTTTGTCATCCGCTTTTTGTTTAATTTAATTTTTTATCATGTAACTATCAAATTATGCAAATTTAATAGAACTTTTGTCTTCTCCGACAAAAAAAAAATGTTGGTTCAGTGGTGATTCATACCACATGGTTAGTATGATATATTCATTTATTTATAATCAACCAATTCACACTTCCAATCCATTACCTAACTCAAATAACAAAAACGTTCTCCTCTTGAATATTTACTCATCTTAAAACGTAAATTCATAAGATTCAAGATGTAGTTTACTCTGAAGTAAATGATGTCAAACATATAAGTATCTTCAACTATTTATGTGAATCTAGATGGGTAACTGTAAAAAACAGCAATTAATTGAATTTGTACATATTTAATGGTTTCAGTTACTCTATATTCATCTATAGCAAAAATAATACAAATATTTCCATAATAAGCAAATATGTTAGCTATATTTTAAGTTTTTTTTTATTTTAGGAATGTTTCAAATATATATTGTAATATTATAGTATACATGCTTTAATACTGACTTCTTAATTAAGGGACTAAAAGTGTTAATCTATATATTAAGTGACGAGAATAGCTATTCATATTCTGTAACTTCATCTAAAGAAGTCACGGGATAACTATACAAAATTAGTTGTTATATGATCATATATACTTTTTAACTAACAAAAACAATAGAAAGCGTCCAAATATAGATTAGGAAGAGTAAACATAATAATGCAAAGTTGTTTGGTGGATTTATTTTAAAAAAATACCAATCAGGATATTAAATAAATAAAAAAACCAATGATTTTCATATCATTTATATCAAGCACATTTGTTGACTAGGTTAATGAGAAGTTGAAATGTCTTGAAGTTTGACGAAAGGCTTCCTTTTTTTCTGTTTTAGACTAATGTTCAAAGTACACTATTTTGACCGTCGTCAGTCGTCAATATTCATTTTGTATTCGTATGTTATGCTTCTTTGTTCAAAACTTGGATCACTTTACTAATAATATTAGTCGTGTAAGACTCATGGCAAACGCTCACTACAAGAAAATTCCAGTATAACTACGGACGAATTCCGTGGCAAAAAGCTGATTTTCCGTAGCTAAACATGAACAACTACAACAGATGCTACAACCTAATTTCATAGCAAATTTGTTCCTAGCAAATGACGTTTCGTAGCAAATTTCGTAGCCTTCCAGTCAGTGGTTACATCAGTTGGGAGCAATCTAAGATTGAAGGTTTGAATTGCGACTAAATAACGTTAGAGCACCATGTATGGTGGCTCAAGCTAAAACGTCAAATCAGCGCCACATCATTATTTCACATTTCACATCAAAATTTAAAATATCTCATGCCTCTATCATAACTCAGCTTAAAATATTAATTTGGGACCCACTAAAATACTCCCTACAATGCTCTTAGGATGATAATGAAGTCGTTATTACGAGAGTATCATTTGAAAACCTCATTACATTAGGCGTCAAAGTGGAAGTGTCATAGCTGTTTTGTAACATGTTTTTTTTATTACTTTTAGTTAATTCAAAATATATAGAAATAGGGAACTTTGCTAAAATAAATAACAAATGAGATATTTTACATTTTAATTAGCTACAAAATAATGTGAAATTTTACGTAATAAAAGGAAAAAAAAGCTCGTGTGCAAATATATGCTAGAATACCGACACTTCATGTCGCGAGTTATCCTTTTCTGATCTATCAAAGTCTATGAACTCCTTCTTACTATTTTTCGTTTTTAAAAAGCCGTAAAACTTCTTAAACTCTTTAACCGTTGGAATACTCTCCCGACGAAATAAACCCGAATTTTGTGATTCTTCAACAGTACGAGCTGAACCACTATACATCAGCCGTGGTGGTAACCCAACAGACGCACCATGACCCAACAATCCCGATGGTACTTCAAGTGCACCACCAACTGAAATACTGTGTGTTAATCTCAAAAGTTCTTTATTATTACTGATAGTTGGTGTAGTTTTGGTATCAGCATTTGATTTCAACGCGTTAATAACATTTTTTAGAGCTCGTGTCGGTGACCCGCGGTTAAATATCATGATCTCCCCGATCTCGGCCGGGCTCAAACTCGCACCGGTTTGGAAAATCTCTTCAACTTGTGGAAATAGTTTGTGCTCTTTTAACCCTAAATGACTATTAGCAAGTGTTTTAAAGGCAAGAAAATCACATAAGGGAAACTGCACGTGAACATCTATTCTACCAGGCCTTAGAACCGTTGGATCAATCTCATCTTTATTACTGACCGTAAAAACCATCACGCGTTCTTCACCGCAGGATGATATGATCCCATCCATAAAGTTTAATATTCCAGATAAATTCACAGCCGTTGATTTCTCAACTAAATACCGGTCTAAATCTTCAATAACGATCATTGATTTACTCGTTGTTTGCAGCAGAAGCAACTTCAGATCGGAATCGTTAACGACTTCTGTTAAATCGACGTCGTAGATATCGTACCGGAGGAACTTCGCCATTCCGGCGATGAAGCTCGATTTTCCGGTACCGGAAGGACCGTAAAGTAAGTAACTCCGTTTCCAGACGCGACCGAGCCGGTGATAATACTGTTCGGATTTCAAAAACGATTCTAAGTCGGATTTCATTTTGTTTTTGAGATCCGAATCGAGCACTGTCGTATCGATCGTTGCCGGATGACTAAACGGCACCGATATCCACCGTCCATTCTCCGGTTGATTCTCGGCGTTGATGTATAGCCGGATTTGCTTCGTTTTCTGTTCGATTTCATCGGTAACGTTATGAATATGTTGAAGGTACGAGCTCAAAATCCTACGTTTTTCTTTTCTTCTCATCTTCAAAACTAAACAATCCTTCTCAAACTTCCAGAATGTAACATCCCGAGACCCGACCTAGAATTTTAAATTACTTTCGATAAGTAATTCTATTTGTTTATTATTTTTGTATAAATTATGTGATTTATTTAGAATATAACATATAGTATCTAAGGGGCTAAAAAAATTAGTATTAACTGTTTTAATCAAGCATGAAAATGATAAATTACACTTTTTGTAAACTTTGAATTACAGTTCTAAAAATATCTTCGTTATTAAAATCTGAGTAAGATAAGTATTTTTAAATAAATGAAACGCGATCTAGACTTTCAGTATTATACTGCGTTTAAATGAAAGTACCTGTGTGTGTGTGTGAGGAGTGTACGTGTTATGTTTGAGGGCATGTGTCAAATTGGTCTTTCCCTTCCTTCTCTTTGCCAGACACGACACAACACACACACATACACTTTTCTTGAGTTTTTCTCCCAAAATTGAAGATCAAACCTTGAAGTTCTTGCCTCCTCCTTGGGATTTTCGGAATCTAGAAGCTAGATTAAGTAAGTTCTCTTCTTCCCTTAGCTAGGGTTTCATGTTCTTGAGTTTTGTTGAATTAGGGTTCTTGAGTTAAGTGAGTTTTTGTGAATTTCTTGATGAATCTTGATTGTAATCTGGAATTGATGCATGTTTTGGTGTTTAATTGAGTTCTTGCAAGTAATGTATGAATGGTTGTTAGTTATAGCTCATTTGGTGAAGTTTTCATGAAGCTCCATCAATGGTGGATTGGGGAAGAAGATGGAGATCTTCCCTAAATTGGTGAAATGTGTGTTTTGGTGTTCTTGAAGTGTTGTTAAGTTATATAATCATGTTAGAAGTGATAATTGTTGTATAGGTTTGATTGTAACATGAATTGATTGCTTTTGATAGATTAAAAGTAGTGTTTGGGTGAAATTTGTAAAAATCCCGTAACTAAAAGAAAATGGCAGATTTTGACCATTTTGCAAAAATCATATAAAATCAACCGTAACTCCGTTTTGGGCGTGCGACCAGTCGTTTCGAAGGTCTATGAGTCTACTTTAATAATATAATATTTTCCTGGACTGATATGGTAATAAAAATGAGCAGATTTCTGAGTTAATAGCAGGTGGTCAAATGTATCTTTTTTAGGTTAAACTTGTATTGATTATTTTGGGTGTTCAAAGTGTGTAACTAATTAACATGAAGTTGGTTATTATATGGTAATTGTATACTTGATGAAATGTTAATTAAGTGTTTATAAACATTGGAAGTTAATAAAACGATTTTGACCCGTTTGGGCCTTATATGATGAAACTTGACTAAATGCATAATTTTAACATTGGACTTATACTTTGAATGTTTAGTTGGAAGTAAAATAGCATTAGTATGTTTATGAAAGTATTAATTGATGAATTGATCATTTTATGATAGTGTGTGGATGATATTTAGGTAAAAGTCATGAACTAGTCAAATTGGTAATATATGACTTTAACTTGGAAATTGTTAGCCATTGTTGTAGTTCAATAAATTGATCATATAAGAGTTTTATAAAGTATATTAACATGTCTTAATTGGTAGTTTGTGGTTTTGACCCGTTTTCTAGAATTGCTAGTTAAATTCATGAATTGTTGACTTTGGTCAAACCTGGGAAATTGACTTTAGTCTTGGTCAATTAGTAAACTTTAATTATCAATTTCATAGCATAAATGTGTTACTTGATTAATTGGAAGTATGATTGCGATTGTTCCGGGTCTTGACCCGTTTGGTTGTTAAATTGTGCAATTTGACTTAAATAAAGTCAAAGTTGGTTAAGCTTGTATATGGATGCAAGTAGTATGTCAATAACTTAAATTAGTGATAAATGGATAACTTGACAATGTGGTATTAGTAAATTGCAAGTTTGATTTGATTAAGTGTCCCGACCCGTTTGGGCCGATTATGTGCAACTTGGATAAAAATACATGATGAATTGCTTGGAAGTGACTTAATGGAATTCTAGACATTGTCAATTAATATGTTTTGAAATGCAAGTGTTAAGTTGTCAATTGGTTGTACACATATAATGGTTTGACTTATAATTTGTACTTGTTGCAAAGTTAATGATTTCGGGTAACTAATTCGGTATTCATTTTGTACAGGAAAAGGGAAGGAGCCTCAGTGATATAAGATTACTGAGCTCGGTACTAAAAGGAAGCTAAGGTGAGTGGACTTAACCTTCTTTCTTTGTGTAATGTACAAAAGGTTGAAATGGTGGAGTTCTTAAGAGAAATTGCAGGATTTTTGCCTGTCTGGGGAAGATAGCGACGCTATCTGTAGATAGCGGCGCTATCTTGTTGATGTTTTTGGAAAATTTGTACAGAAACTCGAAATAGCGTTTTGACCCGAGATAGCGACGCGATTTTTTGGAGGATAGCGACGCTATCTTTGGATAGCGACGCTATCTTCTGGGAAATAGCGACGCTATCTTCTGATAGAGACGCTATTTCGGCTGGTTTTGGGAAAAATTTATTTTTCTTGGTTTTCATTAATTTTCCAGTGGTACCATTAATTGTGGGATTGTTAATGGTAGTATGTGCACATGTTTTCTAGAGTTTAGCTATGGTGGTTTTCGGCTAGGCTTCGTTACTATTGGATGGGGTGCTCGGACCCCTACGAATGTGTTCCGTCAGGGGTGAGTACCGTGCTAATAGTAATGTAGCCATCGGTAAACTGTTGTTCGGCCAACAACAGTTGTAGGTACCTTGCAAGTCCGCCGATACTCTCGTAACGTCCAATTGCTTGTGGAAGTTTGGACGGTTTTCTCCCTTTCGATTTCTCTTGATTTCTAATTTGTTGTGGTTATGCAGATTGATGTTTATTTCTATTCACTTAGCTTTGTGCTAATCCCTCATTTGTTGACTCTTTTCAGGTTGTGGATTTAGCTTGACTAGAGTCGGGTTTTGGAAGTCTGACCGTACTCTGATTTTGTAAACCGGGTCGAGCCTGTTTTTAGTAACACCTTTAAATGATTTATATATTTTAGTTAATATGTAAATGGCCTTTATAATATGTAATAATTAGGATTTATAGTTTTTCTTAAATCGCTTCCGTATGCATATATATATAAAAAAAAAAAAAATGGCTCTAAGATTGTGGTGTTACAATTTGGTATCAGAGCCCAGGTTTGGCAATGGTTGCACATTTAGGTGTATCATTCCCAAATCTTGGCTCGAGTTGGTCAAACTTCCTTAATTTTGGAGTGGATTAGTAGAGTGAATATGAATTGTGGTTTAGTAGTAGTTAGTATAATAGGTACTAACGGATTAAACTAAGAGTTTGTGAGATGTTGTGTTTGTTACAGGTATGGCCGATAACGATCCCAACCCGTTGGTGACCCTTCCGAACCCCGAACCGGAAATCATTGGTACGTCTAGAGATGCAAATGCAGATAGAGAAGATTATATTATAAGAATGGAAAGTCGATTGGAACACCTCCAAAATCTTGTTGATAGCATGAATCAGAATCAGAATAACCAACCACCAAACATCACTCACATGTTTACCCCTATATTATCTGCCCCTACCATGCAAATTCCCACAACTCCCGCCTTTACCATGACGGTTCCCCTAATGTCAACCTCATTCGAACCTCATCCTGTAATGTCACAGCCACAATACTACTATGTTAACCCAAGTCAAGGTATACCTCAATATCAATTCACGAACCAACCTTATCCGTTAGGTATGAAACCGATTTGCACCTTCAAACAATTCCTAGATTGTAAACCCCCTGAATTTAGTGGAAGTAGAGACCCCAATGTCACAATGAACTGGTTGAGGGAAATGGAGAGAACCTTAGATGCTTGCGGGTGTGATGACCAACACCGGGTGATGTATGCCACACGAAAGTTAGTAGGTGGTGCTATGAATTGGTGGGATACTTTGATTGAGCACTTACCCAAAGAAGTTAAAAACAGTATAACATGGGATCAATTTAGAGAACAGGTGTGTAAGCGTTATTGTAATTCGTTCGAGATGGATAGAATTCGATCTGAATTCTTAAATTTGCGGATGACCGAGAAGATGACGGTTGATGATTTGATCGAACAATTTAATGAGAAATTAAGATTTGTACAACAGTGGGTGCCTGATGAGTCATCAAAAATAAAGCATTTTATTGGTGCGTTGCGACCCGAGTACCGCATTACAGCGAGGCTCGCAACCACTTTGTCACAGGCCTTCGATTTGGCCAAAACAGTAGAAGGTGATTTGAATACTCGAGATTGGGTGACCAGGGATAGGTCAGAATATCAAAAGTTAAAGTCTGCACAATCGGATTTCAAACAGAATAAGAAAGGGCAGGGAAATCAAAAGCATGGAAACTCGAATCATATACAATCGACAGGTAGTTCGGGTCAGAAGGCACAATGGTGTGCTAGGTGCAGATCTTCTCACATAGGTGGTTGTACAACTCAGACTATGAGATGTGTCAAGTGTGGTCAGTTCGGGCACACGTGGAATGATTGTAGGTTCCCGCGAAATGTATGTTGGAATTGTCAGAAAGAGGGTCACAGGGTCGGTGACTGTCCTACAGAAAGGAAATTGGGTTCAGGGTCGGGGTCGGTGAGTGGGTCGTTATCTTCAACGGGCCAGAAGAGGAAGAATCACCCTTCACCCGAGGGTAGGTCATTTCAGATGATTGTCCAAGATACCACCTCCACTGATGATGATATCACAGGTATGTCTTTGACAATCTATTTATTTATATGTATGTTAATTAAATTGAAGCAAATTGCTTATTTGTGATTATGAATTATGTGATGAACTGAAAATTGTTTATGTGTGTGTTTACTCCATTAGGAATAAAGATAGTTAGTGATATATGGATTTAAGTCTTCATCTATTTGTTGAGGTTCAATTTGTTGTGGTAAATGATTGTCGTACTCGTCCGTTAATGTGATGCCTATAGTTAGATTGGTGTAATCTTAGGCTTTGACTAAGTAGTCCTATGTAGGATTGCTTCTTGATTTAAGAAAAATTAATTAATGGCCGTGACCTATCAAGTCACATGTAGTGACTCGATAAGTGTTAGCCGAATTTATTGACCATTGTATATTGAATTATGATTATATTGTTAAATGATATACTGAATTGCTAACAAATGAAGATAGTAGTGGTTTGAAAAGTGAAGACTGACATGTTGACTTTTATTTTGCATGGCCATTTAGTTGAAATACATCGTTGTATGCTTATAAAAGTGTCAATTGGTTCTTTTATGTGTTATAGATGTTAAATAAGAAAGAAAGTTAATGAATTATATCTGAATGATTTCTCCATGACTCGAATTGTTATAGGTAGGATTTTTTTAAAAAAAAAAAATGTCTTTTATGTTCAATGTGTAAATGAAAATTGACATGAAGAATTAAATTTATATTGATTTTCGTTTATATTGAATTGATTTTCGTTTATATTGATGGATAAATTTTAGAGTGAATATAAAATTTAATAATATTGTGTAATTTTGATAATTAGTGAATTATGATAGTCGATTTAGTAATAATAATTCTAAAATTTTGAGATTTTAACTGCTTAAGAGTGCAAAATTTCGTTGAAATAATAAACAAAAGAGGATATTTGAGAGTCTAAGACACTTAAATGTTAAATTACATTAAACAAAAAAATAGATTGTATATGCTTTTTAATGTTTAAAATATTATAAGTGGAGTTATGCGAACCATGACCTGGAGATTGTGATAAATGACATTGCGTAATTATCAACTTTTAAATATAAAACGTGCGAATTATACATACCGAAAGAGTTTACAGTGTGTGATTATCTGAAGAAATTATGATTAATATACGAATTGCTTAAATAGAAATGACTTCTCGCTAAATGGATAAATTAAAAACAACGTAATTAGAGAACTATCGAATGAGACACCAAGTTTGAAACTACAAAGAAAAGAAAATGAGGATTTAATAAATTATAATTTCGATAATGTTAGTAATATGGAGAAACAATAAGGATTATTATTTTGACATGTAAATATGAGACAATGATATAATAATGTTTGTAAACATGTTTCATTTCTTTTGCGGGTAATCAATGAGATTTCGAGGACGAAATCTTTTTAAGGGGGGTAGATTTGTAACATCCCGAGACCCGACCTAGAATTTTAAATTACTTTCGATAAGTAATTCTATTTGTTTATTATTTTTGTATAAATTATGTGATTTATTTAGAATATAACATATAGTATCTAAGGGGCTAAAAAAATTAGTATTAACTGTTTTAATCAAGCATGAAAATGATAAATTACACTTTTTGTAAACTTTGAATTACAGTTCTAAAAATATCTTCGTTATTAAAATCTGAGTAAGATAAGTATTTTTAAATAAATGAAACGCGATCTAGACTTTCAGTATTATACTGCGTTTAAATGAAAGTACATGTGTGTGTGTGAGGAGTGTACGTGTTATGTTTGAGGGCATGTGTCAAATTGGTCTTTCCCTTCCTTCTCTTTGCCAGACACGACACAACACACACACATACACTTTTCTTGAGTTTTTCTCCCAAAATTGAAGATCAAACCTTGAAGTTCTTGCCTCCTCCTTGGGATTTTCGGAATCTAGAAGCTAGATTAAGTAAGTTCTCTTCTTCCCTTAGCTAGGGTTTCATGTTCTTGAGTTTTGTTGAATTAGGGTTCTTGAGTTAAGTGAGTTTTTGTGAATTTCTTGATGAATCTTGATTGTAATCTGGAATTGATGCATGTTTTGGTGTTTAATTGAGTTCTTGCAAGTAATGTATGAATGGTTGTTAGTTATAGCTCATTTGGTGAAGTTTTCATGAAGCTCCATCAATGGTGGATTGGGGAAGAAGATGGAGATCTTCCCTAAATTGGTGAAATGTGTGTTTTGGTGTTCTTGAAGTGTTGTTAAGTTATATAATCATGTTAGAAGTGATAATTGTTGTATAGGTTTGATTGTAACATGAATTGATTGCTTTTGATAGATTAAAAGTAGTGTTTGGGTGAAATTTGTAAAAATCCCGTAACTAAAAGAAAATGGCAGATTTTGACCATTTTGCAAAAATCATATAAAATCAACCGTAACTCCGTTTTGGGCGTGCGACCAGTCGTTTCGAAGGTCTATGAGTCTACTTTAATAATATAATATTTTCCTGGACTGATATTGATACGGATTCGTATAAAGTGGAGCTAGAACCCTAGCTACCTTATTTCGATCAACCGAAATAATACACGTGAACAAATGTGTTCGACAAAATACTTGTATTCAATAATCTATCACCCAACCAAGAACTACAATCCCTATAAATAATAAAGCTAATAAAGATAAAGACGAGCTAAACTAGGAAAAGGAAAACAATCTAAGATAAACTCTAATTTAAATAAAAGATAAATTCAAAAGTTGGTTGGATGCTTGTTGATAAACTCGGCCGAAACTTCTAGCCACGAGTTGATGGTTCGGGTTGTGATATTGTCTCCGGGTCGGGATCTTCTAATATAGTAGGATCCGTATCATCCTCCCCCTCTAAAAAAGGACTCGTCCGCGAGTCATCATCATCATTAGAAGGTTCATAAGGAGACAAATCAGCGACATTAAAGGTGGCAGATACTTTATAATGCCCGGGAAGATCGATTTTATACGCATTATCGTTTATTCGCTGTAACACGCGAAAGGGTCCATCTGCCCGAGGTTGAAGTTTACCGAACCGCCCATGAGGAAAACGTTCCCGACGTAAATGAATCCACACGAGATCTCCTTCATTAAAAACGACCTTCTTACGATGTTTATTTGCACGAGATTGGTACTGTACATTGTGTTTGATAATCTGCTCACGTACTTGTTCGTGCAAGAGTTTAATTTGTGTGGCTTGTTCATCACCCTCCGTGCTAAAATGTTGTGATTCGATTGACGGCGAGAGGTCAAGGGGTGTGAAGGGATTACGTCCGTACACGACTAAAAATGGACTACGGCCCGTAGAGCTATGATTCGAGCGGTTGTAAGCGAATTCTGCCTGAGGAAGAACGAGATCCCATTTCTTTGGACTGGTGCCCACTAAGCTGCGGAGTAAATTGCCCAAACTCCGGTTTGTCACTTCGGTTTGGCCGTCCGTTTGGGGATGGTGTGAACTGCTAAATTGTAGCTTAGCTCCCAAACGCTTCCAAAGTGTACGCCAAAAATGACTAATAAACTTAACATCTCGGTCCGACGTGATGGTTTTGGGGACCCCGTGTAAGCGTACGATTTCATCGAAATATAGGCGTGCCACTTGTGAAGCATCGTACGTTTTTGAGCAAGGGACAAAATGCGCCATTTTGGAAAAGCGATCAACAACAACCATGATCGAGTCCTTCTTGCGTTGCGTTAATGGTAAACCCAGTACGAAATCAATACTAACGTCTTCCCATGGGCGCTCGGGAGTTGGTAAAGGGGTGTAAAGCCCTTGATTCGTATGATGGGTTTTGGCGATGTGGCACACACGACACCGTTTAATAATCTTGGAGACATCGCGAGGTAATCGCGGCCAAAAGAAGCGGTCTTGCACTAAAGCAACTGTTTTCTCACGGCCAAAATGACCGGCGAGGGCACCCTGATGACACTCGAGGATGATGGCGTCACGGAAAGAGGACAATGGAACGCATAACCGACATCCTTTATAAAGCAAACCCTCCTTTTGAATAAAATCACGGTACGGACCATTGGAGCTGTGCGCCCATGTGGTGGAGAAGTCTGGGTCGTCTTGGTACAAATTGGTAAACGAGGAGAACCCGACAACTTCAAAAGTGACTGACGTATGGAGTGCAGGGCGTCGGCTCAAAGCATCTGCGACGGAGTTTGCGGAGCCTGCTTTATGACGAATAACAAAGTTAAAATCCTGCAGTAACTCGACCCATTTTGCATGCCGCGGGTTTAGTTTTGACTGCCCTTGTATGAATTTTAGAGCTTGGTGATCGGAATATAAGATAAATTCGCCTGATAGTAGATAATGGCGCCAATATTCAAGGCTTCGTACAATGGCGTAGAATTCTTTATCGTATGTACTATATCGTCGGCGAGTGTCGCTAAGTTTTTCACTAAAAAAAGCGATGGGGCGTTGTTGTTGGCTCAAAACGCCGCCAATGCCTACCCCCGATGCATCACATTCAACCTGGAAAACAACGTTAAAATTGGGAAGTGCTAACACCGGTGCTTTTGTGACCGCTGTTTTTAGGGTGTCAAAAGAGCGTTGTGCTGAGTCGGTCCACGAGAATTTGTTACTTTTTAAGCTCTCGGTAAGGGGGGCAACAAGGGTACTAAAGTTGCGGATGAAACGCCGATAAAAGGAAGCTAGACCGTGAAAGCTTCGAACATCGTGCAGATTTGTGGGTGTCGGCCAAGTGGTGATTGTCGAGACCTTAGATTCATCCATGCGGATTCCGTGTCCCGAGACGAGGTACCCCAAAAATACAACCTCATTGGTGAGAAAATGACATTTCGTGGCGTTAGCATATAGTTTTTGTTGGCGCAATACCATGAAAATGTCGCGGAGGTGGCACAAGTGTTGTGTCACATCTTTGCTAAACACCAATATATCGTCGAAATAAACAACTACGCAGTGACCGATAAAGGGTTTAAAAATGTGGTTCATCAGCCTCATAAACGTGCTAGGGGCGTTTGACAACCCGAATGGCATCACCATCCACTCATATAATCCGTCGCGTGTTTTAAACGCGGTTTTCCATTCATCCCCGGGTCGCATGCGAATCTGATGATAACCACTACGTAAATCAATTTTTGAAAAAATGGACGCCCCATGGAGGTGATCAAGCAAATCATCAAAACGCGGTATTGGAAAGCGGTATTTGATTGTGATTTTATTAACAGCTCGACTATCGATACACATCCGGAATTTTCCTCCAGGTTTCGGAACAAGTACAGCGGGAACAGCACACGGACTCATGCTCTCACGGATGAGGCCTTTGTCTAATAACTCGGTTACTTGTCGGTGAAGTTCCGTGAATTCCTTAGGGTTCATGCGGTACGCGGGTTTATTAGGAATGCTTGCGCCGGGTAGGAAATCAATGCAGTGTTGGATTTCCCGCTCGATTGGTAGCCCGACAGGAATGTCGTCGGGGAAAACGTCACGGAATTCGGTGATGAGGGGCTGTATTTCCGGTGGTATATTCGGAATTTCGGCGTTTGCCTCGGTCACTAGAAGACCAAAGATAATGTGACCCGGGCCCGTGGGTGTTGTGCGATTGAGATGGTGAAACATGGGACCCGAAACGAGCATGGACTCGGCTCCATGTTCGCGCGGATCTAGTGGAGCGAGGGTGATATTAATACCATCTTTTTTAAACGAATAGGTGTTTCGGAAACCATCATGTTTGGCGCGACGATCATATTGCCACGGTCGCCCAAGTAAAAGGTGGCACGCGTCCATTGGGAGGACTTCACACCAAAGTTCATCCGCGTATTTGTTCCCAATGGAGAATTGTACCAAACACCGATGCGTGACTTTAATAATGTTACCCTTTTTCAACCAAGTGAGTTGGTACGGTTCGGGGTGTGGTTGGAGGGTTAAGTTCAATTTTTCCACCATAGCCGTAGCGACTATGTTTTCACAGCTACCACCATCAATAACGACAGTGCATACTTTGCCTTTTGCGGTGCACTTGGTACGGAAAATGTTGTTACGTAACCATTGAGTATCATCGTCCGGAGTATGGAGAGCGGTACTAAGAACCCGCTGAACGACAAGGGCTTCGCCCCGATCGGGCAAAAGAATTTCGGTTTCGGTGTCAGGGGTTTCATCGTTGTCGTCGGTATCGTAAGTAGGCACGGGGTCGTCAATAAAGGCGACTACTTGTGTATTCGGACAATCGCGTTTTAAATGTCCGAGTCCTTGACATTTATAACAACGAAGTGGGTTGCTGTTGGACCCCACGGATGAGGTAGAACCCTGCGGTTCGGTTTTGACAGGAGTCGTGCGGTTCGAACCACTTGTGTTGGCCGGGGGTCGGTTAGTGAACCGTGGTGGTGCGGACCGAGTTTTGTTCGCTAATTGTTTTTCCACGCGTTGAGCTAACCTGCACACATCAGAAAACGACCAATACTGTTGTAGCATAACAATATCCGATATGTCGGATCGGATCGCACCCAAGAAGCGTGCGATGATCTGTTCGTCGTCTTCTTCGACACCACATCGCATGCGTAATCGTTCGAACTCGACGATAAAATCTTCAATCGTGAGTTGTTTTTGTTTTAGATTGTGGTAATCTAGAAACGAATCTTGCTTGTGATTGACCGGGAGAAACTTGGACTGCATCAATCTTTTCATCTTGTCCCACGTCTCGACTTTGCGTTTCCCTTGCCGATAACGTTGGTTCTGTACGTGTTCCCACCACAAAGAAGCATATTTGCGTAAACGTATAGCAACAATTTTTACCTTGAGATCTTCGGGAATGCGTTGGAGGTCGAATATGCGTTCGACGGTTTGGAGCCAATCAATAAAATCGTCTGGTTGGAGTTTGCCTTCGAACTCTGGAATTTGCGGGCGAATTCCGAGGGCTCGTAATGGATCATGGGGTGGCGGTGATGGACGGCGACGGTAGTCCCGACCAAAAACGTTGTGGTCGTCACCGTTGTTGCGGATGACAGACTCGGTGGCGGAATCGTCCTGATCGAACTGATTGAGTTCAAGCTCGCGAATCCGTTGTTGCAGGCGTTCAATCTCAGCAACATCTAGTGGGTCACGTTGTTCATAACCGTTGCCTCCGGCGGCGAATCTACGGTGGTGACGACGATCTTCCTCACGTCCCGACATGCTTGAGAAAAAAAAACCGTGCTCTGATACCACTTGATACGGATTCGTATAAAGTGGAGCTAGAACCCTAGCTACCTTATTTCGATCAACCGAAATAATACACGTGAACAAATGTGTTCGACAAAATACTTGTATTCAATAATCTATCACCCAACCAAGAACTACAATCCCTATAAATAATAAAGCTAATAAAGATAAAGACGAGCTAAACTAGGAAAAGGAAAACAATCTAAGATAAACTCTAATTTAAATAAAAGATAAATTCAAAAGTTGGTTGGATGCTTGTTGATAAACTCGGCCGAAACTTCTAGCCACGAGTTGATGGTTCGGGTTGTGATATTGTCTCCGGGTCGGGATCTTCTAATATAGTAGGATCCGTATCAGATATGGTAATAAAAATGAGCAGATTTCTGAGTTAATAGCAGGTGGTCAAATGTATCTTTTTTAGGTTAAACTTGTATTGATTATTTTGGGTGTTCAAAGTGTGTAACTAATTAACATGAAGTTGGTTATTATATGGTAATTGTATACTTGATGAAATGTTAATTAAGTGTTTATAAACATTGGAAGTTAATAAAACGATTTTGACCCGTTTGGGCCTTATATGATGAAACTTGACTAAATGCATAATTTTAACATTGGACTTATACTTTGAATGTTTAGTTGGAAGTAAAATAGCATTAGTATGTTTATGAAAGTATTAATTGATGAATTGATCATTTTATGATAGTGTGTGGATGATATTTAGGTAAAAGTCATGAACTAGTCAAATTGGTAATATATGACTTTAACTTGGAAATTGTTAGCCATTGTTGTAGTTCAATAAATTGATCATATAAGAGTTTTATAAAGTATATTAACATGTCTTAATTGGTAGTTTGTGGTTTTGACCCGTTTTCTAGAATTGCTAGTTAAATTCATGAATTGTTGACTTTGGTCAAACCTGGGAAATTGACTTTAGTCTTGGTCAATTAGTAAACTTTAATTATCAATTTCATAGCATAAATGTGTTACTTGATTAATTGGAAGTATGATTGCGATTGTTCCGGGTCTTGACCCGTTTGGTTGTTAAATTGTGCAATTTGACTTAAATAAAGTCAAAGTTGGTTAAGCTTGTATATGGATGCAAGTAGTATGTCAATAACTTAAATTAGTGATAAATGGATAACTTGACAATGTGGTATTAGTAAATTGCAAGTTTGATTTGATTAAGTGTCCCGACCCGTTTGGGCCGATTATGTGCAACTTGGATAAAAATACATGATGAATTGCTTGGAAGTGACTTAATGGAATTCTAGACATTGTCAATTAATATGTTTTGAAATGCAAGTGTTAAGTTGTCAATTGGTTGTACACATATAATGGTTTGACTTATAATTTGTACTTGTTGCAAAGTTAATGATTTCGGGTAACTAATTCGGTATTCATTTTGTACAGGAAAAGGGAAGGAGCCTCAGTGATATAAGATTACTGAGCTCGGTACTAAAAGGAAGCTAAGGTGAGTGGACTTAACCTTCTTTCTTTGTGTAATGTACAAAAGGTTGAAATGGTGGAGTTCTTAAGAGAAATTGCAGGATTTTTTGCCTGTCTGGGGAAGATAGCGACGCTATCTGTAGATAGCGGCGCTATCTTGTTGATGTTTTTGGAAAATTTGTACAGAAACTCGAAATAGCGTTTTGACCCGAGATAGCGACGCGATTTTTTGGAGGATAGCGACGCTATCTTTGGATAGCGACGCTATCTTCTGGGAAATAGCGACGCTATCTTCTGATAGAGACGCTATTTCGGCTGGTTTTGGGAAAAATTTATTTTTCTTGGTTTTCATTAATTTTCCAGTGGTACCATTAATTGTGGGATTGTTAATGGTAGTATGTGCACATGTTTTCTAGAGTTTAGCTATGGTGGTTTTCGGCTAGGCTTCGTTACTATTGGATGGGGTGCTCGGACCCCTACGAATGTGTTCCGTCAGGGGTGAGTACCGTGCTAATAGTAAAGTAGCCATCGGTAAACTGTTGTTCGGCCAACAACAGTTGTAGGTACCTTGCAAGTCCGCCGATACTCTCGTAACGTCCAATTGCTTGTGGAAGTTTGGACGGTTTTCTCCCTTTCGATTTCTCTTGATTTCTAATTTGTTGTGGTTATGCAGATTGATGTTTATTTCTATTCACTTAGCTTTGTGCTAATCCCTCATTTGTTGACTCTTTTCAGGTTGTGGATTTAGCTTGACTAGAGTCGGGTTTTGGAAGTCTGACCGTACTCTGATTTTGTAAACCGGGTCGAGCCTGTTTTTAGTAACACCTTTAAATGATTTATATATTTTAGTTAATATGTAAATGGCCTTTATAATATGTAATAATTAGGATTTATAGTTTTTCTTAAATCGCTTCCGTATGCATATATATATAAAAAAAAAAAAAAAAATGGCTCTAAGATTGTGGTGTTACACAGAAGATTCTAGAACCGAGGTACGTATCTGAAAGCATTTCCTGTGCACCGTCGATCACGAGATTGATTTCGTTCGGTTTGTTGTTACCTGAAAATAGGTTAACGAAATCGGAATCTTCAGCTGACGGTAACGAATTGAGATACGTAACAACTTTGCGATAAACTTGATTTTGTTGCATATGTTGGTTGAATTTGGGGATTTTGTAGAACTGGTGAGCATGAAAGCATTCCTCCAGCTGTTTAAATTTATTTTGTAAAAAATGTCCTGCAGACGTCCGTGATAATACTCTATGAACCAACCAGAAACAAGCAATCACCGCCATAAACACAATTAAAGTTATGAGAAACATAATTAAGCTTTCAAATATGATGAATGGTGATGAACTGATGAGAGAGAGAGAGAGGTAGTTGTGGGATATGCAATGCTTTTAGGAATGAATTTATATATAGGATTATAAATAAGTTACACATGTGAAGGAGTTGTAGGAGTCAAGAAAGGGTGGTGATAGGAAGAGAATGTGTTAGTATTATGATCGTTTTCTTGTATAATTATTTATCAGGGCTGTCTAAACTGATATGACAGGACAAAAATACATAAAATTAAATTAAATTGAGACGAAACTGAAATTTGAATTTGTGTCCGTGTCGTGTTCGTATTGTGTAAAACAAACACGAAGTCGTGACGTGTTCGTCAGTTCGTGTTCAGAAATTAACACAAAATTGACACGATAGTTATGATTTTGTCGTGTTTGTCGTGTCTTTAGCATGTAATAAGTAAGAAATTTGTTATTTTTGTTATTTATTTTGTGTTATCATGTTTGTCGTGTTTATCGTTTTTTAATCGGGTCGTGTTCGTATCAGCAAAATAAAACACGACTTCGTGTCGTGTTGTTTTCGTGTTGAACGAATTCGTGTTGTGTCGTGTTACCCAAAAACACGAAACAATAGCATAATTTGACAATCCTATTCAGATATATGGCTAGAAATTTTTTTAAAACAACTATGATAACGTTTAAACCGCATACATCATGAACAAAAAACGATCACCCAGATAGAGCATGTTATAAATAAGAATATCGTTATTAATTAATATAGAATATTTAAAAATTGGTCTATAAACGTGTGCTTAAGTCATGTTATTGTGTTAATTTGTTTGTACTCGTGTTAACAAACTAATTTATGGCCCAAATGCATCTGTTTAAGTGATATAAGAATATAAAATTTGAGAGAGATACCTAAAATCCGAAAGAGATGTCAAAACAATAACAATTGACCTAAGTATATAAATCAAATAACGTTTAGAATGCTGTTAATTGTTAACCGTGGTTTCTTTACTCATGAGTTTGAGCAGTTAGTGTTTTACAGTGAGATAAATTGTTTTGAAAGTCGCTTCATACAAAATATGAGAAATCATGCATGAAAAGTCGCAACATATTTCTTTCTTTCGCGGTTGATACATTTTGTTTCCTTGCACCTGAAGTGGTGAAGCTCCTCAAAAGAATCCAACAAGTTATGTATAGTAACATTATGAAACCTAAATCCATAAATATTGATTTCAAATTAACATGCAACCAAAAAGACAACTTGTTGCTCATTTGCCTATATAAATTTTATATAGTCTTTTTTTGAGCAAAATAAAACAGACTGTTAACATTTTAAACATAGTTTGTTAGAACCATATGAATAGGATAAAAGTTTCATAGGATAAAAGGTAAATTACATCATATAAAATATGATATATTATGAAGATGCCATCACGGGGTTTGGTAATATTGTTATTATGGATAAAAAGGGAAAAGTCGATTTTTTAATATTCGAAAAGCTTGACATAATAAAGTGTGCATGTGTTTTTACTTTTCAAAACTACATTCGGGTCAAAGTGATGCCTAACGTTGAAAGTGGCTTTGATGAGATGACTAATATGTTGATGATTGAAGTGAATGCTTTAATTGATTTCTATTATTCTCTTATGATTCTTTTGTCATTTACGGGAATGTAATTTTCAGTCAGCTTTACATTATAATGTTTTTAAAATAATTTTTTTTACGTTGAACCCACTAATGCAATAGATACGGTCCAACCAGATGAACCAGACAGTTAAACCAGATAACAATACCTTTGAGTAACCATAATTCAATAACTATGTAATGATGTACAAATGTCAAACTAGAAAAATACAAAATAAATATAATTCAAAACCAATTTTTCAACCAAATTTAATACTTTTAAATTCTAAAACCTATACTTTCTTCATTTCAAAATAAGTGATACACTTTTCATTTGAGGGTGTTTCAAAATAAGTGATACACTTTAAAAACTTACCATATTTGGTAAAAAGTAGTAGAACTCACACTCATTAACTATTTAATTTAATATTATAAAATGACACGTTTACCTTACTTTTTAAGAATCATTAACTTCACTTTAATCTAATAAACTTTTATTATCATATTTTGCCTAAAAAACATAAAACCCAAAGTGTATCACTTATTTTGAAACGGAGGAAATATTAAAGAAATATCCATTTTTTTATTTTGTTTACCTAATATTTTTTATAAACCCTAAACTTTCCAGTTCAAAGATATTTATATCTAATTGATAACCACTAATCTAACCAGTTCATTCTAACCAGCTACACCCCGATTCAACTAGCTAATTGAATAGAAGAAGTTTTAAAACATTGGACATAGTAAATGCCATATTGTTTGTCTCAATATAATAAATAATTTTTATTTTTTGCAAGACAAACATAACATTAAAAGTGAGCAACGAGAATTTTCAACTGGTCACAAAGAAGCCTCTAAACCAACTCTGGTATAACTTGATAAAAGCAGTAAATTTAAATAAATATACACGACCAAGTTATTAAATAAATATAAAATTCGGTGAAAACATAAATTTAAAGTTTAAACTTACTCCTACAAAGTTGCATAACCAAACTATGTAAAATAACCAATCAAACACATGTTATAGTTATACATCATAATCACGTATTAAAATACTTTCAAAATTGGGATAGGATTTGATGATCTATTAATGATCATCGTGATCTTGGTTATCTGATCTAATGTTGATAATTTGTGAGACCACGAGCTTTGAAAGCTCACTAATGGCGGCTTGAACATTATCGGTTTCCCGTGGGACCGACCATATTTCTGATTGTGAGCCCAAACCGCTGTATTCGCTTGCTGCAACCCGTGTTTTTTTGGATGTGAGTACCACTTTTTCTAGATCCGCTTGTGATAATGGTCTTGGCCACTGAATAAAGACAAAAGGAAACGTAATAGAAAAAGGTCAAAAAGGATGATTTTTTTAGTGCTGGTCAAAATGGGTCGGGTTGGGGCTGACCCGAAACCCGTTTGGCCCAAAATAAAAATTAGCTTTTTTGTAAAACAGTTAGTGTTGTAGAACTTATATAGTTATGATTAAAGAAGTTATATTACAAAAAATAATCTGACTCTTTGAATAGAACAAAAATGGGTCAAAACATCTTCAAGCCAAAACGAATAAGTTTTTGGTATGTCAAAACCTGACACGACACGACAAAAATACACGAAATGAAACGAAATAGGGACGAAAAATCGAAATTTGAATTCGTGTTTGTGTTGTATAAAACAAACAAGAAGTCGTGTCATGTTGTGTTCGGGTTAAGAAATTTACACGAAATTGTCACGATAGTTATAATTTTGGGAACATTTAGTAGTAATTTATGTTATATATTGTCATGTTTGTCGGTTTTTAAGCATGTACTAAGTATGCAATTTAAATTTCTTATTTATCTCGTTTTTGTCGTGCTTCTGGGTTTTTTTTAATTGGGTCGCGTTCGTGTTAGCAAAAAAAAAACATCGTGTTACCCAAAAACACGAAACGATAGCACGATTTGACAGCCCTAGTTTTGGTAGTAATCAAAACAGGTCCACTTGAATTGATCTGAAAAATGTGTGTGTGTGTGTGTCGTGTTTCTGGTTTTTTTTTAATTGGGCCGTGTTCGTGTTAGCAAAAAAAAAAAACAAAAACTTCGTGTCGTGTTACCCAAAAACACGAAACGATAGCACGATTTGACAGCCCTAGTTTTGGTAGTAACCAAAACAGGTACAGTTGAATTGATCTGAAAAATGTGTGTGTGTAGTGTGTGTGTGTGTGTGTGTGAGAGAGAGAGAGAGAGAGAGAGAGAGAGAAACTAACATCTGACGATTTTCCCTTCTTTTCATCATCCAATAAATCTCTAACAGGAAAATAAGCTGCTTGTTTACAAAGCTCTAAAAGATCTGAGCCCGTATAACCTTCACACAATGCAGCTATAGAATCAAGATCAATATTATCCTCCACTCTTTCACCCTTCAAAATCACCTTCAAAATTGCTGCCCGTTCTTTTCGGTCAGGTACCCCAATTTCAAATGCTTGTGGAAGACGCCTTAAAATTGCTTCATCCAGCTCTGATGGACGGTTTGTTGCAGCAAGAACCATCACCCGAGCATTCTCTACATAAAAAACATAAAAAAAGATACATTTTAGTACCCTGAACTTGGCTGAATAGGTCTTCTACTACCCTGAACTATTAAAGGTGCATCATGATACCCTGAATTTGACAAAATGGTCAATTTAGTACCCTGACTCACTACTCGGTCCAAGATCAGACTCGGTCAAAGTTCGGATTTGGTCCAAGTTATGATTTTGGTTTTCTAAATTTCGTCTAACTCGGTCCACAAGAGGTTTAATGATCCGGTCAAAAAAAAAAGAAGCAGCTAACTCAGTCAGAAATAACTCAATTAACAGCTAACTCAGTCAGCAACTATCAAACGACCCCTAATTCGGTCTTGTTTCCTCACGTGATTTGCTTCTAATATCAATATATTGAGATGAACGTATATTTTTTCGACCGTCAAAATTTCTAACGAAAGTAAGTCAAGTAAGAATACGCAATCAAATTAATGAGTCGTGGTACTAAATCAATCATTTTGTCAAGTTCAAGGTACCATGTTGCACCTTTAATAGTTCAGAGTAGTAGAAGACCTATTCAACCAAGTTCATGGTACTAAAATACATTTTGGCCTATATATAAATATACGTATCATTCTGATTTCTGTAAATATAATTATCAAAAGGAAACTTACGGTCTGTGGTAAAACCATCCCATAAAGCCATAAACTCAGTCTTCATATTGGTCAATGCTTCATGGTCACTAGTACGGCGTTGACCAAGAAAACTATCCACCTCATCAATAAATATTATAGCAGGCTGCAGTTTGTATGCCAGACTAAATACAGCAGCCACTGAAAATATGAAAGAAAAAACAAAAGGATATAGAAACAATATCTTGCACTCCAAGAAACCCAAATACAATTAATATATAAATAAAAGTATAAATTTTTATGACTCACCGAGCTTTTGTGCATCTCCAAACCATTTGCTCATCAAATCTGATATTCTCACATTAATAAAAACAGCACCCGATTCTTTTGCAATAGCTTTTGCAAGCATGGTTTTCCCTGTGCCAGGTGGCCCGTATAACAGAACACCTTTTTGAGGACCGAGAAGTTTTCCATAAGAAAATAGTTCGGGCCTACGTAAGGGTAATATCACTAATTCATATAGTGATTGTTTTATGGATTCTAATCCTCCAATTGAGTTAAATTCCACATCAATGTGATCAGGATTTATCACGTTGCATGCAATTACATCCTGTTATGAATCAAACTTTAGCAGAGATAATAATAATTAATTTGGTAGCAGACTTGCTTTGCAAGTAATCATTGAGCAGTTAAGCAATGATTTTATGTGAAAGTCTTCATACAATTGCCTGTATTTGGGTAAGATTATTTAGGGGTGTTTGGGAGGGCTTATTAATGAGGCTTATGAGCTTTTAAGCTTAATAAGCTTTTGTCAGTGTTTGGATAAGCTTATTTAAGAGCTTCTAAATAAGTTTTTTTGAGGTGGATTATTAGCTTATTAAGGAGCGTTTACATTCTTAACCTCTTATTTCACTGACCCTCTTATTTAAGGACTTCAAAAAATGTCCAATTTAGTAATTTTACAGTAACTTTATATAAGTTCTTTCAAACACTTTATTTAATGAAAGGCCTATTTAAGTAAGCAGCTCATAAGCAAAAGCCTTTTTATATAAGTTTTCCCAAACACGCCATTAAACAGCTTTTTAGCTTAAGGTTATTAGTTACTTGCCGCTAGATAACCTAATAACCTCTCCAAATAACCCTAATCCAAACACTCAGAAAAGCTTTTTAGCTTTATCCAAATGCAATATCCTAATAAGCTCCTCAAACAAGCTAATCTAATTACGAACACTAAACCAGTAAACAAAAAATTGATTTCTCGGAAGTTACAATCATAAATCAATACGGGATCAATCGATTATAAGCATGCAACGATTACAATACCTCGTACGGATTCGTATGGATGAGAGGACGACCTAATCGTTTAGAGATTTCTTTCTTCTGTTCTAGGGCTTTTTTAGAAGCTTCTCGATTAGGATCGAGGTGTTTTAATCCGGCGAACAACACCAGGCAGCTGAGGGCGGCGCTGGCGGCGTATAACACCAGTTCCTGCAAAAACTTCGTCTGCGTCGTCGATCCCGCCATCGTCTCCGATTACTTTCCGGCTAAGGTAGAGTCTTCTGTTTATGTGTATTGGATTTTGGAGTGTTTGGGGTATTGAGTATTGACGATTTTGTACGGGGATAATGCAACGGACACGTGTCCTGATCCGACCCCCCTTTTTAGCAACCCAATACAACCTAACTTTCTTAATAAAAAATAATTTCTCTCTCTTCTACCTATACAACCCAATCTAACCTTATTTTTCACACTCATTAATAACCCAACCCAACCTAATCAAACCAACCAATCACAATATTCCACATCCTATTCAAAAATATAATAATAATAAAAAGGGGTGACCCTTGTTGGTGACCTAGTTCTCTCCACCAACCTAGGTCACCACTTTTGGTGACCCTCTATCTTTATTTCCCAATAAAATATTTGGTGACACTAACCCTCATACTACCAATGGGAGTAGTCTTAGCTAAGGGCACTGATTTTGAGATTACACAAATTACTTTACCTACCATAATCATTGCTTTAAAATACTTGTACAATATGCTTTATATATTATACAGTATGGTAGATGAAGTAATTTATATGATCTTAAAATCACTACCCATTAGCTAATCCCAGTAACGGTTTGGTAATTTGGTAGGTGATTTTTTTATAAAGTACGGCCCATTTTGTAGTAGTTGTACAATATCCATGACGAGTTGCTATTACTCATTAAAGATTGAAAGGATATTTGGGAAAATTTATTAGATGTTGTTTGGTTTGCTATAGTGTTTATGATGGAAGTGACAATGAAATAGTTTATAAGTGATACATTTTAAGTTTCATATTTTTTAAGATAAAAGATTATAATGATGGTTAAATTAGATTTTTTTTTTGAACAGCAATCTAATTTACTCCTAAATCCACCTATGTCCATTATGGGACTCGAACCCTCAACCTCAAGGTTGAGGGCAAACACCTTTACCGCTAGACCATTAGGCCTTTGGTGGTTAAATTAGATTAATTGGATAATTAGTGCGAACGGATCCCACAATTATTAAATAAAGTGAGGTTAATGAAGGTTAAAAGTAAAAAATAATAATAAAAGGTTAATTTCACTTTGTTACAATAGAGAGTTAATGGGTGTGAGTTCCACTAACTTTTACCAAATAAGGTAATTTTTGAAAGTATATCACCACTTATTTTGAATTACCAAAAAAAAAATATGTATCGCTTATTTTGAATCGGAAGAAGTATAATAAGAGGGAAGTGACCAAAAAATAAAGTGTATCACTTACGGGGTGGTTTTTTATGTAATTAATGTATACAATTTTTAAGCATTGAATATTTTTTAACTATTGCATTAAAGGCACTTATTAGCATTTCCCTGAAAATATACCTATTAAATTCATTTTTCAAAACATTCGAGTTTCTATTATTAAGGGTAACATCTATAATGTATTATAGTTTTCAGATAGACTGCCCAAGTATGTGTGTCGTTTTTATGGTATTTTGCGTCATTTGACATGTGTTTGGTCGAAACTAGTATATATAGCATACGATACATGGGTTACCTAGTTGAAAATTGAGATAGTTAAAACCCATTGCTAATGTCATTAAAGTCACAGGTTTGAATCTTTCGACCGCCTATTTTTGATATACACAAATCTATTTCGAAATATCAGCTATCACGTACGTTGGATGAAAATTAACACTGTTTAATTTGGAAAGGTTTCAAATACATAATATAATACATAATATACCTGTTAAAGATTACTTACAATTTACATACACTTAACTTTAATCCTTAAAACAAAAGGGCATGTAATTACTCTTTAAAAAGACCAATTAATTTAGTTTTTTTGCTTGCAAGAAGCTCATACACATTGGAGGATTAACACCAACCAATGAAAGTATCGAAGCAAGAAGAATCCATATTCCATCACCACAAATCAAACCCGAAGCAATAGCATGAACCATCAACTTTGCCTTTTGCTTGTTAATCTTACTCCATATAAACACAACTAAACTACGAAGTTGTTTATTTTACTTCTTACTAAGGTGGTGTTTGTTTGCAGCTTAATGGAACCATTCAACGCTTAATGCTGGATCATTCAGCATTCAGCGTGTTTGTTTAGCGACTCTGAATGAGGTATATGCTGAATGGGATAGCAAAAAAGTGTTGAATCATTCTTCCATATTACATATGCTGAATCATTAAGCAGTCATAATTCTTATAAAAAGGTTTCTCACAATAAAACCAAGTTTTATATAAAACCTCTTAATCATTCAGACTGTTGAATCATTCAGCACTTAATCATTTTGTTCCTATCAAACAGCACCTAAGTCCAGTAAGATGTGACCTCTAACTTGGTCAAAGATTCTGACTCAACCTCAGTTGGAGAAAAAAATAAAATTGTTGACCTAGTAATAGGTGACCTTATGACTTACTTTTACATGTTATGTTATGACTTTTACTTTGATTTAAATGTTATCACTTTCACTTTCATTTAGCAATTAACATGTTATATAAATAAAAAGAAGGGTAAAACTGTCATTTTGATCATTTAGCATAGATGGAGACATAATCAAACATCATAGTTTGGTTTCAATCAGTGTAGATTCAATCAGAGCTCAGACCCTCAAATAGACATAATATGCACCATTAAGATGCTGCATTATCTAACCTTTTTCAGGAAGAACTACACAGTTTGCATAAGCAAATTATGAGCTTGAAAGTGAGCTTACTTTTAACATAGTCTTTATTATCATTAATAGCTTCATATCAAAACTGCAAAACTATAGATAGAATTTCCAAATAAGGGTTATAAATAATGCAAGCATTAACTTAAATAATTAGAAGAAAAAGATTATACCTTAAGCAATATTGATTTCAAATGACTGATAAGCCTTTCACATAAGCCCTATCCAAACACTCAAAAGTCCTTTTCAGCTTTATTAAGATGCAACAAGCTTATAACCTGACCCAAACACCCCTGTATATCATTTGTTGTGTGTTTGGCTAAGCTTATTTTCAGAGGTGAGGATTTTATTAAATTTTTGAAAAGCCAATAAACTCAATTTTAGTGACTTATGAACTTGCCAAATTGAGCTTATGGCTTAAAAAACACATGAGCTCTGAAAATTAGGGTTACAAACACAGTATAGTTTTTCAATCAAGACAGAAATACGCAATTGCAAGTTTGCAACAACAAAAAGCAAGAAATATAGTCTATGAGTCAGAAATATGCAATTGCCATAAGAAATAGCGAAAAATTATTTCTATAGATAGAGAAATTAGGTTACAAAATCGATCGATTACAAAACCAAATGAATATTTCAAGTTTTCAATCAAGGAAACCTGTTTTTTGAAACACCGCATTGCGAACACGACACAAATCCCTCCCTTTGAGAGTACGTCCAGCTCCCTCGAACACAGAAAACGTCACGTACGATCTCGCCACAATCTCATGAGGAGGAACCATCTCCCCTTCATCTTCCTCCTCCGCTACGTCATCAGTGACGTCATCAAATTGCCCTAAATGATTACTCGATCTATTCTTCGGCCAAACAGGCACGTTCACCGGCGCCGATTGATGATAATGCTCCGAAGAACGCCTAAGCGCCACCGGCGGTATCGTCCGAGCAGCCATCGCGGCGGATTCGGACGGACTCATGGTAGGTTTTCGTCGAACCAAGGGGTGTTGATCGTCGGATAACGCAGCGTAGAGACCGGAATTGTGTTGACGGTTAATCGGCGGTGAGCTGGAAACATTCACCGGTGACGGAATGTCGGAGGTATCGGAGGATGACGACCAAACGACGTCGCTTTCATGTAACTCGAAATTGTTATTGTTGTTAAGATCTAACGGCTTTTCCGGTAGTGTGAGATGAGTAAGGAATCGGACGGTGGGAGAAGAAGATAAGGAAGATGAAGGTGAGTAGGAGACGGCGACGGTGCGGCCACCGGCGGTGTTGGATTTAGCCATGAAGGAGGGTTGTCAGTGGTCGTAGAATTGCGTTGACCGTTGACCAACCGACTCTCCTCCTCCGTGGTGAAATGGTGGAGAAACAACCACAGAGGTTCGTTGAAATGTAAATGGGAAATTTGGGGGAAAATCAAAAGGTTAAAATGGTAAATTTGTAGTTTAGTGGAGCAGAAAGTGCGTGTACCGTCCTTCCAATGTTTGCCATGTGTTCACTCATATTGTGTGGATGATACTTGTTTGTTATTTTATAATCATAAAGAAGATATGTAAAGTTATAGCATCTTAATGGTAGTTTTTTTAAAAATTTATTACTATTTTAATAAGTTTTTGAAATATTTTTTATTATTGGAATAGCTAACTTTTTAAAAAGCTTAGGGTTTTGCTAATAACAACCCTTATAGATGTTACTAACATGCATAAAAGACTTGTACATTGATTAAAAAAAGAATATTTCTAAAATTCAGAGGTTGTCTTTTGATATTTTGTCTTCTCAATAACAGCCCTAAGGGTTATCATTAGTATTTTCCAAACGCTTATTGCAATTACTTTTATCTACCAACCTTTTAGTGAACTTTCCTTATTTGTCTTTTTTAGTCCTCCAATTTTTAATAACTTTTCATTTTAAATCTTTAATATGAGTTATAGTTATAGACTTGTGTTGTTTTTAATATTTACAATGTAATTTTTTTATCTATTTATCTATTTATGTCAATTATTATACTCCCCCCGTCCCTTAATAAAGTTCTCATTTCTATCAAAATATTTGTCTCAAAATAAAGTTCTCATTTCTCAAATTAGAGGAACTCACTCAATAAAATAATATTATTACCATGTACTTCACCACTAACTATCTTTAAAAAACACTTTCTCTTTCCAACATAACCTTATATTTTAATCAAATTTATTATCAAGACCCCACCACTAACTAACTCCTAAAAACTTGTGCCCAATTGAAATGAGAACTTTATTAAGGGACGGAGGGAGTAACATTTTTGTATGAAATATTTTTAAAAATATAAAGTTTTATAAGATGCCAAAAAAATTGTCACTTTATATATAGGGGTATTTATTAAACATTTAAGATAGATAAAGATAAATTAGAAATATTATAAAAGAAAAAACTTTTGTAAAAGGTTAATCATTGGAGATACTATTTAAGAATAACTTTTTGGTTAATGGAATGTTGATATAGCAAAAGCAATAAGCTTTTGTGAGGTTAACCATTGAAGATGCTCTTATAAATAAATATTTTTGCTATCCACTATACATCAACCATAAAAAATTTAATGCAAAAATTATTATTGACAAGGTTATTAAAGAAAGGGTAGGCTACTGATAAAGAATGGAGAAATTGACATAGAGAGCGACTGATTATGGATTCCTCCGATCCATCCAATCTTGAATCGACCAATTCCGGGAAGAACTGGATAACTAAAATCCTTTATCCAGTGGCAAAAACTGAGCGACAACGCCCCTCCTGAGGGGACGGAATCCTCCAATAATAGTTAATGTACTTACTCATTTGATAAGATGACATCAATTTTTAGCCTATTGGTATGATGTTTGCCACCATCTTTAAGGTCAGGGATTCAAGTCCCTTGTGGATATACGTGATAATTATGAGTAAATTAGGATTTGTCATTAAAAAAATGTAATATACTAATAATCTCTTCTAATATTATTCAATTATTTTGACACATATCTAGATCAAATAAGTAGACATATAAGTAGGCACAAATAGTATTACTTCTTTTACTTTCATATTATATGCAACAACTACATACTTATAATACTTCCAACTCATAATATAATTAGTTAATAGCAACTAATACCATCGTAAACATATCTACTTGACCTAAACAAACATATAAAACACAAAACTTTTTAAATGCAAAAACTATAAGTTTTACCCTTGTTCCCCAGCTTTTCCAACAATGGAGGTTTAGAACCTCAACAATTCAACATTCACACTAGTTACGAAACATGAACTATAATTAGTAAGCACATATAAACATTAGGAATTCATCAATTAGACCAATTTAGCAAAAATCCATGTAACACCCGAACTTAGGTCATGCTTCTTACCAAAAACTAGAAACTTTATCATAAAACGAAGATTACATCTCTAAGTTAAAACCTGAATGATAGCCTTAATTTATTCCAAGAACGCCAAAGAAGACACACACATTCAAAAGAAGGAAAAATAGTAAGAGAGAATGGGATGGCATGAATAAAACACATATCACAAATGAGGAAGAGAAGAGAACAACTATACACTCCTCACACATACACGTGTACAAAACCGGGAGTAGTTAATTTCATTTAAACACGGTATAAATACTTGTTATCTAGTTCACAAAAAGGTAAATAATGTATTTCAAGTCAACGACGTATTATTTGAAACCTAGTCCAAAAAGAATTCATCTAAACTATAAACTCATAAAAATCTAAATGTTTATTTTCTTACTTTTAACCCTGTGGTTAAAATAAACATTTCACTTAAATAAATAAAATCATATAAAAATGATAAATAATACTTTATTACTTAGTTTGAGAGTGTTACATTATTATTTATGTTCATTTTATGTTTCTACTTATCATAAAATTACATGTGTAAACTGCTAATTTTATTATACTAGAAGTATTACAGGATCAATATCATTTCTTAATTAATTTAAAAAAGGTAAAAATAAAACAATACAGAGTATAATTCTTAGGGTTTTGATAATGACAGCCCTAATTCTTATACCAATTTAATACTCCTTCCGTCCCAAATTTATTATCCACTACAAAAAAACACACGATTTAAAAAAAGTATATTAATTATATTACGTCACAAAACAAATTTTATAAAGATAAAATATCATTCATTTGTCTTTATTAAAAGATAGATTTATTACTAGTAATACTAAACCCTCTGAATTCCATCGCAAAATCGAACATACTTTGCCCTAATCTACAGTATCTAATTGATCGTGTTGAGATTTTATCGAAGTCTCACGCGATTCGTACTCTTTCTGTCTCGATTAGCTTGGTTTCCGTGTAATTGATCTTTTGTTGTTCTAGATTGTTATCGTTTTTCGTTCTGATTACCTGTTAGGGTTTCTGAGAGCAAAAGTACGAGTAAATTTGGGGGTTACGGTGAGTGTAAGCTCGATTTTAGATGGAGGCGGCCGCTAGTGTCGCCGTCGCAGCACGCGGTGTTTCTGTTACGATGCCGCCTTCTCTATCTCAGTCTTCTCGGAAAGAATGGCGTGTTGTTTCAGATCATCATGTGCAAAACTCCGGCAACGAGGTGGATTATTTAGCTTATACTTCGTAATTTACAATGTTAGGGTTTTAGATTTTTATCTTATTGTTTTTCATACTTAGGAATTGGATCGTACAAAGCTAGGGCAGGGTGACGAGAGATTGATTTACGAGGTATAATATCGAAAACTTTGAGTTATTTTCCCCCAATTTTTAATCATTTAGGACGGAAAGTAGCGTGATTTGTTGATTGTTAAGGTGCATCAGGGCAGAGAACCTGTGAATCTGGATTTCTTTTCGATCAATATCAATGAAGGTTCTAATCATGAATTGCATCTTGATGATGTTGTGAAACATAGAGAGCAACTTCAGGATTTAGAGGTCAATTTGAAAGCTAGACTTATAGCTAGATCAGAAATGATGGGGATGCAGGAACATTATGATTCTCAGATCAAAGAGCACATTACTTTAACTTATAAACTTCAGGTGTGTAAGAACGTTATGGTTCATTAATTTATGTTTCTATTGAAAAATAACTTCTGGCTTACTGATGATGTTGGTGCATAAAGGAGCAAGTACATGAAAGGGAAAAAGCTATAGCAGACTTACAAAGGACTTTGGATGATAAAGATAAAGAACTCCATGCAGTTAGATTAGACCATGAAGCAGTATGTGTTTGAATATTATTCAAATTGTGGTATATTATGCACTTTTTTATATCTCTTTTTTTATATAATTGTTATTATTTATCATTACAGGTATGGGCTAAAGAAGACCTCTTACGGGAGCAAAACAAAGAACTGGCATCCTTTCGGTATTATTTCTATATCAGTGTATTTGTTTTTGACTTTTGACTCACATCTACATGTATTTAGGCCCAATATTGGCTAAAGGTTTAAATATATTGAACTTGTGGAATGTGTTTTGGTCAATTTATATACTATATTTTATTAAAGTTATGGTATATGCGTTTGTAGGAGAGAACGTGATAATTCTGAAGCTGAAAGAGCTCAACATCTTCAAAAAATTCATGAATTACAAGACCATGTTCAAGAAAAAGATCAGCAGCTGATAGAGTTGCAGGAACAGGTATGTAATTTATATATGATTTTGTAAATTATATGTTATAATTTATATAATTTTGTTTCAGCAACGAGTTGCTCAAGAAACTATTGGTTACAAAGATGAACAAATAAGGGAAGCACAAGCTTGGATTCAAAGAGCACAACAGATATTGCAGACAAATACAAATCCCTCATTGCAAGCTGAGTTAATAGAGCGCACAGAACAGTACAACCAACTTTGGATCGGTTGCCAGAGACAAGTTAGTTACTTTCTTTTATATTTTACATTTTAATTTTAATTATTATTTGCTAAAAATATCTCACTATTGAAATAAAATGGCAGTTTTCTGAGATGGAAAGGGTTCATCTTCACGCATTAAAACAACTTGAGATCCAGCTGGCAGAGGCAAGAGAAAAGAGTGGGACCACTCAAACCAACCTAAAAGAAGCTGCTGATTCAAGGGATCTTCAAAATGATGATGCACAAATTGTCTCTACACAGGTAGATACTCGTATATGTATACATATATCTATATGTGTATATATCATTGATGATTTATTTACGGCAAAATATATATTTTGATTTATTACAGACGGACAATATATCTACTGTTCAAATGACTCCACAATCATTACATGGAATGGCAACTTACTTTCCACCTTTGCATCCGTTTATTTTGCATCATCCACAAAATGTCAATGTAAATGTCAACTCACATCTTGTTCAGTCTCATGTGGGCCCACATTGGCAGAATCAACAGGTACAGGTGTACAGAAATGTACTCACATATATATATTCTGCCAATTTTGTAATTTATGTGCAGGTGGCAAAATGGGCGGGTCGGGTAACGGGTCAAAACGGGTTTTTTCTACATATACATTATCTATCTCTATTAGATATTACAACAATAGTATATAAGTTTTTGAATAACTGATTGATAGGCTGTATGTATCATGAATACACTTTTGGTGACTTTTAACCTGTTTGACCCATTTTATTTTTATCCAATATTTTAAATTGTGTTACCTGTTATAGATATAACATATACACCATGAAAAGTGATGTATACATCATAAATATGCATATAGTGTGTTGTGGTGTAACCCAAATCGACCCATTCATAGGTAAACGGGTCAAAATTGCTCCAAATTTATGATTCTATTAATCTGTTATATACTTATTCCTTACGTTTTGTATAGGCTTCCTCAGAAAGTTCACAAATGCCAAACCATGAACAGTTTCCTTCCCAAAATGATCAGAACTCATTAACACCAGAAACTAATTATAACTATGAAGCATCTGTAAATGAGGAAGAACAGGTACTTTTTAAAGGTCTAAATTTAAATAATTGAATTTGGTGTATATAAATCTACATTAATTACGTTTAATTAAAAGCAGAGTTTGCAACAAATTTCTGCTCAATTTCAAGGCTCACTAAGGTTGAATCATTCTGACAATCACAATTTGCATCAGGTTAGTCTTATCGTCACTGAATTACTTTAGTTATTAATTAGATATTTGCATATAATTGATTACTATAAAACTATGAATGTGTGTAAGTTGTAATTAGCTGATTTTATAAGGGTGTGAATTAAAATAATATTTAAAATTAGAATTATAAAAATGTTTATTATTATTTAACAATGTGTTCTTTCTCTTATGTTACAAGATTATAAAAAAATGTTTTCATTTTTTAAGAGATCTTTTGGATGAGTGTAATTTGTTAGAAGAGAAAAATATATTTTACTGCTAAATATACATTAAATTTATTTAAAATCGATAAAAATATATTTTGTTAAATGAAAATGGATAATTAGTAATTTCGTAGTACAAGGGGAAAATATTAAACTAAATTCAAATGTTAACATCATTAGGAAAAAAAACAAATTTTCGGTTGAGGGGAAAATATTAAACTAAAAATATTCTGCTGACGTCATGTCTATTTTGTCTTATTATATATAAGTATTTGTTTGTCTTAAATCTTAGTTACTGTTTTATATAGGAAAATAATGCAAGTTTTTTGCCTAATCATGGAGGTGAAGCTCAAAGCTCAACCACAGAACGTGTTTTAGCTGCCAGTGCATCTGAAGTCATTCGGTCAACAAAAGTCAATGGAGCCACACCAAAGGTGGCTAGTCCTCCCACATCAGATAATATCTCTTTAGTGGTGAAGACTGCAAAAATAACTCTTTTTGATGAAGAAACTTTACTGGCGTGTGTTGTTCGCACAATACCATCTGGAGGAAAAATACAGATCAGCTCAACGGTTAGTAACAACTAAATTACAAATTTGGTCCTCCAATTTGTAAGTAGCAAAGGTGGTAATTGGGCGGGTTGGGTAAAAAGTCAAAACAGGCTCGGGTCAAAGAACAATATTATAGCAATAATAATCAAAATAGTAAATAGTTGAATAAAATGATTTAGGAGGTTTCATGCATTAGATGCAGACTTTCGACCCGTTTTCTTTTTAGGTGATTTTGTTTGTATGGCCCGTTTGAGGTAAAATGTAACCCGAATCGACCCGTTAAAAAATAAATATATTTTCAATTTTTTTGTGGCATTAAACATCTTTCTTGTCTCACTATTTGACAGCTTTTGGGTAGGCTCACAAAAATGCTTGCACCTCTACATTGGTCTGATTATGAGAATAAACATGGAAAACTTGAAGCTTTTTTGGGCAGCCATCCTGAAGTAAGGCTACTAGTTTTATTTTTTTTATTTTTATTTTGAATAAATACATAAATCATCCCTGTGATTGTGTGAATTTACGGATTTCGTCCCTCAACTATTTTTATTACACGGATAGTCCCTTTGAGACTTGTAAGTTGTAACATCGACAATCCTTAATTTTGAAACTTGAAACATAAATGGTCCCTAAAAACCTAATGACCGTTTTTGCTTTAAAGATCATTAGTGTTACAAGTTTCAAAAGTAGAAATCCAAAATTTTATACAAACCACGTGGAGGATATAATAATGATATATGTAGTTTTCTTTTATTTTTATTTTTTGAAATTGCTATCAAACGTAACTTGGGTTATTTTTGTATCCCATTTCAGTTATTTGTGATAGAAGGAGATAATATTCAGGTGCGTGAGGGTGCACAGGAAATCATAGCTGCAATGGTATCCCATGCTAAACTGCGGGCTGCTGCAATTGCAACTGCTTCTCATTCATCACTATCATCTTCTGTTGCGGTTACTCCCATGGCCCAAACCCGTCCCAAACGGGCCCAATCTGTCAATACAAATTATCCAAATAATGAAAAGAATATTCCATTTAATCCTGTTGGTTTCAGAGTGTTGACCAAACAGAATGATCATATGAAAGTGGTGAATGGTAATGGGCTGAATGTTGTGGGCTCTCAACGGGCTGGTTCTAATTACCATGGGAAACAACAGGGCAGGTGAGTTTTTTTTTTTTTTTTTTTTTTTTTTTTTTTTTTTTTATAAATATTTTTATACTGTATTTAGCATGTAATAGAAGATTATGTATTTCATAAAGGGAGTGATTTTTACACTACATCTTTTGATGCATATACCACAAGTGTTGCATCAAGCAGTTGTACAGTTAGCTGTAAAACTTGTAACTTGTGGTGTGGACATTAAAAGTTGTGGTGTAGAAATGAACTCCCATTTCATAAGGGTGGTGGTTTCGACCCGTTAATCTATTATTGGATCAACTCGGGTAATTTATTTTATCAATAACGACCTAACGGGTCAAACATGTACATTAAAAGAATAATCCAAAATTCCAGATTCCTGAATTTAGGATATCGATAGGAGTTAATCACACGAATGGTCCTTTAACTTTATATCAAATTTCACCAATGGTCCTTTAGTTTCAAAAATTACACCGATGGTCCTTATTTTTTAAACTTATTTCACCGATAGTCCTTTAGGCCTTAACGGTGTTAAATTTTTCTGTTAAGTCTCCCATGTGAGATGCACATGAGTGTGGGTGTGTGCAAGTGGTGTGGTACTTTTTGCCTTAAAAGTTGTAAATAAGCTTATTTTTTAATATTTTTTTTTGCAAAAAGTGAAATGGGAAAAGACTATAATGCCCTCATCTGCATCTCACATGGGAGACTTAACATAAAAATTTAACACCGTTAAGCCTAAAGGACTATCGGTGAAATAAGTTTCAAAAATAAGGACCATTGATGTAATTTTAAAGGACCATTCGTGTAATTAACTCTATGGATAGTGTTTTCAAGATTTTCGGATATCCGAAATATAAAAAATATATGAAATATTTGAAAAATATTTGAATATTTTGTATTTGCTTGGTCCAAAGAGTTTCCCTTTGACCCACTTTATAATATTGACTCTAATTTGGACAAATAAAGTTGATAAAATCTTAAATTACTTTTTTATTTTTCATGACAGGTCCACTGGGGCTTTGTCGGGTTCTCGAAAATAGTAAGCACAACTGCTATTTTTGTTAAAACTTTAATACTATAATTTTGTATACTCAGCATTTTGGATTTTAACTTATTTATTTATTTATTTCTATTTTGAATAAACAGGAGAGATTTTACATTTTGGACCCTGTTAAAGAATGTGGAAGCAAATTGGATTTGCTCTTTTGATAACAGAAGCATGAAATTTGCCATGGAAGCAGTTACCAAAACAGCTTTAGATTGTAATCAAGATGGTTTTCTGCTGTTTATACAATTCTGACTTAAATTGGAATTACAATTGGGCTTATAATTTAAACTTTTTTATTTGGTCTCTCGGTAATTTGAGAATAATTCTGTTGGATTAATATAGGGCTGTCAAATCGTGCTATTGTTTCGTGTTTTTGGGTAACACGACACGAATTCGTTCAACACGAAAACAAGCAGGACATGAAGTCTTGTTTTATCTTGCTAACACGAACACGACACAATAAAAAAAACGATAAACACAACACGAGATAAATAACAAATATATCAAATTTTTTACTACATGTTAAAGACACGACAAACATGACAACAATATAACATAAATTTCTAAATGTTCCAATAATTATCGTGTCAATTTCGTGTTAATCTCTGAACACGAAAATGACACGACTTCGTGTTTTTGTTTTACACGAACATGAATTCAAATTTCGCTTTCGTCCCAATTTCGTTTCGTGTATTTTTGTCGTGTCGTGCCAGGTTTGACAACCTTAATTAAAATTAAACGGTTCTACAAGCCGTATTATTGGCTGTATTTACTACTTTAAGAAACCCAAGTAGATGTGCACAAACTGGTTTTAAAAACAGATAGGATTCGGTCTACTTGGGTCAAAGTTGGTTAGGATTCGGTCAAAATTTGGTCTACCAAGTGATGAGGAGTGAGGACTAGGATTTTTATTAAAGGCATCTAATCTAACACTGATTTAGTAAAATACTACAAAACTTGATAAATATATGTTTATTAGTAACAGTTGAGACCAAAATCGTTTGTGAAGATATCAAATGGACCTTATATAGTCACATGCGATTTGGGGTGAGGATTTTGGCTAAAAAAAATGACCTGAACTGAAAACTTATCAAAATCGAGTCAAACTCAAAGCTGAAAGCATGTAAACTAGTTTGGTTTTTGGTTTTGTAATTTCATTATTTTCGGGTGTGTGCTTAAATTAAGTAAATTTGCAATATGTTTGCACGTCTTCCAAATGTGAACTAGGAAAATAATTATCCAAGTTACCCTAATGAAATTAATAACATGCTAGTTTATAAATATGATGTGCGTCTTTGTGACCCGCCGCGAAATGTGGGCCACAATTCCTCATTTTAATTACAAAATGTACTAAAATTGAACCCTCCAAGAGATGTTTGTTTTAAGTTGTTGTGACAACCCTAAAAAAATCGAGTATTTGATCCGACAATTAATATAACCCAATTTGTCTTACTACAGTTACCTCAATAATAAAAACATTGATATTTAAATTTAAATACACATCTTTGTTATGCACAAGTCAGATTGGGTGTGTCTCATATAGTTAGATATGTACATTTAGCGAGTTGGTAATGAACTAAAGAACATACATTTTATATTTATAATAAACTATTTGCGCAACCAAATAAATCGACACAGAAAACGTTGTACCAAACACCATGCATGATCAAATATATAATTATCGACATTTAAACATCGAAAGATACAAGAATATGGAAAGTGATTATATAATTTCCCGAAATAACAGAGTAATAATTCTATTAAAATATTATACCTGACATTGAACTAGTATCTATGTGCACCTAATATATCTGTTCATAAAATAAATTAATTAAAATTAATTTCTTATTCAAATTTTGTACGTTTTCTAGTAGTGAGAATTGAATGTAACATTAATTTTTCTTTATTATTAAACATAATAACAAGATCCTTGTTTAATACTCCTAACTCCCCCACGTGCCCCTCACCGAAATTCCAAAAGACTCGGTCTTTCCGTTAGACATTCATATCATAAATTATTTATTTATTAATTAATATATTAGCATAAGCCCAACTACCAAAAACCCATATCATCTTCTTCATTTCGTCTCTCTCTCCACGAATATACCAGAACACCACCATCACCCCTCACCTTGATTCTTCTTGAACTCATACGACCAAAACCATCTCCGGTTAGAACCAGTAGCAACTCCGGCGAAACCCAGCAAATTTCCATTAAAAACAGTCACCGGGATACAGCAACTCGTTCCGGCGAAGGGACATCCGAGAAGCCACCTCCGATCTCGATCTCCACTTCTCCCTCTCGGTCTCTCTTTCTCCTCGAAGGTATAATATGCTTCTTTCTCTTTTCATTTTATCAGAAGCGATACAAAGGTGACGTGTGGGGATTTTTGATCACGCAATTGTTTTATTTCCCGTTTAACTGTGTTATCCGGTCCCGCGGAATACACACACTAATGTGTGTGTGTTTTTACGGGTGTTTCGCCATGAGAATCCCGAAATCATTTTTACTCTATTTGTACGTATATGTGAGTATGCGTTAATGTGTTTTGGTGTGTGTATTTAAAATCTATTTTTTAGGCAACCATTTCTGTCGCCGGCAGCTTGAGAGCTGTCGGAGTTTTTGTGTCTTTCAGCTCGTCGCAAACTATACCTGAAACTTTGCCATCCATTTCGTTGAGCCCATTTCCATGTTATAAGAAATTGGTCTACAAATCTGTATTTTAATCCCAAAAACAGTTTGTTTTTAATTAAGCCCAACTAAAATTGTTGGCCACTGAAATCTCGAGCCCACACCTTTAGCAAGACCCAAATTGAATTCTTAAAACAAATCAGTTTTGTTAAAAATTTTAACTGTATATGTAGTATCGTTATTATTCAAAGTTAACTAGTTATATTAATTAATTAGTTACAAAGTCTTCACATAATAATCAATTATTAATTTTTCTGATAATTAATAATTAATAATTATTTAAATTTATTTGATTCGAATAATTACTATGTATCAAAACTCTTACCTTCGGTCAAAGTACATCTATTTTCAATACTTGTTAAATCTAACTCATCAAAAGTAAACACGAGACCAACCCAATCGAGTCACCAATGTATCGCTCAAGCCTAAATTCCCTTTCAGAGAATCATTTTGCATCATTTATCATAGACAAGACATTTAGACCGGCATTCATTTAATTTTTTCTACGCGTTTAGGACGCTAGGATCATTTGGTCGGAAACACATTGTTATCTACATTTTGGCTAGCATTGCATCAGGTGAGTTCACAGCCCCACTTTTTACCGCATTTTATTTACTGTTTTACAACTTTGGGGTGAAAAACATAACAACTACTTTTATAAGATCTATTTGTAATTATGAACTCACAACCTCTCTTTTATTACTATACGTTTTAACTATTTCACTTTTGGGGTGAAAACATATCAACTATTTTATAAATGTTTACAATATTTATAAACGTTTACTATATCGTGATGAAAACTATTTTTGGAAACTAGACAACGAATCCTTATGCTTGGACTAAGTTTAGATGTACATGGAAGTGCGTATATGTTACATACATAATCATTAGCTAGTTGCGACTAGGCCCTGGATATGCAAATAGTACTATTGGCGGAGACCTACCCTCCCACGTTATTGATCATTTATCGGTGTTTACCGACCACGAGGAGTGTATATCTAGCACGTTTAAGGTTGTTGTTTTGATTATGGACTTAGGGTCAGTATTTTAACTCAAAAGGGTATAGCTAACCTTTTGGGGGATCACCGTCTATTATGTTTCTACTACTGCTCTCGGAGCAGGCCAATTTTTAACATTTTATATCATCACCCTATATTTTTGCCGATTATGGCATACTAAAACTATTGTTTATACTATCACGATTTATATCGTACTACTGCTCTCGGAGCAGGTCATTTTTAACATTGTTATCATCACACTATTTTTGCCAACGATGGCATACGAAAACGATTACTCGTACTACTGCTTTTGAGCAGACTATTTTTAACGTTTATATCATGACACTAATTTTGCCAATGAAGGCATACGAAAACAACTATTTCTACTACAGCTTTTTAGCAGACTATTTTTAAACGCTTTACATCATCAAACTATTTTATTTTTTTTGCCATGAATGGCAACAAAAACTATGGAACTATTTGATCTTATTAAAAACCTGTGAATTCACTCAACAATTTTGTTGATACTTTTACTTATGTTTTTCAGGTATCTTAGCTAAGCATTGAGTCGCATGCATTGGAGTCAAGCTTTCGTTTTGTAAAGATGTCACCTTCAAATTTTAGTTAAAACTATATTTTGGTTCAACTATTTTGTTTACATTAAATTTTGGCGACGTTACTTTTTACCAAACATTTATTGTTTACGATAATCATATGCTATGTTTACTCATGATTGTCGCACGCCCGTTCTTCCGCAAACCACTTTTGGCGGGGTGTGACAGTTGTACAGTGAGTTTACATAGATTATTGGAATTTTGAGATATTGTAACATTTACTAAATATAATCCATATTCATCAATGTTTTTTAAATGTTAAGAAGTTTTTTTTTTGCTATTTTCAATTTTTTTAGACCTTTAACGTGACTTTATTGTTATTATTATTATTATCATCAAATGATGTTTTTATTTATACAATAACAATAGTTCTTTACATGGTGTTTTTTATTTGATTTATTTTATTATTTGAAATTATTTCATATAATTATAATGCATAGATCAAGTAAATTTTGCAACTAATTCAACTTGTTTACACGTCTTGCAAATGTCAACTAAAATTACACCTTTCCAAGTTACCTTAACGAAATTAATAACATATTAGTTTATAAATATGATATGTATTTTTGCAACCCGTTGCGAAGTACCAACCCCAACTCCTCATATGTAATTGGGCTCAAATGGAAGATAGTAGGCCCAAAGTTACCCTAAGGTTGTAAAAGAAAGCCCAAAAGTACTTCAAAAATTAGCAAGTGTGATACACGATCACCAAAAGGCGCGTGGTATAAAGCTCATCCAAATCTGCGATAGATATAAATGGCGGGAGCTCATCCTCCGTCAAAATTCCCCCAAATCTATCTGTAGCTTTGTGTCTTTTTGCTAATTTTATAATTAAATTCTTACTGCAAACTAAATTACTAAACCCTTGGATTTAATCGCGAAATCGAACATACTCTCCCCTAATCTAAAGCATGAACTGCATTGATTGTTTAGATTTTGTGGAAGTTTAACGCGATTCGTACTCTTGCTACTCGATTAGCTAGGGTTTCCGTGTAATTCATCCTTTGCTGTTTTAATTGTTATCGTTTTTTCGTTTCGGTTACCAGTTAGGGTTTCTGGTAGCAAAAGTAAGAGCAAATTTGGGAGTGACGGTGAGTGTGAGCTTGATATTTGATGGAGGCGGCCGCTAGTCTCGCCGTCGCAGCACGTGGTGTTTCTATCACGATGCCGTCGTCTCAATCTCGGTCTTCTCGGAAAGAATGGCGTGTTGTTTCCGATCATCATGCTCAAAACTCCGGCAACGAGGTAAAATATTTAGCTTATACTTGTTTATTCACGATGTTAGGTTTTTGGAAATTTATGTTATACCTTCGTAATTAGGAATTGGACCGTACAAAGCTAGGGCAAGGTGACGAGAGATTGATTTACGAGGTATAATATTCTAAATTTTGAGTTGATTAATCAAATTATTAATTAAGTAATATGATTTGTGGAATTGTTAAGGTGCACCAGGGTAGAGAACCTGTGAATTTGGAACATTGTTCGTTTAATATCAATGATGGTTCTGATCATGAATTGCATCTTGATGATGTTGTGAAACAAAGAGAACAACTTCAACATTTAGAAATTAATTTGAAAGCTCAACTTATAGCTAGATCAGAAGTAATGGGGATGCAGGAACGCTTTGATTCTCAGATTGAAGAACATATTACTTCAAATTTCAAACTGCAGGTATGTAAGAATGTTAGAATGTTATGATTGAAGAATTTATGTTTCTATAACGAATTTGTGGTTTACTAAAAATGTTGGTGCATAAAGGAGCAACTACATGAAATGGAAAAAACTATAGTGGACTTACAAAGGACTTTGGATGATAAAGATAAAGAAATCCATGCAATTAGATTAGATCATGAAACAGTATGTGCCTAAATATAATTCTAATCGTGGTATACATATATCATGCACTTTTTTATATGGAATTGTTTACATATTGTTACAGGTGTGGGCTAAAGAAGACCTCTTACGTGAGCAAAACAAAGAACTAGCTTCCTTTCGGTATATCTTCTTACATATCCTTTTTAATTTTTTATTATTATTAGCATCAATAAGATATATTATATACTTTTGTAGGAGAGAACGTGATAATTCTGAAGCTGAAAGAGCTCAACATCTTCAAAAAATTCACGACTTACAAGAACATGTTCAAGAAAAGGAACAACAGCTCATAGAGTTGCAGGAACAGGTATGTAACTGTAATTTCTGTTTGTAAATTATTTGTTATTATTTATATATGATTTTGTTTCAGCAACGGATTGCTCAAGAAACTATTGGTTACAAAGATGAACAAATAAGGGAAGCACAAGCTTGGATTCAAAGAGCACAACAGATATTGCAGACAAATACAAATCCCTCATTGCAAGCTGAGTTAATAGAGCGAACAGAACAGTACAACCAACTTTGGATCGGTTGCCAAAGACAGGTTGTTGTTAAGTTAGTGATACGCATCCAGTAACTACTAACAATATTGACAAGCCTAAAATATTACAAGTGTATTCTAGAAGGGCCAAATGTGGAATTAAGAAAAGTGGCTAGGAGTTTGTTACAGGAAAGAGAGAATAAAGTAGTGAGTGGTGGTCTGCTAGAATCATTCATGATTATTGTATTTTGATTTGGCTCATGCATTTTGCATTGAGGGAGGCATAGCCTTGGCCATTGTTTATTGTAAACTTTGGATTTCTATCCTACATTTCATTACCGTTTTGCATTTTTACATCGTTCGATCCATATTTCATTCTTACATTCATCATCATTTGTACACAATCCTATCAGTTAGTTACTTTCTTTTTATTGTACATTTTAATTATCCATAATTATTTGCTAAAAATGTCACTATTGAAATAAAATTGCAGTTGTCTGAGATGGAAAGGGTTCATCTTCACGCATTAAAACAACTTGAGATCCAGCTGGCAGAGGCAAGAGAAAAGAGTGGGACCCACTTGGATTCAAGGCCTCTTCAAAATGAGGATGCACAAATTGTCTCTACACAGGTACATACTTGTATATATATACGTATATGTATGTATTTATATGTATGTATTTGTTATGTGTCTGTTTATGTAAAATATATGTTTTGGATAATTGCAGACTGATAATATTTCTGCTGTTCAAATAAATCCACAATCATTACATGGAATGGCAACTTACTTTCCACCTTTACATCCATTTATTTTGCATCACCCCCAAAATGTAAATGTAAATCCACATGTTGTTCAATCTCATGTTGGCCCGTTTAATCCTGTTCCTGCAAATTCATCTGTCCCACATTGGCAGAATCAACAGGTACATTTTGTGTGTGTGTGTGTGTGTGTGTGTGTATATATATATATAGATAGATATATATTTTATATAGAGGTGGTTAAATGGGCGGGTTGGGTAACAGATTAAAACAAGTATTTGTTACCATGGGTCATATTTATTATGGTTGACCTGCAAGCACTTCATTTGATTCCATTTTTTTATAATGTGTAAAATAATTACAGTTATTAACTTATTATATTATGGCAATGATATTGTAACTTTTTGAATTAAAGGATATAGGAGGTTGTATGCTTTAAAATACCTGTTATAGATATAACATAACCCAAAATCGACCCGTTTATAAGTAAACGGGTCAAAATTGCTCCAAATATGCTTATTTCTTACTTTTTATCATATAGATGCCAAACCATGGGAAGTTTCCTTCCCAAAATGATCAGAATGCATTAACACCAGAAACTAATTATAACTATGAAGCTTCTATAATTGAGGAAGAACAGGTAAATATTTATAGTTTTAAATGATTAATTATATATTAATTCACAATAATTATGCTCATGTTCTTGAATTGTATGACAATTCACAGCATAATTTGCAACAAATTTCTGCTCAATTTCAAGACTCTTTAAAGTTGAACCATTCTGAGAATGACAACATCCATCAGGTTAGTTTTATGTTACTGAATTCTTTTGTGTTAATTACCGTTTTACACTTTTACCCCTCAAAATCACTGGCTATAAGATTATTATATGCTTTACAGGAAAAAAAGGCAAGTTTTTTGTCTAATCATGGAAGTGAAGGTCAAAATTTAACTGCAGAACAACTCGTGTTAACTGCCAGTGCGTCTGAAGTTAGCCGGTCAACAAAAGTCAATGAGGGTGCACCAAAGGTGGCTAGTCCTGCCACACCAGATAATATCTCCGCCATACAAAAAAAGATGGCTCTTTCTGATGAAGAAACTTTATTGGCTTGTGTTGTTCGCACAATACCACCTGGAGGAAGAATACAAATCAGTTCAACGGTTGGTATATTTAATTTATAAGCTCCACAATCCGATTCGTGGGTCGGGAGGGTCGGGTAAACGGGTCAAAACGGGTCCATATATAGATCTGTTTTTTTTCTCTCTAAATTTTTCACTTTGACAGCTTCTGAGTAGGCTGACAAAAATGCTCGCACCCCTGCATTGGTCTGATTATGAGAATAAACATGGAAAACTTGAAGCTTTTTTGAGCAATCATCCTGAAGTAAGTCTCGTGTCTATTTATTTATTTATGGACAAAATGCATTTTAGTACCCTGAATTTGGCTGATTAGGTCCTCTACCACCCTGAATTATTAAATGTTCAGCATGGGTACCCTGAACTTGACAAAATTGTTGATTTAGTACCTTGATTCAATAATTTGATCGCGTTAATTTGCTTATAATATTTATATATTGAGATGAACGTATATTTTTTTAGCCTGTTAAAAGCTTCAACGAAACTAAGTTAAGTAAAAAAACACGATCAAATTAATAAGTCAAATTAATAAGTCAGGGTACTAAATAGCTCAGGGTAGTAGAGTACCTAGTCATCCAAATTCAGGGTACTAAAATGTTTTTTGGCCTTTTATTTATTTATTTATTTATTTATGTTTTTAGAGTAATTAAGTTTGTTGTTTTCTATTTCAGTTATTTGTGATAGAAGGAGATAATATTCAGGTGCGCGAAGGTGCACAGGAAATCATAGCTGCAATGGTATCCCATGCTAAACTGCGGGCTGCTGCAATTGCAACTGCTTCTCATTCATCACTATCATCTTCTGTTGCGGTTACTCCCATGGCCCAAACCCGTCAGAAACGGGCCACATCTGTTGGTGTCAGAGTTTTAACCAAACAAAATGATCAAATGAAAGTGGTGAATGGTAATGGGATGCCTGGTGCAAATTACTATGGAATACAGCAGGGCAGGTGAGTATTTTGATCCATAATTTTGACCCGTTTACTTATTTACGGGTCAAATAGGTAAATTAAAAAAAGCAAAAGTTACAGAATTTGTCCCTTTCGTCTTCCAAATTCTACCATTTTGTCCCTGTACTTTTATTTCTTTTTTTTATGTCGTTCCGTCTAATTTGTGTTGTTAACTAACTAACCTCACATGCCAAGCATGTGAGGGTATTTTACTTGAAGTGAGGTTACTTAACGAACCAATTTAGACGGAAGGAATTCCAGAAAATTTAAAAGTACATGGACAAAAAAATGAAATTAAAAGTATAGGGACAAAATCGAAGAATTTGAAAGTCCACATGGACAAATTCTGTAATTTATTCTAAAAAAAAAAAAGTAGGTGCAAAGGGAATGGGTCAATAGTATACAAATTTTTATACAAAATAATAGAGTGCGGAAAACTTCCTAAATATTTATATATTTATTTTTTGTTTGCTGAATCAAATAATTAGTTCATTAAAATATCAAGTTTTTTGACCAGATTTGCAATTTTGACTTGTGATTTTGACTATTATAGTTGATATAATCTTATATCATGTTGTGATTTCTTGTGACAGGTCTACTGGCGTGTTACCAGGTTCCCGAAAATAGTAAGCACAATTATAATTCTCGTTTAACTTTAATACATGTTGGTTGACAAATATTATTTCAGGATTTTGGAAAAAATAAAAAGTAATTTTGGTTACTTTTATTAATCTTTTGAAAAAAAATTTAGTAATTAAATGAAACAGTTTCAATAGTCGGGGGGGCCTTATTGAAAAATGTTGAAATTCAGTGACCTTATTTATTTATCTTTTTTTTATTATATTATTTTCAAGGAACAGGACTACAGGAGATATTTTGGACCCCTATTACAGGATGGTAATGGAAAGGGGATTTAGCTGAATTGATGACGTAAGCATGAGTGAATGCAGCTTTTAAGTGTAATCAAACATGGTCTTCTGCTGTTTAATTTTTTCCGATTAAAACTTAAATTGGAATTATAATTTAACCTTTTTTTAATCCTTTTTTTGTTGGAAAAAGCGTCGCTTTTATCTTCAAGTATCGTAAAATAATTTCGATTAATATCGGGATTTAAAATGGCATGCCAAATACAATAACAGTAAAAAAAACGTATGATTTAGTAAATCAAATATGACAAGTCCTCATGAATCCCTAAAACCGCGTAGCATGCCTCTATTATCACCACCACCACCACCACCAAGAGCCGCCTCAGATCCACCTTGACTGCCGCCAGTATTTGCCGCCATTGAAGGTTGCATCTTAAATAAGCCATTTTGCACAGCTGGCCTAAATTGTCCCATTTGTGCATGCTGAAAATGCAACAATTGTTGTTGATCTTGTGTTTGGAGTGAATTAAGCTGAAATGGCGGTTTCTGACAACTGCCATTGCCGCCACCAACGCCGCCAGGTTGCTGAGGTTGTTGCATGAAACTATTTGGCTGTTGTGGTATGCAATTTTGTGGCGTTTGCATTACCTATAAATTAATTAGATTAAATTTGATAGTTTGTGGAGGATGGGTCCACATATATTGATTAAAGTGAATTTAATGATGTTTAAAAGTAAAAGTAAGGGTAAATGTGTCTTTTCACTTTATTAAAGCGGATAGTTAGTGGGTGTGGTCCCCACAACTTTTTACCAAATATGGTAAGTTTTTAAAGTGTATCACTTATTTTGAAATACCCCAAAATGGAAAAATGTGTATCACTTATTTTGAAACGGAGGAAGTATCATAATATGTTAAGAAATCAGCAATCAAATTTCACTCAATTGCAAAAAAAAATAAATAATCCATGATTTTATGTACTTTACTCGATTTATTTATTTTTTATTTTAATACTCCGCCTCAAAATAAACAAATTAGGGTTGTGTTAAAAATGAGTCCGGGTTGGGTTGACCAACTCAATTAACTAATAATAATATTTTAAAAAGATTAACTTAAATTCAACAAACATAAAAAATGTAAAAAGAAGGTAAAATTTGCCTGAGAAGGATTTGGTATTTGTGATGTGGGTGGTTGAGCATCAGCAATTGCAGCTAAATACATTAAGTTCTTCTGAAGCACAGCTTGGTACCTATTTATACCAGTTTTATTTTTATTTTTCTATAAAAAAATATTAATAATTTCTGAACAATAAAACATGGACACACAAGTTGTAATAACAATTAATTTGTTGAGTAAATAACAAGGATGGCCATAATATTTACACCAAATTTCACGTGTGGTCATTTACCTTAAAAAAATATTACATTGGTGGTCTTTTTTCCATAAATGTTTTTTTATTAAATATTTCAACAGAAAAATGACTACCTATGTAATTTTAAAGAACTATAAGTTGAAAATTTTTTAAAAGGAAAAGATCATTCTAAAGAACTGTAGGTGCAAAATGTTTAAAAAAATATATCATTGTATTTTTTTTTAAATAAAGCACTATAGGTTAAATTGTGTAAACCTCTTACTTAGCACATTCCTGAAACCTTCCAAGGGTTTGAAATTCCATTATAGCCATAATTAAAATTTTGTTCTCTTCAAGACACTGCAATTGCAACAACAAAATATTGTTAGGTATTGATTAATGTCATTATCATAGTTGTTATGCTTAAAAGTTAAAAAAGCTTGTTTCACCCCTAAGGGGGGTGTTTGGTTCATGGGATTTGGAATAAGCAAGTTGGTACTTTTCTTGCTTATTTCACCCTAAAATAAACGCATAAACATAAACAATCTTTCTTATCCAACCACTCGATAATTCTTACCTTTAGAAAGTATCTAGAATGTAGGGATCGAACACGTTATTTTTAAAAAATCATTCAGAATCCTTACCACTAATCTATCATCAGATACAACTTATTGCGATTTGCATAATTCAAAGTATCTAGAATAAGTGTTTTTAACTGCTCACAGAAAATATGTTTTTTCCTTTAAAATAAGCAAAAACATACTTTTAAGCCAAAACAAAACAAAAAGTGTTTCTTAGCTAGTAAATAAATCCATGCAAACACTACAAAAATGCTCAAGCCTCAACGCAATAAACTAAAATAAGTTGTTTAACTAACCTGTACCCAAACACCCCCATAATACCTATCATCTGTTAATCACAAAAAAGACACTCATAACATAAAAATTCATTTTACTAACAAAAAAAAATATCAAAAAAACGTACAATTTTAGCTTAACCAATCAAAATATCATTGTTCAAATTAATGGATGACGATAATTAAAGCTTAAACTTTAAAACCTTCTGAATCTGTTCAGTGGTGATTGCATTTGGAGAAAGCTTAGCTGGCGGCGGTTGCGGTGGCTGCTGCTGCATTTTGTCGCCTGAGATTATACAAAATGTCGATCTGTAAAAACGTCAGAACCCTAAACCCTGCAGGAAACAAATATATTTAATTTTAATAAAGGGAAGGAAGATTCATTGAATATATTTATTAATAATTAATTAAATGCATAAAACGACAAACCGATAATTTGTTTGTCTCCACATGCCGCCGAATTCGAAATCAAAAGTCTTACGTCTTTGAATTTAATTTTTGTATTAAATACTTTAGGTTATTTATTGTAGGGGTGTAATCGAGTCGAGACAGCTTGTGAGTTACTCGAGATCGACTCGTAAAATACTCGGAATCGACTCGTTGTGAACCGAGTCGAGCTCGAGCTCGAGCTACTCGAGTAGGGTTTCGAGTCGAGTTCGAGTTCCAAAATACACAGCTCGTTAGGCTCGCGAGCCTTATCGAGTTTTTATTTAAATACCCTTTTACCCTTTTTAATATACATAATTACCTTTTTACCTTTTTCCATATACATATTTATCAACAAAAAAGTGAACTTTTAAAAAATTAAAACTTTTCGAGCCGAGTCGAGTATCGAGTCGAGTTCGAGCTTAAAAATGGAAGCTTGTCGAGTTTCGAGCTCGAGTTTTAATTGGCGAGTCGAGCTCGAGCTTGGCAGAACTCGGCTCGACTCGACTCGTTTACACCCCTAATTTATAGGTGTGTTTCGGGTTTAGAAATGGCAATATTAACTGTTATGTTATGTATATAAGTATATAACGAGCAAAGTTCAACCACATTGAAGAAATCTGTGATAAACGAAAATTAAAAGTTTAGTAAAGAGAAATGTGTATGGACAAGAGTTTTTTTTTTTTTAAATTGGTTTATATGATTAAAAATATAATAATCTAGACGCACAACGTCCCGTTAGGGCTGTTGAAAATAACCAAAACTCGTTCTAGCCGTCTGACCCATTCCAAATTCGGGTAGATCGGGTTGGGTAGTTTGGGTATCTAGTATCGGGTAACCCAAAATTAGAACGGGTCGGGTATAATGTAATATTTTAATTAGGCGGATATACCTGAATACCCGGATTTTTTAAAGGGCTTAATTTGGAAGGTAAATCGTGGATTTTGTAACAAATTCATGTGGTATCCAGTAATTTGGTTAATTATTATTTTCCATATCAGTATATAGACCGTTTTTGAATTCATAGAAATTTACCAACATAAATTGAATTTGTAGAAGTTTATCATTTTAGATTTTTAGGTAATTTATAATAGTTTATCCAAAATAAGGATTAAATAGAGAATTAAGTTGGTCATTTCAAGTTCTTAACTAGTGGTGCTGAATTCCCAAAACCAGATACTATTCGGTATCTGATTTTCGGTTCCGGATAAAAATCCGAAACCGCAAATTCAGTAACAACTAATTAAGAATTTCAAATAACCAACCGACCCTTTTATTTAATCAAATAGTTTATTTTAGAAGTGCGCAAGGTTTGTTAACTGTATTATCAGCAATTGTTGCATAAAATTATTGCAACTTATACACAAGGTGCAAACTGAAAAAAAAAAAAAAAAAAAAAAAAAAAAAAAAAAAAACTTAAATTTTGCATAAAGGGTAATTTGGGAATATGAAATAACATCGCGGGCGATTAAGTAAAATGTTAACAGAGTCTACAAAGCATATACTTGGACTCGAACTCGATGCATTAGACAGGAACTTAGAACACATAAATGTCAAGATTTAAGATGTTTCAACAGTTTCTCTGTATCTATGCATATATATATATATGTATATATATTGATAAAGATCATTCTAGAAGCTAATTTTAGTGCATAGTAGAACGGGGTACACGTGGTCGAACGGGTGTCTTTGAAGGGCTAACCCTGCATCAGATGTCAAAACAAACCCAAATAAATAAAAAAATACAAAAATAAAAATAAAAAACCGGTCAAAACGGGTCTAGGTCAAAATAGATAGTACTATTTGTATGGGTTGAGATAGGTTTGGGTTAAAACTTAAAACATAATGTTTTTGTACGGGTCGAAATGGGTCGGTTGGCCCAAAATTTGCGCAAACTTTTTTTTTAATTGATAATTAGTGTTAAGTATATTTTAAAATAATATATTATTTCAGTTATAATCTACTTTTTTGTATGAATTAATTTAGGAGGTTTTGTGCTTAAAAATTAAATACCATTTTCGACTCGTTTGACCCGTTTCATCCGGTCAACGTGTTTACTTTTAAGCTTTTTTTTAAATTTACCAAATTGACCTTACCTTATTGGCAATGATCCCAACACTGCACCACTGCAATTCAGAGCTGCAATTGCACTCTCGGCCTGTAAAAAAGTAAAAAAATAAGTGTTTTAATTTGTATATATATATATATATATATATATATATATATATATATATATATATATATATATATATATATATATTTCTACACACTAATTGTTTATATAGACAGGTATACAAGAAATTAAAAATAAAGATTTACCATCACGAACTCAACAAAGGCAATACGAGTGGAATGATTATAGTCCCCAAGCAACCTCAACCGATAAACCTAGAAAAATAAAATGAAATTATATAATGTGTGGTTAAAATTTCAAGAAATAGTAAGAGTTTTTATTTATTAATTTATTTATTAATTGAAAACATCCACGAACCTCGCCACAGAGTGATTCAAAAAAGAGCTTAACGTCTGCCTGCGTAACCTGATTCAAATAAAATAAACATCAATAATCAGTTTTTATATATTATTTCGAATCAGATTAAGTTTATAATTTCAAACAGCATAATCACATCCAAACACGATATTTTACAGTTTATATCACTAATAACTGAATATTTTATTTTATTTAATATAAAATTACCTTCTTATCAATATTAGTGCAGTAAATGGTTCTTGCACACATTTCCCTCTCATCTTCAGACTACAACACACAAAATCAAGAATTCAAGTATAATCAAATTCGTACGTTAATACAGTCAACAAAAGTCAACACTTTCAAAATTGAAATTAAAAATAGTGAATTTCACCTGTGGCAAAAACGTTGGATTTACGGGTGCAATTGCGGTTTTTGAAGGCAAAACCTTAACAGGGTAATACCCGAGCATTGTTCCACCAAGACTCAATGCATTCCTTGCACCTTCTGCAAACAAAATTAAAATAAATAAATAGATAAATCTTCAAAACAATAAAAAATACTTTATTTTCTTTTTAAAAGGTTAAAAATTTCACATACCCTCGTCAGTAAATTCAACAAAAGCAAAATGAAGAACGGAATTAGGGTCGCCACATACACGACAATCCACAACCTTAAATTTTCCAAATAAAAATAAAAAATATTAGATAAATAATTTTTCAAGAACATGATATATTTTCACTGCAACATAATAATATTTACCTGCCCACAATTAACAAAGAGACCTGCAAGTTGTTCTTCAGTTACCTAAACTCATAAAATTTGTAATCAAGATTCATCACATATATTAAAAAAATATTGATTAATTTTAAATAAATTAATAAATAAATAAAAATAAAAATTTGATACCTGTTGATCGATATCAGATACATAAACGGTTCGTTTAATTACATCATCTCTTTGTGCCATACTAGTTCTACTGTTCATCCTTCTTTTCCCTTGACCAAAACTTCCCTTCTAATCATAACATTTAAAACAATAATTAATAAATAAATAAAAATAGCAAATTAAGTAATGTTTGGGATTACATATTTATAAGGTCTTATAGCTTTAGAACTGAGACCTGATTCTTACAAAACAATTTTTATCATACAAAGCAATTTCAAGTTAAAAGACAATACTAATCCCAAACTTAAAACCAAATTTTACAATAACTAACAAAAAGGGTCAAATATAAATAAATTAAAATAAATAACATAATTTATTTATACCTTTCTAATAGGATTATTAGATTGAATCATGAAATTGTAACCAAATTGTGCAGGAAATTGAGGTTTTTGATGAGGAACAAATTCTTCAGCCATAGGGTTAAGTTTTGACAACATTTCTTCCAAATCCCTGATTTCTTTCTTAAACCCATTTCCACCGTCATCATCCTCCTCACCGGCGTAACCATTTCCATTTGTCGCCGCCGGCGGGTGTAGTGACGTCATCTTCTGTAGCTGTTGGTGGTTGTATGAGGATTTTATTGACTGGTCAACATCTCGAGGCAACAATTGCCATTTTTGATGTTTGAGATTAAAGATCAGAGCTTTTTGATAGTGGGTGTTTTGTTTTGATCTGGTACAACAAGAACAAGAAGAAAAACAGTGTGATTGTTTAATTTTGATTTTAATTTTAATTTACAGCCAATTAAAAATCTTGAAATAAATAATTACATATATAATTAATGAAAAGCTGAAAATTTCTATTTTGGAGAAAGAAACGTACCTGCAATTTGAGCTTAAAGATTGCACATTAACCAGGGAATCAAACCATCAAAATTAAAAACCGAAAATAATAAGTATTTTTTTGTAAGTATTTAATAATTATTTATTTATAGAAGTATTAATTAGCAAGAGAAAGTGTTAATAGAGAGAAAGATTGATTTGTCCGTCGATGTTGAAGAAATGAAGCTATCAAAATAAGCATTCAATGTAGGCGTGTAGCACAACAACTACTTTTTTAATTTTTATTTTTTTATTTTTTGGTATTTAATATTTTTATTTATTGGTGTATAATAGTGACAAAAATTGTGGGATCATCACCCACTCGGTCCCATTTTAATCATGGAAAAGTTATTTAAAAGATGCTTAAAGTTTATAACTAAATTATGGAGTAGGTAGTTAGTTGGATTCACAAATCACAAAATGTTTAAAATTGCATATTAATCAAATAGTTTTAGAATAAATAGGTTAACAACAATGTTACTAACAACAAATTACTGATATTTTATATCCTAATTACTTCCTCCGATTTAAAATAAGTTATACACTTTTCTTTTTGAGTGATTTAAAATAAGTGATATACTTTGAAAAATTAACTTATTTGACAAAATATAGTGGGATCTACACTCACTATTCAAAAGGTGTGGAACTCATTTTCCACTAACCATCTAATTAATTTAATTTAACTATTATTGTAATCTTTTGCATAAAAATTCATGAAAACTACAGTGTATCACTTATTTTGAATCGGAAGAAGTATATCATATGGGAATAATCTTAACTGTTGGATCGAATTTTATTTTTTTGAACGGTACCTAATCTACTATATTTTGTCCATGTCGGGACTTGAACACATAACATTTAAGTCACACGCAACACCATATATACTAATATCACTACACTACAAACTTTAATTAATATTGAATCAATGTTAGTTAAATTACACATGTTTCATAAATGGAAAAGTATTTTGACATTCGACCTCACATAATTCTTTATTATTTTTTACCAACTGTTTTATTTTTATAATAAAAATAACATTATGTGTTAATCACATGTGATTGTATACTTGATGACATGTGAGTATACATCACATATGTTCAAGTATACATTCACATGTAACTATTACATATATAATTTTTAACGAGAAAATGAAATTAAATAAATAAATAAAATTGATTAAAATTTATGTGAGTTTCAAATATAAAAAAACATTTCTATGTATAAATCATCTAATTAGTTTAGCCATTAATTAGTATTAATCCAATAATTAATATTAGTCTCTTAAAACTTCACTTTATTTTTAACCATGTGCAAAGAACCTAAACCTTAAACCCGTTAAAAAAATATTTCACATAAAATAAATTAAATATTTAGTACACATTATGATAAGTCAACCATAATAGATGCACTTATATCTGAATGGGCCATTAAGTTTTTACCACGTGTAATTATTAATATATGTAGAGTAATAAGTTGATTTAATGACATCGAATTTAATATATTTCTATAAGTTGATTTAATAACATTGAAATTAATATATAAGCTGATATACTAGTATAATTTATTAATGTCTTATCACAAAAGATCCACAAGAAATATTTACTCTTTAGTCAATAATCAAGGTAGATAGGTTGTCATAAATCATTTACTTTCTAAGAACATGTCACGTTCACGTTCGAAATAAGAAGTTGATTGATTCGTTTGATTTAATTTAATTTGAAATCAACTAACGAAGATAAAAGTTTGCACATTGATGAAAAATGTCTATTGAACTGTTGAATAGAATATTTATATTGATACCAACTGACATTCAGGTTTTTGGATGAGTTTAAAGGAAACATGTGTATGTGGATATAATTGGCGTTTATCCTCTCGTGGGTTTGAGTAGTCGGGTTTTTACGATGGGACATACTGCATTGAAAGTCATCTCGTGGAAATTGAGAAAACACGAGAAAACATACATTGAAAATCAACATGTGTTTATTCATTTCGCATTCGACACCCTTGGTTTCCTTGCACATACCTGAGGCGGTGAAACTCTTTAACATAGTCCAACTAAACGTGTATAGTACTGTTGTGACACATAGAAACACATGTATTATTTAAAAAAATAATAATTTTAAAGCTAATGATATAACTTGTTACTCATTCATTTTCATACTATATGTAAATCATGTTTTCATTAATGAAAACACAATAATATTTACTAAATATATTTAGGATATAACTAATACATATTAAGACATGGGCTCAAACAAATCATTGTTTAAAGAATTTAAGTTATTAGGTAAATTATAATATACTGAAAACGAAAGTTATTTATTATCGGATTGTCCTCAAAGCGCAATCGAACATGAGAACTATCAAACTAGTTAGATATTAATTAATGAGTTTAATTGATAGATCTAACTAAAAGGCCTATAACTTGATTAACAGTTTAATTAAGTCCAACATGGTAACGCGTTAAAGGGTGACAGACTTAACCAATTCGAGTTTAACTTTAATAGGGTTAGTGACTCATATAAAGAGACTTAGGAGTAAAGGTTAAAGACTAATCACTTTGGACAAACCCCTAGTTCGCCCACCCCTTCGCCCTGACATTCGTCCGTCGTGTGCCACCGCTTGCTGACGTAACAACGCCACACCTCTAGCGCAACACTATCTCTGATGCACGACAAACAACCGACAAAACACCAGTTGTTTGTTGTTGTCGGGTTTCAGTTTCGCCAGTTTTGGGTTTATTCGTGAGGATGTTTTGTACTATATGGTGGTACATCGTCACATTTGATCATAGTTTTTTGGTGTGAACCAATAGAGGGATTCAATTTTGAATCCTCGGCATCATACACATCATGGAGTATTTGATCAGATTGCAACTACTGTAAGTATTCTTTCGACAGTTTAGTTACTTCGGTTTTATAAATATATTGGTCCTTATATGTTTTGCATTTGTTAACTAGACATTAAAATTGCTTCTTATTATAATGATATATGTTAATTGATAGAAAACGCAACAATAGTTTATGTCAATAGTATTCCAACATGCACAAGTACAAGGGCCAATATTGACAAAATTAATACTTGAGGGTGTTACTCGGTAATGAATGTCCAAGAATGAGCAAAGAGTGACGTGGCTTTACAAAGGTATACATACATAGAAAGAACAGTGATGCGGTGGCAAAGAAATGTGTATTATCTGCATGGCTCATTGTCCAAAATGCCACGTGGCAGTGACGAGCACGAATCTGATGATGACTGGGTGATTTTCATTTTGATTTTCATTTTCATATTGTAACTTTTATCTTATATCTTAACTAATACTCCCCCCGTTCCACAAAAAACTTCTTATTTGGCTCTAAATTTTTGTCCCATAAAAACTTCTCATTTTCACGTTTAATGGGCTCTACACAATAAAAAAACTATTATTACTAAAGATTCTACCACTAATATCCATTAACTATCTTTCTCTCTCCAATTCAACCTTATATTTTAATCAAAAATATTGTCAATGACCCTACCACTAACTATCACCTAAAAACTTGTGCAAAAGGCAAATGAGAAGTTTTTTGTGGGACGGAGGGAGTATTTGATATGTTTGTGTTATTAGCTTTAAAATTTATATTATATAATATATAAATTAAAAATTGTGATGTAAAAATAAATTCTCAACGACGACTTTAATAGGAACGGTCTATCTTTCTGTCTATTACTTTGTTTTTTGTATTAGACATATTGTTTGTTACATTTTTTTTTTACTTACGTGTTATTTTTCACTCGTTTAAATGTTTAGATTATGAAGGAAAATTAATGATTACGTGTATCAATTGTTTGATGAATGAGATAATTGAAAAGAGATTCAGTAGGATGTAATATAATTCATAATATTTAATTTAGTTTCTTTGTATATGTAAAAAAAACCAACGTCAATTACGGCACGCGGGGAAAATGAAGTGGTGATCTAATCTATGATATACAAAAATAAAGACGCAAAAATAATAATAAGAAATTAATATCTTAACGTGCACAGAACCTCGTGCCAAACGTGTTTTTTTCTAATTAACTTTTATCTATGTAAGGTATTTTTAAGTGTTATTTCTACAAAACTACTCCTATGGATATGAAATGTATACTTTCATTAATATACGATAATTCTTGAAATGCACAAATTAGTTATTAATTTATGTATATTAACATCTTAATTAATTATCAGTTTTCTTAAATTGAAATCTGGGAATAACTTACAAAATGGCTAGTTCTCTTCTATGTTATTTCATTTATTTCGTGAGTGTTATTTTGAATTATTAAAAAGTTTAATCGAAACAAAATGGGCCAATTGAGTCGAATATAAAAAAAAATGTCTAAAATATATTATCCTGCCAAAAACATTATTAAGGATGCATATAGTAATAAGCTTAAATGCAATAAAAACTCTTAATTATTGAAATTGAAATACTTATTGAAATACTTATATGTTCTTGGTAGTTATCTTTGTACTAATTTTTCCTCAATTTTCCGCATCACATCACTAAATCTAAGACCATAGTGTTTTTTGTTGTATTATTAGCTTTTATTATCGTATTTATGACGTGCCAAATAATTTTGATAGTGTATTCATTAATCTTTCCTTTTAGTTATGTAACTATGTTAAACTTAACATTAATTGCATCATTAGCTAATGATCATGAGATGAAGGTTGGGAAACAAAGCAATGAAGCCCCAACACGTTTGTTTGGCAGCTTACAAACATTAACCTAACTTATTCCAATAATGAATTATACACCATATTAATATTTAATTTATTAAACATCATATATTAATCAATGTTTATACACAAGGAAGGACCTATTATGTTGCATTAAAATTGCCCGTGTAACTCTTGTTTTTTTTTCTTCGCATAGTATTAAAATAGTGTTAAATTTTTTAATTCTTTTTTATAGTATAGTTGTCACCCATAAGAAAAATATATATAACTGGTAACATCTCTAAATTTTTTCTCTAAATTTGTCACTGTATATACACCTCATCCTCCATACACATGTCATTTACGACTTGTTCACTAGGTACTTGGATGATTTTTGCTATTGATTGCTTTTTTTTTTTTATTGAAAGCAAGTTCGTAGATAATTTGAGAGGAATGTAGTTGATATTAGCTACACAATTTTTTACCACATATATTAGCACCACCTTATGTTTTTATGTAATCAGTTTAGCATGCTGCTGACTAATGGCCGACCAACCTAAGAAAAAACTGGGTGGTATCATCAGTTACACATTTTTTTCTTAAAAATGTCACTAACACTAAAAATTATGACGCTATTTTAACACTATTTAAAAAACTTTCAGGGGTTACCTATGCAAAGCCGTACACCATATACTAGGTCATTCCCTGACTGCCAGTGATTGAATTGATAAAATCTACAATCATATTCTTTTAAGAGAAGGGTAATATGATCATTTATAATCAATTAACACATTCAATTAGCTATATAATCAATCACATGGATTTAGTCAGAAATTCTGTCCCAATTAAAATTTGACTTAGGTGTTGTTTGGTAGCATCTGAATCTGAATGATGCAGAGGTCCGAATGATTCAGACTTCCTCTCATATCTATCTGATTAAGAGGCATAACGTGTTAAATTATTGATTCAGAGACTGATTAAGAGGTCTTACCAAACACTCTGAATCTATCCGATTAAGAGGCTGACCTCTTAATTGAATCATTAAGAGGCTTACCAAACAACACATTAGTATTGATTCAGTTAACAACTATCAAACCACCCCTAAATATATATCATGAGATTGAATATGGGCTCTCATCAACAAGCCCAATAAGCCCAACAAGCCCAAATAGGGTCCTCTTATAGCCTCATTTTACTAACGCAAATATCACAAATCACAAGCTCAGGAGAACGCAAAAAGCGAAGCCGAATTTGCATCGCTGCTCAATTCCGTCAGGTATTCGATTAATTTCTACCAAATGATTTCAAATTCTTTAGATTATTTATCAAAGAATGTTCGATTTGAATAATATGTTGACCAGTGTTTGTTTTTGTATTCGATTCGAATCAACAGACTGATTCAGAAACCCTAGCTGGAGCGATTTTCCGCCAGCATTCAAATTAAGAAGTATTAATCGTTGTATCTTAGGGTTTTATCATATTACCTTGCTTAAATTTGATTCTGAGACAGTAATCGTGTGCATTTTTGTCCAATTTTGAATTATTGACTCGTAATCCTATTAATTTTTTTCGGAGGTATACAAGCTGGTTGATTCTGGAAATTAAGTACAGATAAATTAGGGGATTATGATTATGTTAGGTTTAGAATGTATATGGGGTGCATCTGCTGGAGTTGACACACTTTAGCAATCTTACTCGTACTATTTAGAACTATGAGTTAGAGATGCATAAACTACACTTTATTTGATAAATATTTTCTAGTTTTTTGTTTATGCATATTTTATGTCGAAAGAAATGCTATTTCTTTTCAAGTTATAAGAAGATCATATGCTTATCTCTGAGGGACTTAATAAAAGTGATACAAAGTTTAAAGAAGTATGAGTAAGGTTAAGAACACATAAAGTAATTTTACATCATCTGATGACTGAGATGCTTTGTTTATTATAGATGTCAACTGCTTGGACAAATGTGAGCTATGGAATCATACATAGGGATGTAAATGGGATTAGGAATTTTGGATTTTGGGTTATATAAATTTAAAGGATGGAAAGTATTTTATTTCAAATATTATAGCTGTGGAGCTTTTTGGATTGCATGAATATTGGAAGCTTCTGGAGCACCACTCTCTTTTGGTTTGCTTCATGATTTTGTTTTAATTCATGATTTATTTTAAAAAAAAATTGTTTGTTGATTGTTAGATACAATTTGGATGTGATTTGTAAAAATGTATATAAGACAAACTACTAGTAGTTTTAAACAAGGAAACATCACTTCATGGTCTCTTTGTGAGTTCTGATTTATTTATTATGATTATTTTCTTTTTGTTGCAGTTTCGGTTGACTTACTGAGCAATTTTATTTTCAACTGAAAATGAGTGGGCGATTTTCACGCATGATTTATGTCGGCAACTTGCCTCTGGACATAAGAGAGTCTGAAGTTGAAGATCTTTTTTATAAGGTTCGTGTCATTTGTATTATTTAATATCTTCGTTTCGATGCTTACTAATATTATATGATATGATATTATAATTATAAATTATGTATCTATGCATGTATATATCTGTAGTTTTCTTATATTGGTTTTTGATTCATGTAGTATGGGCGCATACTGGACATAGAATTGAAGATTCCACCTCGTCCTCCTTGTTACTGTTTTGTCGAGGTAATCTTTTAAAGTTTGATTTTTTCTGAAGTAATGAATTTTTATAATAGTTTTGACTTTTGACTGCTCGGTTTTATTTAATTTTGTAGTTTGCAAATTCCCGAGATGCTGAAGATGCAATTAGGGGCCGAGATGGCTATAACTTTGATGGTTGCCGCCTCAGGGTAATAACAAACTTTGATTACTTTTTTTCTTATTAGTTATGTTCATAATTCATATAGACGTGGTTAAAAGGGTTGTGTAACGGGTCAGTATGGACTCGTTAGTGATAAATTATACCCGTTTGTAATAAGGCCCGTTTCCTTTTAAGCCCTTTTTGTATTTGACCCGTTAGTGATAAATTATAACCCGAAATTTAAAAACTTTTCAGGTTGAGCTTGCTCATGGTGGTCGTGGTCAATCATCGGGTGATGGTCGTGGTGGTGATTATGGCGGTGGTCGTGGGCGTGGTGGTGGTAGTGGACGTTTTGGCATTTCAAAACATTCTGAGTATCGAGGTGCCAACTGTCATTTCATTTAAATATTAAACTAAAAATAAAATTATAGAAATTTACATGTCCTTGTGGACTTTCGAATTCTACAATTTTGTCCTTGAACTTTTCTTTTCGTGTTTTTTGTCGATTTTTGTCCTTCCGTCTAAATTGCTCTGGTGACTAACCTCACATGCCAAGCATGGGAGGGTATTTTGGTCATTTTATATTTTGTTTTTTATTTCTGCTTTTTTCTTTCTTCCTACTTCATCTTTTTCACTCATCTTCAAAACAAATCCAACAAATTCACAAAATCGAAACCCACAAATCAAATCTAGGGTTTTAATTTTGTGATTTTCATTTTGTAAATTTTCGTTTTTTTTAATTTGTGGATTTGATTTAAAGATGAGTGAAGAAGATGGAGGAAGAAGGAAGAAAAAAAAAGAAATAGAAATAGAAATGAAAATTAAAATCACCAAAATACCCTCACGTGCTTGGTATATGAGGTTAGTTAACAGAGCAATTTAGACGGAAGGACAAAATCCGAAAAATTGAGAATCACAGGGAAAAAATCACAAAAAAAAATAAAATGCAGGGACAATTTCTGTAATTTACTCTTAAAATTATATTATAACCTATAATCCATGGTTTTTTTGACTAGTTTCCTATTTGAATTTTGACCATTTAATAAATATATTTACAACCTTATGTGTATTTTTATGTGCAGTTATTGTTCGAGGGCTACCATCATCTGCTTCTTGGCAGGATCTTAAGGTAAAAATTATGTTTAATGCATTTTGATTGTTTTTAATTTTTATAACTAACTCTTTTTTTCCTCAGGATCACATGCGTAAGGCTGGTGATGTATGTTTTGCTGAAGTATCCCGTGACAGAGAGGGTATAAAACCGTGTTTTACTTATTAGATTCTTCATTTTTTTACTTTTACAATCTTTTTTACGGTTAAGAAATTTACCCGTTTGACGGTTTGATCCAAACATATTAGTTACCATATTCTAACAAAAAGTTGATATTTAGGTACTTTTGGTCTTGTTGACTATACCAACCATGATGACATGAAATATGCTGTAAGTTGGTGAAATAAATACACTTTTTTTTTGGTATATATTACTATAATAATAATAATAATGTAAGTATGTATTTATTATCCAATGTCTTTTTATGACTTATAGATAAGGAAGCTTGATGACACTGAGTTCAGAAATCCATGGACAAAGACCTATATTCGGGTACTTTTTTCCTTTTCTAATACTTGTTGATTTTATTTTATTTATATTTATATTATTTTCCTCATTTTACTGTGAGAATGGAGACATTTGTATTTAAAAGCTGGCCAATTTGAGTGATATTTATTAATAATGGGATCAAAATTTTTACTAAAAAAAAAATTATTTACTATTTAATAGTATTTTTTGTATTCATATTTAGTATATTAATTATTTACAAATAAAAATTAAAAATCTTTATATATGTTTTGATAAATGATTGTAGGTAAGGAAATATGAGAGGAGTCCTTCTAGAAGCCGCAGTAGGTCCCGCAGCAGAAGCAGGAGTAGGAGTAGGACCCGCAGCAGGAGCAGAAGTCCACGACGCAGTAGGAGGTATTTAACAAATTTATTATCAGCTTAATTTATTATACTTTATTTTTTTATATATTTTTTAATTATTATAGGAGTAAATTACACAGAAGAACCTTTAAGTTTATAACAAATTTCATCAATGGTCCTTTAGTTTTAAAAATTACACTGATTGTTCTTAATTCTGAAAGGTTTTTCACCGATGATTCCTTACACACTTACCCCATGTGCAATGCACATGAGGGTAAAAAAGTCATTTTTCATTTCATTTCTTTTTATTCTTAAACTAAAAACTTTTATTTAAGATAAAAAAAATTAGTTTAAGAATGAAAAGAAATTAAATATGACTTTTTTACCCTAACGTTCATTGCACATGGGGTGACTTAACAAAATAAATTAAAAATGACCATCGGTGAAAAACCTTTTAGAATTAAGGACCATCGGTGTAATTTTGGAAACTAAAGGACCATTAGCGAAATTTGCTATGAACCTAAAGGACCATTCGTGTAATTTACTCTTATTATAATTTGTGAAAAATGTTGACTTTTCTGCAGCAAATCTGTGGCACGATCTGGGTCCAGGTCACCATCAAAATCCAGATCAGCATCTCCTGTCAAACCCTCAAGGTATTGTAACCTCAGATATCACTTGTAGAAATGTTTTTTTTTTTTTCAAATATATTTGGCACCTTATATTTCTAATAAAATTCCAAGAAAATGGCTAAATATTAGGGATAATTGCTTTTATATCTTTGTAAAATTTATAAATTATTTTTATATCCTTCTCAAATTCATAAATTATCTCTATGTCCTTCTAAATTATATAACTACCTTTATATCCTTTCAAACTTTAAAAACTCATTTTTATGTCTAAAATCCTATTTATCATTCATTAAATCGTGATAATATCAATAATACAAGCAAATAAACATGATTTTTAATACATAATCAACAAATATATTGCATACTTATTTGATAATTATTGATATTATAATGATTTAATAAATCTTAAAATAGGTTTTTGGACATAAAAGAGAGTTTTAAAGATTTAGAAGGATATGAAGACAATTATAAAGTTTAGAAGGAATTAGAGATAATTTATGAATTTGAGAAGGATATAAAAATAATTTATAAATTTTAGAAGGATATTAAAGCATTTATTCCTAAATATTAAACACCACCTCTGATCTTGTGTTTTTTTCCTCCAATGTTTGTGCAGAGCCAGATCCAAATCAAGATCAAAGTCAAGATCAAGGTCAAGGTCGAGGTCAAAGTCAAAGTCAGAATCACCGCGTAAGGTATAATGAATGCTACTTATTTTTTTAATTACTGAAGAAAAAAAAAACAGAAGGTTATTTTCTTCTAATTACATCTGATTATGGTTTTCTTATAATGTTTACAGGTGCAAAGTCCTTGAACCAATCACAACTCCATCTGTCTTTTGCAGCCTATTCAAATGGGAACTAAAAAGATCAAGAATCATTAGGGAACTTTGTTTTGATTAATATGTTTTAGGATAATGTTGTTTAATTAATCAACCTTTTGAAGTGTATTAGATTGTTTGTATTGTGTGTTTCTGGTATTGTGTGTTGACATAATCTATGCAAGATAATGACATTTTAGATTTCACCATTTTATTGGCCTAAATGGAATGAGTTATATTAGTAACTATTATATTAGTAACTATATAACATAAGCAAGTAGATATAATCTTATTTGATATTCAAAAAAAAAAGTAGATAAAATCTTGATCTATACACAAACCCTTCTATAAAAGGTAGTGATTTATATACCATACTTATTAATGGATATATCACAATTGTTGCATTAAGGGGTTGCATAGTTAGCTTTAAAACTTACCTATTGTGGTGTAAGAGATTAAAAGTTGTGGTGCAGAAATGAACTCTCTTCTATAAAAGCATAATAAAATCCGACAATAACCTCATGTACAATTCCAACTTGTATGTGTAGGGGTGAGCAGAAAAAGAGGGTAACCGGAATCGGAACCGGAACTGTCTTGGAACCGGAGGTTCCGAACCCGGAACCTGCTAAGAGGTTCCGGTTCCCAAAATCATGGAACCGCCGTAAAAGGTTCCGGTTCCGGTTCTCAAAATTAAGGAACCTGGAACCGGTGGATACTCTGGAACCGGCGGTTACACGGTATATTTTTATTAAAATATATAATATATAATATATTACACATGATTAAATTAAATAGATTTTTGATTTATCTAAATGTAAAATACTAGTCCAAATAAAAATATAAATTGACCTTACTCGTTATAATTGAGTCAGAAATTGGGTGATAGTGAGACATTCACTCGTCGTGAGGTCGTATCTTTGTGACTGACTTTTACATGAATCACACATTTATTATGTTTTTGTCATTCTTATTCACTTATTTCTATTTTGAACAATATTCGCAATCGTTGAAATATATATAAAATCGTTAAACGATATTTGTAATCGTTAATTTGTGCGATTTATTGTCTTGTTTATTCAATAAGTAATGTTAAATTTTTTTGAATTTAGATACAGGGTAACCGGAACCTGCCCTGGAACCGGTGGTTCGGGTTCCGGTTCCGAAAATTTAGGAACCTGTCTTCCAGGTTCCGGTTCCGGTTCCTATATCTCAGGAACCTGCGGTTCCGGTTCTGATTCCGGTTCCAGTCGGAACCGGCGGGTACCCTGTTATGCTCACCCCTATGTATGTGTATATTTACTTTATGTGCAACTATATATTATTGTGCTTGAAAAGCTTGTCGAAAGCTTGACTCATATTTATAAGCTTGATTTCGGCTCATTATACATTTTGACCTCAAATAGTCATACTCGATGAAAGCAATGAGCTCAATAAAATTTGAACTGTGCTTCTATAAATGCGTTTATGGCACATGTATAGGAAGGTATATACTTTCTCGCGTAGGATAACTAGGAGATTTAGACTCACATGATCATATGCCCGTAAGTGCTTAGGAGCCTCTTGGTATACAAAAATTACATGACCTATAGATATACATGCTTATATCTATTTATTGATTAATGATCTTGATTGACAAATGCTATTTGCATACTGGCATAACTCCCTTACAATACGCCACGTGTGCGCGCAACCTCACTTGCATTTTTTCCGAAAGTCTCACCAGAATCAGTCTCTTTATCTCCAAGTAAAGGTACAACTTGTTATATCTAATCACTATATATTTCTCATTTGAAGAGATTGAATATTATTATCGTTGCTAACTCCATAAGTGAGTTTAGGTTTAGGATGTTTTTATTTGGGCCTAGAATATTTTATTGGGTTAGAAAAATGCTTATACATGAGGCCCAATAGAATTTGTACCCTAAATCTCAACATATATAAATCACTCTTTTCCCTAAATCCACAATTCATTCTACCGGAAATAAAATTCGCGCCGCTTAATAGCACCAGATATCGGCATCAATGGCGGTTAGCGAGCTTGCTTGTACCTACGCTTCATTGATCCTACACGACGATGGCATCCCAATCACTGTAAGCATCATCTTCCTCAATCCTAATTTCGTGTTTGATTTAGGTTTTCATTTTTCATCTGATTTCTAGGGTTTTTGGTGTTTGTAGGGTGAGAAGATAGCTACACTTGTATCTGCAGCTAATGTGAACATTGAATCTTACTGGCCGAGTCTCTTTGCTAAGTTATGCGAGAAGAAAAACCTCGATGACCTAATCATGAACGTCGGTGCCGGCGGTGGCGGTGCTGCCGTCGCCGTTTCTGCTCCCTCTGCTGCTGGTGGTGCTCCAGTTGCCGCTGCTCCTGCAGCTGAGGAGAAGAAGGTACGCAATTTTGTATTTTACTGTATTTTTTCTAGTTCCTGTTTGAAATTGTCAAAATTATAGATAAATCATAGTTGCACCTTTTACGCACAGAGAATTTATGCATAGAGCAAAACTTTTTAGTTTTTTAGACTTAAATTAGCTGCTATTTTATCTAACATTATTTGATAAGAATATATGAATTTTGAACTTTTTGTACATACGCTCATATAAATGCAGAAATGTACATTTAATATTTTGAATTTTTGATAGAATTTTAGACTGATTTTTCTGATAAATTCATGTAACAAGACGGTAATTTGGATATGAAATTACAGTTCTTGATTGTTAATTGGTAGACTTTATTTGATTAGCTATGTGTAAATTTGATTGTTTTTCTTATGTTGATTTGGTTTATTTTGATCAGGAAGAAGCAAAGGAAGAAAGTGATGACGATATGGGATTCAGTTTGTTTGATTAGAGGTCTAATTGCTTCTTGTAATGGTTCACTTCTAAATTTTGGGAACCAATTTGATAGTCGTTTTATGTATTTTGTTTTTTCAGTGTTTAAGATTTTGTACTTGAATTTGAAATTTCACACAGTTTTCTTGTGAGAGCAAAGTGAAAGCTTTGATTTTTGTCTTCAGTTTATAGATTTTAGTCATTTTACATATATCATAACTATGTTAGTGGGATCAAACTGTCTTCCTATGTTTCCAAACTGTCTAACAACCCCCAGAAATAACTGTTTTTATAAAAGCAACTAATTAACTGCTTTTTGGAAATGCAGTTATTTTGGAAAAACACTTTTTCAGTTAGCAATCACAAACACCCATTTAGTTAATTCGATCAAATATTAAGTTTTAGAGTTAATTACATGGATGGTCCTTTAAGTTTATAGCAAATTTCACCAATGGTCCTTTAGTTTTAAAAATTGCACTGATAGTCTTTATTTTTGAAAGGTTTTTCACCGATGGTCCTTTACCAAAATATCCGTTTATTTTTCAAGTTAACTAACATCACATGTGATGCACTTGGGAGGTATTTTAGTCAATTTGTCTTTCCCCTTCTCATTTAAACTACACGGATGGTCAAGCTTATAGCAAATTTCACCAATGGTCCTTTAGTTTCAAAATTTTACCAAAATACCCCCAAGTGCATCACATGTGATGTTAGTTAACTTGAAAAATAAACGGACATCCTGGTAAAGGACCATCGGTTAAAATTCTTTAAAAAAAAAAGGACCATTGGTGTAATTTTTGAAACTAAAGGACCATTGGTGAAATATGCTATAAACCTAAAGGACCATCCATGTAATTTACTCTATGTTTTATCTTCCAAAAACTAAGAGCATGCAACTTTTTTGAAAGAAAAAGAAACATAACCTATATTTACTTGACATCTTTTCATCTAAGATTACAGACTCAGATTTTTCTAGTTCTTGCAAAAGGTAAAGCGACACACAAAAAATCTTGTCAAGAAAATAAACATGTTTTAACTTTAAAGCTTCAAGCTTTAATCAATCTTTACAAAATGTCATTCACGAGTCTGTTTTTTCTGGTTTTTGTTGTGTGAACTAATGTTGTTTAAGGATTTCAACATCCACATTCTCTAATTTTTCAGTTTCACCGTTTTCTTTTGGAACGATAATTCCATAGCCTCCAGATTTTCTTTTGTACAAGATATTAATCTCACCTGAAACAAAACAATCATCTAAATTAAGACTATATCAACATAATTAGATATAGTCATTTCGATCAATTACCTATAAATAAGTTGATTTGGATAATGCATAAAAATTAGGACTGTCAAAACCTGAGACGACACGACAAAAATACACGAAACGAAACGAAATTGGGACGAAACTGAAATTTGAATTCGTGTTCGTGTCGTGTTTGTGTTCTGTAAAACAAACACGAAGTCGTGTCGTGTTCGTGTTCATAGATTAAGTAAGAAATTTGTTATTTATTTTGTGTTGTCGTGTTTATCGTGTTATCGTTTTTTAATCGTGTTCGTGTTAGCAAAATAAAACACGACTTCGTGTCGTGTCGTTTTCGTGTTGAATGTTTTCGTGCCGTGTCATGTTATCCAGAAACACGAAACGATAACGATAGTACGATTTCACAGCCCTAATAAAAATGTACTACCACTTTTTTTTAATAATAAAAAGGGAAAAGTGCGATGAAATTTAACCAAAGATCTCACATTTAGCACATAAATAAATTATATATATAAATGATTAAAAAATATTAGACCAACCCGTTACATTACCCATTTGACCCGCCAATTTTACCACCCATAATCATTAACCAATACTATATATATTTTTTTAAAAAAAAGTCAATAAACAAATTGACCACAATATCTTACCAGTTTCTTCATTTCGAAAGCCATAAAAGTCATGATCAACATTCTCTAGTTGTTCAATTGCTTCCAACACAGTCAAAGGAGGCATATCAAAGCATTTTGTACGAACAATCTGAATTAAATAAATAAATAACATATAAAAACATAAGTTATTAATCAAAACTGTAGTCCATATATTATATATGTACTTATATACTAACCGTAGGGTCAATTTCGTCGGTAAAACCGTCACTAACATCTTCTTGAGGAATTGCAACCGAATCTTGATTTATTAATATTTGTGGTTCCCTAACTTTTAACCTATCGAATCCTTTCATGTGTCTTCCATGATCAGAATCTTTTTCCTTAATTTTTCTTAATTTTCTTTGGATAACCGAAGATACTAAATCAATACTTGTATAAAACGTTTCGGCTTCTTTTTCAGCCCTAATCACCCCATGTTTTTTGGTAAATAATGTCACCTTTAATTTAAAAGAAAATTTATTAAAAAAACAAGGAAAATGATAATGACAGCCCTAAAGTCATTAAGAAGGCAAAATAACAAAAGACAACCCCCCTGAATTTTAGGAATATTATTTTTTTAATCAATGTACAAGCTTTCTATGCATGTTAGTGACACCCCTAATGGCTGTCATTAACATAACCCAAAAAACAATTAGGAAATTCAAATAATAAAAATGAATTTTATTTTAAAAAAAAATATAAACCTCGGTTCGGCGAATTTTGGGGCCTTTTCCGTTTCGATCACTGATTTCAAGTTTCTGCTTCATTCGATTGTAATTCCTTCTCATGATGTTGTAATCAAAATAAAGTAAATTGCAGAATATGTGTGTGCGTAATGCAGAATGAAAAGAACAAAATATACAGAATGAAGATTGTTTATTTACGATCGATTCAATTACAATATATACTATACGAACCGGTGTGATTGAACGGTATGACTACAACCGTCGCCTGCATCTAACGCTTATAAGTGTTTAAACCTAACTAAAATTGGGCCTTTTATTAAATATGTACATTTGGCCCAATTTATAATTACAATAGACAATATAAAAGGCAGTAGCCCATTTACGTAAAAAGCATAAAAACTAAATGTTGTTTTGATTAAAAACATTAATTCCAACAAATTCTCCACCTTTGACAGAAACCCTAACATCAACTGCTCTGACAAGATGACTATGTTTTTGAATTGCTTTCTCCACTATATCTTCAATATGATTTTTAACAGATTCAGCAACCTGTTTTTTAATAATATAAAATCACTATATTATTAGCTTTCTGATTTCAAGTATATAATAATATAACATCAAAGAATTTTATGGATCTTTTAGCTGAGCTTGATACATTTTATGGATCATTATACTCAACGGTTGCACACAAACAGGTTCTGCATTTTAATCATAAAAATGACATTTTTGGTCATTTTGTCTGTTAAATTCTGGGGGTATTAAGGTAAAAATGACATTTTTGGTCATTTTGCCTGTTACATTTTATAAAAGCTGAGAAACCCATAGTCACACGGATCACATATAGCTGGAATGTTATTTTCGTTTCTTCAAAAGAATAATAGTATACAACAATAAAAAAAAGGTAATAATGATAGTAAAAGGGTAAAAATAGTTAATATCTTAAAAAAAAAATTGTTTTAAATAAAAAGTTGAAAGGGTATCGGAAGAATAACTAGTAAAAGTGTAAAATTGGAAGATAAAATTGGTAAAAAGGTAAAGTTCAAACCTATTTTTCCTAAAACCATTTTAAAATAGGAAAACTCCTATTTTAAAAATGTTTATTTGCTTAGAGATGTTTGGAAAAGTAGAAATTTATTTAAAGTTATGCTTATTTAAACTTATAAGCTCAAAAACACTATCCAATCAAAACCGCCATTATTACAACTATTTTCTAAAAAGTAATTATGTTACATTACCTCAATATTCTTGCCTTGAAGGATCAATTTCGCAGAAGATAAAGGACCACCCCATGACATTTGTATAATACAAGGGTTTTGTTCTGCTATGCAGCTTTTGGGCACAGAATGAACACAAATCTTGGAAAATGAACGTGAATTCAAGAAACTTGATTTACTTGATGAAAATGAGAGCGATGAAGAACAAGAAGAAGAAAGAGAAGATTTTGGTAAATGGGTGTTTGTTATTTCCAAAGTTTGAGTTGGATTTGCACAAAAAGCAGCCATCTTTTTAAGGAAAATGTATCAGCAAATTTAGGGTTTTTGAGATTCTTAAATGGGAAAGAAGATTGAAGCAAGATTTTTGTCAAGAAGAAGAATCATTATCCAGATTCAGATAATATGCAGATTGTAGTGGCAGATTCTACTGAAAGTTGGGCCCCATGGGCCCATATGGTGGATTAAACCGGATGACATGTGGCCCAATACAAGTTTATTGGTTTATTGCCTACTTGCAAAATGTTTGCATGTTATACAAAAACAAAAGATATTTTGATGGTAATTTGGTAATTTGAGTCATATGTAGGGTTATTATTCGATCAGGTTAAACGGTTTCGGGTTATATAGTTGGGTTTTCTTGGTTTTTCAATTTGGGAAAAATTATTTTATGAGTTTTTGAGCAGCTTAAATAGACTTTAAGTTTAAACTTATTTAAGTTTATTAAGTTAATAAATACAAGAGATTACCTTTAGGGCTGTCAATAAAAACAGACAAGGATAAACATTATTGATTCTGATTGGAGGAGAAATTTAGATATTGCTAAAAAGAAGGAACATAATTTGACTAATGGAGTAAAACGAATCAGAATAAAGAATGTTTAAACTTATCCATACTTATTGACAGCCCTAAAGGCTATCATTATTAAAACCTAAATACAAAAGTCACTTAAATAAGTTTTTCTAATATCTTACTACTATATAAAGCATTTAGGCCTACCCCATTAGGCAAGTTTAAGGAGCTCCTTAAACTTGATTTTAAGGACATTTCCACTTTTGTTAGTTAGTTCTCTACCTTAAAAAAAAAAATCGCGGCTAATAAGATTCGAACCCAAGACCTCTCCTAAATTATCATTATGTGTTAACCACTTGCTATACATTACACTTTGGTAACACCACCCACACTTAATAACAAAAGTCTGTTACTCGAAAACCATTTTACTCAATAACATTAAATATACGACGCTGTAAATCATCAACTCTTACCAAAATCCACATTTCCATTTAATTATTTATTTATAGCAACAATTATTACCGTGTAAACGAACAACACTTGCTCGCCACGAAATATGGTTATGAGAAAACAAATCAATTGTCATAAATTCCAACACTACATTTCTAGTCACCAAATAACACTACAGAAATTTAACATTGAGACCCTTGTAAGATCTCGAAAACATTATGCGGTAATAGGAATATAGGGATAAGGTCTAAAACATATATTTACTTAAATGTTTAAATTTATATATCATCACTACTAAACATATAGTTTGATAGTTAATGTCCTTCTCACGTCGAGAGAAAAGAAAATTGGTTTTAGATAGAAACCGAAAAGGTCTTAGAGATTTTACAAGAATCGAGAACCGAACCGATATAGCTCAGTTCAACTTGGTCCGGTTAAGTGGTTCCGGTCAGTTCTCGGTCCAATCTGCATAAGCTTACTATGCGTGCATCTAAATGAGTAATATATTTAAAAACTAAGTCTAGGCTACCACACTATAATTAGAAGATACAAACCCTAGATTATAGATTGCAACACTTTACTTTATGATGTAATCGAGCTTAGTTGAGTACCCGATCTTGATTAAACCTACATGTTTGAGCTCGAGCTCATTTCATTAATGGACGCTTTTAATTAAGCTAACCTCAACTTAGTTATCACATTTAAAATTATTACTTCCTTCGATTCAAAATAAGTGTTACGCTTTCCATAAATGGCAAAAAATAGTAGGACTCACACCCACTAACTATCTACTTTAACAAAGTGAAATGACTCATTTACCCTTACTTTTTACTTTTAAACATCATTAACCCCACTTTATTCAAAAGGTATGGGACCCATTATCGATCCACTAATCATTCAATTAATCTAGTTTAACCATCATTACACTATTTTACTTCAAAAATCGTGAAAGTAAAAGTGTAGCACTTATTTTGAATCGGATGAAGTATTATCAATGGGCCTTTTGGGTCCATTTGTTTTGTTGGTTGCTTCCATCCTATTTTTTGTATCTTACATGAATTGTGGAGGGTGGTGTTGTAGTGTTTTTTTTTTTGGTTGGTGAATGAAGTTGCTTTCTTAAAAAAATATAATGATAATAATAATAGTAATAATGATAATAATTAAGGGCAAATTTATATAAGTAAATAATATTTTTTTGGTAATTATATATTTTTTGCTTCATCTAAGCTAATTATACTTTGCGCTTTCTATTTTAGCCATTTTGATGTGCTATTTTCGTTATTTTTTTTTTTTTTTTTGAACGGCTGCTATTTTTAGTTATTTAATTAGAACAGTACATCTTTAATATCAATTCATAAAATTTAAATGCAATATGTAACTCATAACATGATACCATACTGAGTTTTTTTCTGTATAGATCCACTACATATACCACGTCTTAATCCACAAACATATCTATATTTGATAGAGAAAGACTTTAATTCGACCAAAAAAAAGACAACAATTACTAGACAAGACTGATACATAATCTTTACATAAATTGTGTGGAATGTGTTGTTATATGTAGGGGTGAACATGGTACGGTACCATGTATATTTTCTTCATACCGTGTACCGTATCAATTATAATTGGTACACTAATTTAGCTACCAATACTATACCAAGTTTACTTGGTACCAATTTGTCTGGCTACCAACAATAGTGGTTGGTACAAATTGGTAATGGTATATACCAACATCACAAACTTATATGAAATTAAAAAAGTTAATAACAAAATAACAACGATATTTTATAATTATCGACCAGTTAAACATATTAACAAGTTTTCCGAACACTAAAACAAAATAAGCAAAATTATATAATATGTTACGTGCTATATAAACATAATTTAGTACGATAAACTAACAAAAGATGTAGCTATCTTGTTGTAATTGGAGTCTTGGGCATATAAGTTGGTAGTTTGGTACAATATATTTAACTAAGAATCATATAATATATATATATATATATATATATATATATATATATATATATATATATATATATATATATATATATATATATATATATATATATATATTGGTTGGTACGGTATACCATGGTATTTAAAAACTTTATACCATTACCGTACCATGGTTACACAATTGGTACGGTACTACCAACCAAACATGTTAGCTACCAACATATTGGCTACCAACTATTTTTGATACGGTTGGTAGCATGTTGGTTGGTTTTGTTCGGTACAAATTTGACACCCCAACTTGTAGTGTGATACCACTTGAATTCCATATGCTCACATTCAATTGGATTTCAAGATGGTTGATCATGCTACCATAAACAAAAGGTTGGCACGCTTTTATCTTGAAATGACTAAAGTTTCAATTTGAAAAAGACTTGTCAAAATGTCACACCCCGCCAAAATCGTTTTTAAAGGAAAATTGTTTGCGGAAGAACGGGCGTGCGACTAAGTAAACATAGCATATGATTATTGTAAACAATAATTTCAAATCCAAATAAAACCTTTATAAATAAAGTATGTCACAAATGAAACCAAAAGACCAAGTTTTTAAAGTAAAATATAAGTTGTAATTGTGACATCTTGACAATGCATGCTTGACTCCATATGATAGTACTCAATGCTTCAAACTTAGTTACCTGAAAAACATAAATGAAAGTATCAACAAAATTGTTGAGTGAATTCACAGGTTTTATAATAAAGTTTAGTTGTTCCATAGTTCTCGTATGCCACTATTGGCAAAAATTTGTGTGATGATATAAATGTTAAAAGTAGTCAGCTCCAAGAGCAGTAGTGGAAACAACTGACGGTGATCCCCCAACAGGTTTGCAAGACCTTTGAGTTAAAATGTTGACCCTAAGTCCATAATCAAAACAACAACCTTAAACGTGCTAGATATACACTCCTCGTGGTCGGTATACACCGATAAATGATCAATAACGTGGGAGGGTAGGTCTCCGCCAATAGTACTATTTGCATATCCAGGGCCTAGTCGTAACTAGCTAATGATTATGTAGGTAACATATACGCACTTCCATGTACCTCTAAACTTAGTCCAAGCATACAGATTCGTTGTCTAGTTTCCAAAATAGTTTCATCACCATTAAATAATTGATTATAAATAATAGAATTATTTATAAAATAGTTGATATGTTTTTCACCCCAAAAGTATTAAAAACGTAGTAAAGAGGGGCTGTGAACTCACCTGATGCAATGCTTCCAAATGACTCAAATAATGAGATGAGGTTTGCAACCAAAAGACACTAGCTTCCTATATGCAATAGAAATAAATAAATGAGTGTCGGTCTATATGACTCGCTGACACTAAATGATGCAAAATGATTCCCCAAGGGAAATTGAATTCGAGCGATACGTTGGTGACTCTATAGGATTAGTTTCGTATTTAATTTAGGTTTTTTTTTAGAATAGGTTACATTTTGATTTGCAAATACACAAATTGCGATGTCCTAATTAATTATTTAATAAATGATAATTTAGAAAACATTTTATTTATATCAAAATATTGAATGTATCTCATTTAAATATTAAAAGAGAATCTAATGGACTTGGGATAAAATTCGGTATGTTGGCCGAGCAGGTTGTACAAAAACGTTTTCAAGCTACAAATGAATTTGGGCTTGGTATAATATAGACAAAGATAAAACTATTATTGGGTTAAATAATATTGAGTTTGCAGTGTTTGGGTTTAAAACATAAATAGGAAAAAAAAATAATAGATTTGTCAACTTGTGTTAGGTTCCATTTAAAACAGTTAAGACATTTAGGTTACACAAATTCGATTTCGCTGAGCAAACTAAAATAGTGAAGGCTTTTAGTTGATAAAAATATCAGTAGACTTAATATAGTTTATGGGCTCGTGAATTGCGAAAGAAATTAAAACAAAGACACCTTTGGCATGGGTTTTAAAATAAGCAATACAAACGTTGGCTCGTTAACATTGTGAAATGATTTTTAAAAGAGAATTGTTGGGCTGCCATAAAATTACAAAACAGACAACAATCATCGTTTTAGGGGCGACGGAAAACGAACGCATAAAATTGGTTTTTCTTTTATAACAGATTCGAGAGACCATAGGACTAATTTCCTGGTTCTAGTACTACATCCAACTAAACAATACACACACGCACCTCACGCCATGTTTGTGTTCGGGTGAGACTAGAAGCAAATAAATTTAAGATACACATGATTAAAGGAACAAAAATGTTTTGGAGGTTACCTTGCTTGCCAAAAATACTAGAGAGCGAGAGAGGTGGTAGGAGAGGGTGTCCGTAGATGGAGACAAAGAAACAAGATTGAGATTTGTTGCTTGATGTGGTGTGGAAGAAAGTGAACTTCTATGGGGTTTTTATACACAAGAAATATTAATACTTGTGAACTCAGGAGATGGAAACGTAAATCCTTTTAAATCGAATTTAAGTTTATTAACTTGAAGTCATATAAATTTCATTAATTTGTTTTAAATACTAGACGTGAGTAGGTACAATGAACCATTTGCTATTTGTTGTATATTCCTTTTTTTTTTAACTTGTACCGGACTATTGTATCTCGTACCAATTTAATTAGTGGAACTAAGGCTTCACTCTAAATGATAACATTTATATTTTCGTTCAGTTTAAAGTTTTATTAGTCACCAACTCGCTAAACGTACAGTTTTAACTGTAAGAACACATATAACTTCTATGTGCATAAATGAAAAAAATGTGTAATGATATGAATGTTTGCTAGACTCATATGCATAATAATTGCTTTTATTAGTGATAAAAAATGTTTATAACGAAATTGAGTTATAATAGTTGTCAGGTCAAGTACCCGATCGCGAGGGTTGTCACATTCTCCCCCCGTTAGAGAAATTTCGTCCCGAAATTTAAGTTGTACCTGCACTAGGTTGAGGATCAGGAAATAGATGTGGGTATTTGCGTTTCATCTGATCTTCGCGTTCCCATGTATACTCGGGACCTCGTTTCGAATTCCAACGTACTTTAACAAGTTTGATTCGACTCCTCCGAAGTTGCTGTATTTTCCAATCAGAGACTTCTATAGGTTCTTCCCTAAAGTGAAGTCGATTATCGATAGCAATCTCGTCCGTTGGGACAATCAACGTTTCGTCAGACAGACATTTCTTAAGATTCGATACATGAAATGTGTTATGAATGCTACTGAGTTCTTGTGGTAATTGTAATCGGTAGGCGACTGGACCAACTCTTTCAATAATTTCAAAAGGTCCAACGTAACGAGGATTCAGTTTCCCCCGTTTACCAAAACGCATAACACCTTTCCATGGTGACACTTTCAATAAAACCTTGTCACCTACAGCAAATTCGAGTGGTTTTCGACGATTGTCGGCATAGCTCTTTTGTCTATCTCTGGCTGCTTTAATTCGATCTCTAATCTGGAATATCTTATCAGTGGTTTCTTGCAACATTTCAGGACCAGTTATCTGACTGTCACCAACTTCGGACCAACAAAGCGGTGATCGACACTTACGCCCATATAATGCCTCGAATGGTGCAGCCTTAATGCTAGTGTGATAGCTGTTATTATAAGAGAACTCGACCAATGGTAAATGAGCATCCCAATTTCCACTAAAGTCTATCACACAAGCTCGCAACATATCCTCGAGAGTTTGAATTGTTCGTTCGCTTTGACCATCAGTCTGGGGGTGGTAAGCGGTACTCATGTCAAGTCGCGTCCCTAGCGATTTATGTAATGATTGCCAGAATCGAGATGTAAAACGACTATCCCGATCGGAGATTATAGATGCTGGCACTCCGTGCCGAGAAACAACTTCTTTCAGATAGATTCTCGTTAGTTTCTCCATTTTGTCGGTTTCTTTTATCGGAATAAAATGAGCAGATTTTGTGAGTCGATCGACAATTACCCAAATCGTATCATGCCCACTCGAGGTTCGGGGTAACTTGGTAATAAAATCCATAGCGATCCGATCCCATTTCCATTCGGGAATTTCAGGTTGTTGTAAAAGACCAGAGGGTTTCTGATATTCGGCCTTCACTTTTGAACACGTCAAACATTTACCGACATAGATAGCAATTTCTCTCTTCATATTAGGCCACCAATACATTTCTTTCACATCTTTATACATTTTGTCAGCACCAGGATGAATCGAATATTTGGATTTGTGAGCTTCATCGAGAACAATCTCACGAAGGTTTCCGAATTTTGGAACCCAGATTCTATTCATGAAATATAGAGTTCCGTCCGGTTTGGATTCGAGTTGTTTTTCCATTCCTCGAAGAAATTCGTCTTTTAGGTTTTCAATGTTCAACGCCTCGGTTTGAGTAGAACGGATTTGAGAAATAAAATTTGAATGAATAGACATGGTTAACGCTTTTACTCGACGTGGTTTAATTCGTTCCTTTCGACTGAGGGCATCGGCCACCACATTGGCCTTCCCTGGATGATATTTAATTTCACAATCGTAATCATTTAGCAACTCAACCCAACGACGTTGCCTCATGTTGAGTTCTTTCTGATCGAATATGTGTTGGAGGCTTTTGTGGTCGGTAAAGATAGTGCACTTGGTGCCATATAAATAGTGTCGCCAGATTTTCAGTGCAAAAACTACGGCACCAAGCTCTAGATCGTGAGTGGTGTAATTCTTTTCATTATTTTTTAACTGTCGGGAAGCGTAGGCAATTACTTTCTCTCTTTGCATTAATACACAACCAAGTCCCTGATGAGATGCATCACAGTACACAACAAAATCTTCAGTTCCTTCAGGAAGTGACAGAATAGGAGCACTACAAAGTTTTTGTTTTAACAATTGGAAGGATGATTCTTGTTTCTCCCCCCACTCGAATTTCTTATCCTTATGAGTGAGGTTGGTTAAAGATTGTGCAATTTTAGAGAAATTTTCGATGAATCGACGATAATAACCGGCTAGACCAAGGAATTGTCGTACTTCCGTTGGCGTTTTCGGTGCTTCCCAATTCTTTATAGCCTTAATTTTTGCTGGATCTACGTGGACTCCCTTTTGATTTATTACGTGGCCAAGGAATTGCACTTCGTGTAGCCAAAATTCACACTTCGAGAATTTCGCGTATAATTTTTCTTTTTCCAACAATTCAAGAATGAGTTTGAGGTGTTGTTCATGGTCGCTTTTGTTTCGAGAATAGATCAAAATATCATCGATGAAAACAATTACGAATTTATCGAGGTAAGGTTTGCAGACTCGATTCATTAAATCCATAAAGACGGCTGGAGCATTTGTCAATCCAAACGGCATGACTAGAAATTCATAATGGCCATACCGAGTTCTGAATGCTGTTTTCGGGATACTATCTTCTTGAATCTTCAATTGATGATAACCGGAGCGTAGATCGATTTTAGAATAATAACAAGAGCCTTGAAGCTGATCAAATAAATCGTCAATTCTTGGGAGTGGATATCGGTTTTTGATCGTCAATTTATTGAGTTCACGATAATCGATACACATCCTCATGGATCCATCTTTCTTCTTTACAAACAGGACCGGAGCTCCCCATGGTGAGAAACTCGGTCGAATAAATCCAAGATCGAGTAATTCTTGTAGTTGAGTGGAAAGTTCTTGCATCTCAGATGGTGCAAGACGATAAGGTGAGCGCGCAATCGGTGCGGCTCCCGGGACTAAGTCAATACGGAACTCGACTTGTCTTTGAGGTGGTAATCCTGGTAAATCTTTCGGAAATACGTTGGGAAAATCACGCACGATTGGAATATCTTCGATTCGACGTTCTTTGGTTTTCTTATCAACAACGTGTGCGAGGAACGCCTGATAACCCTTTCGCAAATACTTATGAGCTTTCATACAATTTACCAGATTAAGAGTGATTTTTCTTCTCTCTCCTTGAATGACGAGAATTTCACCAGACATCAATGGAATTCGGATTAATTTTTCAAAACATATTATCTCGGCTTTATTTTTGGCTAACCAATCCATACCGATTACAATATCAAAACTACCTAACTCGACAGGTAATAAATCGATATCAAACATATGGTCTTCTAAAGTGAGAGTACATCCTTTTAAAATTTCATCAGTCTCTATTAATTTTCCATTAGCTAGTTCTATCGAATAATTCACATTTAGCTTACTAGCTTCTATGTCAATCAAGGGTCTAAATTCAGTGGAGATGAAACTTAAATCGGCACTGGAATCAAATAATAATGAAGCATAATGACCATTTACTAGAAACGTACCAGTAACGACATCAGGGTCCTGACGCGCATCACCGGCTTTAATCACAAAAGCACGCCCACGGGCCGTGTTGTTGTTGTTGTTACGATTGTTATTGTCGTTGCGGTTGTTCAAATTTGGGCACTGGTTCCGGTAGTGGTTTGGGCTTCCGCACTCGTAACAGGCATTTGGCTTTGGAGCATTATTCCCTTGATTGGCTTGTTTGATACGACAGTTCTGAATCTGATGTCCCCAACGGTCACAATTCTTGCAGCGATCACACTTTCCTTCGTGATGTCTTCCACACTTGTCACATTTTGGTTTATTGCCAAGGTAGGTTTTGGTTCCTGGGGTGGTTTGATTTATTGCGCCATAAGCTTGGTTGGTTTTCTGATTTTTGTTGGTGGACGAGTATTGTTGATTGCCTCGATTGTTATCCCACGAGCGTTTACCATTGTTGTTGGTTCGGTTATCGGTTTGGTTTGTGTTACTGGAGGTGCCAGATGAGTTGGTTTTCTTTGGTAGAGTGCCATTGCGAATGGCGTCATCAGCCAGTTTTTGGGCTCTGTTGACAGCATCTTCAAACGAGGTTGGATCGGCAGCAGTTACAAGGGTTCTGATAGTGGAAGTTAATCCTGAAATATATAATTCGATTCTTTTATGTTCAGGTGTTACCATATGGGGAACTAAACGTGCAAGTTCCTGAAATTTTGTGGTATACTCAGTGATATTCAACCCCTCCATAGAAATGTTCCACAAGTCAGTCTCAATCTTTCGCAATTCCCTCCTTGGGCAGAATTTGTCAGTTAATTGGATTTTGAATTCATCCCAAGACAAAGAATCAGCAGTGGTACGACCTAATGTTTGAACTCGAGAGTTCCACCATGACAGAGCTTCTTTTGACAGAGTGCTGGCGGCATATTTAACCATATCACAAGGCGAACAGTTTACGATACTGAAGATCGATTCTATCTTCTCACTCCAATGGATTAAAGCAATTGCTCCTTCTTCCCCGGTGAACGCTGGAGGACGACAATTTGCGAATGTTTTGAATGAACATTTTTGTCTAACGTCCTTAGATACTTCTTTGTTATTATCGGCTTCGCCATCTGTGTGAATTATTCGGTTTTCTTCGTATTGCGCGATGGCCTCGGCAATCCTGCGCTCAATTGTTTCTTCCATTCTCTCCATAAATTCGACTTCTCTGTTGCTGGTTCTTCCTCTGCTACTGGAACGTTTTCGTGGAGGCATGTTTGTTCTAGCCTTAACGAGATTTTCTGGTGATATTTTGTAATAAATCTTAGATATAATCGTAAGTGACTAATGATATAACGCATTTTACTCTAAGGTAAACGTAAGGTAAGTAATCTTTAGTACTAAGGTATAGGGTAAGTAGATAATATTGAATGCAATGCAACCCTATATGAAATGAGACTCTTGAATGCAATTAAAAACGTTTGACCCAAAAATCTTTTTGAAGTTATAGACTAGACTTGCTAGTTCACTATAACCGATCTATGCTCTGATACCAATCTGTCACACCCCGCCAAAATCGTTTTTAAAGGAAAATTGTTTGCGGAAGAACGGGCGTGCGACTAAGTAAACATAGCATATGATTATTGTAAACAATAATTTCAAATCCAAATAAAACCTTTATAAATAAAGTATGTCACAAATGAAACCAAAAGACCAAGTTTTTAAAGTAAAATATAAGTTGTAATTGTGACATCTTGACAATGCATGCTTGACTCCATATGATAGTACTCAATGCTTCAAACTTAGTTACCTGAAAAACATAAATGAAAGTATCAACAAAATTGTTGAGTGAATTCACAGGTTTTATAATAAAGTTTAGTTGTTCCATAGTTCTCGTATGCCACTATTGGCAAAAATTTGTGTGATGATATAAATGTTAAAAGTAGTCAGCTCCAAGAGCAGTAGTGGAAACAACTGACGGTGATCCCCCAACAGGTTTGCAAGACCTTTGAGTTAAAATGTTGACCCTAAGTCCATAATCAAAACAACAACCTTAAACGTGCTAGATATACACTCCTCGTGGTCGGTATACACCGATAAATGATCAATAACGTGGGAGGGTAGGTCTCCGCCAATAGTACTATTTGCATATCCAGGGCCTAGTCGTAACTAGCTAATGATTATGTAGGTAACATATACGCACTTCCATGTACCTCTAAACTTAGTCCAAGCATACAGATTCGTTGTCTAGTTTCCAAAATAGTTTCATCACCATTAAATAATTGATTATAAATAATAGAATTATTTATAAAATAGTTGATATGTTTTTCACCCCAAAAGTATTAAAAACGTAGTAAAGAGGGGCTGTGAACTCACCTGATGCAATGCTTCCAAATGACTCAAATAATGAGATGAGGTTTGCAACCAAAAGACACTAGCTTCCTATATGCAATAGAAATAAATAAATGAGTGTCGGTCTATATGACTCGCTGACACTAAATGATGCAAAATGATTCCCCAAGGGAAATTGAATTCGAGCGATACGTTGGTGACTCTATAGGATTAGTTTCGTATTTAATTTAGGTTTTTTTTTAGAATAGGTTACATTTTGATTTGCAAATACACAAATTGCGATGTCCTAATTAATTATTTAATAAATGATAATTTAGAAAACATTTTATTTATATCAAAATATTGAATGTATCTCATTTAAATATTAAAAGAGAATCTAATGGACTTGGGATAAAATTCGGTATGTTGGCCGAGCAGGTTGTACAAAAACGTTTTCAAGCTACAAATGAATTTGGGCTTGGTATAATATAGACAAAGATAAAACTATTATTGGGTTAAATAATATTGAGTTTGCAGTGTTTGGGTTTAAAACATAAATAGGAAAAAAAAATAATAGATTTGTCAACTTGTGTTAGGTTCCATTTAAAACAGTTAAGACATTTAGGTTACACAAATTCGATTTCGCTGAGCAAACTAAAATAGTGAAGGCTTTTAGTTGATAAAAATATCAGTAGACTTAATATAGTTTATGGGCTCGTGAATTGCGAAAGAAATTAAAACAAAGACACCTTTGGCATGGGTTTTAAAATAAGCAATACAAACGTTGGCTCGTTAACATTGTGAAATGATTTTTAAAAGAGAATTGTTGGGCTGCCATAAAATTACAAAACAGACAACAATCATCGTTTTAGGGGCGACGGAAAACGAACGCATAAAATTGGTTTTTCTTTTATAACAGATTCGAGAGACCATAGGACTAATTTCCTGGTTCTAGTACTACATCCAACTAAACAATACACACACGCACCTCACGCCATGTTTGTGTTCGGGTGAGACTAGAAGCAAATAAATTTAAGATACACATGATTAAAGGAACAAAAATGTTTTGGAGGTTACCTTGCTTGCCAAAAATACTAGAGAGCGAGAGAGGTGGTAGGAGAGGGTGTCCGTAGATGGAGACAAAGAAACAAGATTGAGATTTGTTGCTTGATGTGGTGTGGAAGAAAGTGAACTTCTATGGGGTTTTTATACACAAGAAATATTAATACTTGTGAACTCAGGAGATGGAAACGTAAATCCTTTTAAATCGAATTTAAGTTTATTAACTTGAAGTCATATAAATTTCATTAATTTGTTTTAAATACTAGACGTGAGTAGGTACAATGAACCATTTGCTATTTGTTGTATATTCCTTTTTTTTTTAACTTGTACCGGACTATTGTATCTCGTACCAATTTAATTAGTGGAACTAAGGCTTCACTCTAAATGATAACATTTATATTTTCGTTCAGTTTAAAGTTTTATTAGTCACCAACTCGCTAAACGTACAGTTTTAACTGTAAGAACACATATAACTTCTATGTGCATAAATGAAAAAAATGTGTAATGATATGAATGTTTGCTAGACTCATATGCATAATAATTGCTTTTATTAGTGATAAAAAATGTTTATAACGAAATTGAGTTATAATAGTTGTCAGGTCAAGTACCCGATCGCGAGGGTTGTCACACAAAAGTTCACACATTCATCGATTCACTAAAAATCGATTTAATCAAACATCACACTTCCTCCGATTTAAAATAAGTGATACTCCGTACATTGTTGGTTACACGGGTTTTGAGGCAAAATATGATAATGATAATTAAATTAAAGTAATTGGATAGTTAGTGGAGAATGAGTCCCACAAATATTGAATAAAGTGAGGTTAATGATGTTTAAAAGTAAAAGTAGGGGTAAAGATGTTATTTCACTTTATTAAAGTAGATAGTTAGTGGGTGTGAGTTCCACTATTTTTTACCAAATAAGGTAAGTTCTCAAAGTACATCACTTATTTTGATACACCTAAATATAAAAAGTGTATCAGTTATTTTAAATCGGAGGAAGTATATGTTAATTTCAACTCACCTACAATTTTTTCTACAATAAAAAAAAAAAGTCTAACATAATGGACCATTTTCAAATGTATGAGATGATTGACATGTGATATACAAATCTTTATTATTTATAATTTATTTGACACCTTTTCAAATTAGCCAGACTTAATTTTCAGCCAACACACTTGTTATTTTAAGATAAATTTATGTTTAAAAAAATATGCACTATGTGTAACTTGAACTTGCGACCTCTACGTTATTAACACAATGACATATGTTCATTAGTTGGCTATAATTATATATTGATATCTTTAACTTTAAAAAGTTGAAATTACCACGACCACCACCGACATCCACGACCACCACCATCGGACAACATCACTACCGTCACCATCACCCACCAATTGGTCGTCGCAAAATATAGTTACATTGTACTCGCTGCCTTTTTGTGCGGATACTCTTCAAGTATATGTAAAAGGATTTGTAGCATTACTTTTTTACTTACAAATGGACTGACTTGGGTTATGCTCAATCTTTGATAATAGTCATAAAAGTTGCCCAACGTGCACATTTTTTAAACAACAAACACATACACACTATCTAAACTATTTCTAAATTTACATCAAGACTTCAACCTATAACCATATATCAATGAGAAATACCTTCTAAAACCCATCCCACCTACTCAATTTGCCAGTCAAAAACCCATTTTATTGTCTTCTAGAGAAGCTCTTCAACTACCCCTACAAAAGCCATAAAAATCTCATTTCTTAACATAAAAGGCAAAGGGTTTGAGGCAGCATTGGCCAATCTTCAAACCCCACTATAACCCAAAGTCAATTTACAAAGATTCTTCATGTTTCCCCTTTTAATTCCTTATTTTTCACTCAAAAACTTTCAATTATGAGTAACCTAATATACAAAACAAAACAAAAACATCAAACCAAATGGAGAAATTATTGACTATTTTGTCCCTAGCCACTTAAAAAAAGCTATTCACTTTCCCTTCCATTATTCAAAAAGACTTCACAAGATTCATGATTTACCCTACATATATTTTGTTTCAATCATACCATCCACTTTAAAAGTTGTAGACACTGAATATGTGTACTTGAAACACACGAAAGAACACTTGTACAAGCTCTTAGTTGATGAGCATACACATATCGTGAGGCTAAAATCCATTCGATACATTTGTCAATATTTAGTATTGTACTTCCTTCGATTCAAAATAAGTGATACACTTCGGATTTCACACTTTTTTAGTCAAAATATTATAATGGGGGTTATATTAGATTAATTGGATGGTTAGTGCAGAATGAGTCCCATATTTTTTAAATAAAGTAAGGTTAATGATGTTTAAAGGTTAAAAGTAAGAGTAGAAAGGTCATTTCATTTTATTAAAGTATGTAGTTAGTGGGTGTGGGGCCCGCTTTTTTTATTACCAAATAAGGTAAATTTCAAAGTGTATCACTTATTTTGATACACTCAAATATGAAAATTGTATCACTTACTTAGCCTCACATTCATTCATTTATTAGGTTTATCAGTTTCCCGAATCACTTATCATCTTTTTAACGATCCAACTGTACATAAATGTTTTACAATGACTAAATAACAACACATGTAAAAGTATATTATTATTTTAGGCTAAAAGAACCTTGTTAATAAATGAGAAGTCGTATACGATGAGCCTAAAATGACTAACATGACTTTCTTTATAGTTAATCATGCATGTTTTTAGCACCATAAAGATGATTACACAAATTCTTTCCTAATATAAAATGGGACATTTTTTTCGTACTTAATACCATCATTTTCAATATCTAGTGAACTTTTTTCTTTACAAAAAGGTTAATCATGTCTTGATATTATTATAGTCATGTAAAGACTACCTTTTACAGCATAAACTATAGTGCTAGTATCAATCAGTTTCATAAACTACTCAATAATACTAATCGAACGGTTCCAAATTCGATAATAAGCCAATAAGTATACATTTATGTAGTCTAGTTTTGATTTTAGTTGCAACATGTTTCTTCTAAATCCTAGAGATCGGGATATCCACCGTTAGGTCAAGTGATGGTATGTTTCCCGGTTTATGTTTTGAAACTGATTATGTGATTATTGTGATTTAAAATCGTAATAATTTGTTTTTAGTGTTTTGATAATCATAATTTAATTTTAATTATCTGATTATTTTAAGGTCAAATAACCGGTATTAACAAATTTACCCAGTTACCACGGACTTTAACCTAACATGCGAGACTTTTACCCTGATTTTTCAAACCTTATATTTTTTTTCACAAATGTCTCATTTTTTGTCATTTTATATTTTAATTTCCTAAAAATTACAATTTGCCAACTCACTTGAACATCCTATTGTGAAAACTGAAAACTTCAAACAACACAAGCACATGCACTTGGTTTCATTGTACTTATTACTTAATTAACGTATTTGTTCATTTGTCTATACAATCTTTTGTCCAATTTAATTGATAGCTTAAAGATGGTTTTCTGTCTCATTGACATTTGGCAACCTAATATAGCGGTGACAGAACGATATAAATATGACAACAAGTCATCACTTAATAACCGAAATTGCACATAAAAAATGGGCATGTCACTTGTCACCTCACTCGATTATCATCACACCATCTGTTTATCGGGTTACTGAATAACCCAATCAGGACAACTATCTTTTAATGACTCAATTAGTAGAAAGTTACAAAGAAAAATGTAAAAAAATACATTGTTATCTTAGTTACTCACCTTCAAAAAACCTATATGTGGTTGATACCTACCACCTTTTACCATAATTGAGGAACACTTTTGGTCAAAAACATCAACGTCCAATATTAGTTGCTACTTTCTCCTTCTTAGCTATAAATTTATTCGTATATAACTCATCACACCACCCTTAACTTAGCCTTGTAAATTCCCTCCCTCTTTCACACAACAAATGTCTCAAATCCATGAAAAATCACCTCAACATTGTGCCAAAAAGAAACTCATAAACATCAACAAACATCACAAAAAACTATTTTACACCTTTACCACCTTCTTCCTCTCAATCCTCTTACTCATACTTCTTGTTTGGTACATACTCCATCCCTCCAAGCCCGAATTTGCCCTCAAAGAAGCGGATATTTACCAACTTACCCTCTCGAGATCACACCTTCTCAATTCATCAATTCAAATCACCTTATCTTCAAACAACCCGAATCAGAAAGTTGGTATTTTTTACGATGAAATTCAAGTTTATGCATCTTATAAAGGTCAACAAATAACGCTTCATTCATCCGTCCCTCCATTTTATCAAGAACATAAGGATAATAATCTTTTATCAATGGTTTTAGTAGCAAACGGGCTACCCGTGGATCCATCTTTCGGGTATGAAATGGGTCGTGATCAAATGGCGGGAAGATTGGTTTTAAATTTTAAGGCAGATGGACGGCTGAGATGGAAGGTGGGAACATGGGTTTCTGGTAGGTATCGGTTTAATGTAAATTGTGTTACGGTTTTGCCTTTTGGTTCATCTGCGGTTGCCGGACCGTTGACTTCCAAGCAAGGAAGTCGGTGTTTGACTACGGTTTGACCACGGTTTGACCACCAAATACTATATACACAATACATGGGAGCTGATTCGTATAGAGTAATTTTTATCCATGCAGAGTAATCTTATATCTAATGACAATGATGCCCTTAGTGAGAGGAGTGAAATGAAAATTGTGATAAAAGAAAGTAAGGACATGATTGTCATTTGAGAACAAATTGCTCTGCATGTATAAAAACTGCTCTGTACGAATCAGCTCCCATATTACATAGGTTGGATTTGATTTGAGAGATAATGAGTTATCTTAATTGTATATGTAAAGTTATAGTAAAGTGTTTAATAGTGGATTTCTGCCTTTTGGTTGCTTTTATTTGGGATTATAACAAAGATGGATGTGATGTTTTCATAAATGTCAATGGATTTCCTTTTATAAATGTACAATCCCTTAGGTAGCAAGACTGGACGGGTTAATATCGATAATTACCGTGTTCATTATTCATTATGATTAAAGGAACAATATTATTACAATAATAAATTAAATCCTTGAATAAAACCATTTAGGAAATTGTATGCACATTATAAATAAAGTTTGGGTGACTTTCAACCCAATCGACCCATTTATACCATTCCCCTTTTAAGCTAACTTTTATCTATTTGATCCGTTTAAAATATATACTCAAAACGCGAATTAACATGTTCGTAAGTAAATTGGTCATAAGTATATATCAGGCGCAAACTGGTACACCGTACATGGTACTGTTGGCACTTTAACTATCTGTTGGCAGTTAAAGATAACTTCTTTAAGCATCCTTGATTTAGCTTTACATAATTTTCCCTAAAAAACCAGTGTTGTAAAAGTCGGTCAACTCGGTTGAGTACCATAGACTTGGTGGTCTGCCGAGTCAAGTTGGCACAAATCATTCAAAAAACTCTGTCAAGACTAGCCCAACCCGGTCAAATTCTCCACAATGCTTACTTTCTCACTACCTCACAATGCTTACTTATTAGTGTGATACATTTTACTTATAGTTTCAAAAAAAATTTTTTTTAAGAATTGTGGAAATTATATGTACAATATATATTTTCATACAAATTTATATATAAATCCAGTCCAATTTATATATAAATCCAATCTAAATACTCACCAAGTAACCGAATACTCTCTCCAAGTGATATATGTAGGTAATGAAATTCCACTACCACCAATTTGTTGGGGATTGAAGAATGTTTTATTATCGACTGGGTAATCAATAATAGTATTATATGAAATCAATCAATAATTTTCATTACATATACCATTATCCACCCTTGAGGTTGGGCCATTTTGGTTCCCATGGACACCCAAAGAAAGTGATAATTTGGATTTGGGTATGTTTCAGTAAGTTTACTACTTTTGGGCTATGCGTTAAGTGATGGGCCGTTACTATATAATGTTATCGACAAACTAGCGAACACGTCCACTTAACTAAAAAAAAAGGGTTTTACTAATGATCATAATTTTGTACTTCAATCCTTAACTAACTCTCGAATTTTAGGAATTACCACACCCTTTAAATTGATTTACAACTCTTTATGCCTTATTGACAGCCCTAAGGGCTGTCATTAGCAAAACCCTAAAAAAAATTACGATGAGATGTCTACCCCAAATTAGATTGAGCTAAAGCTTATGAATTATAAGTAGCTTATTGCTTATAAAAAATAGAGTAAATTACAAGTATGGTTTCTGAGGTTTACCCCAAATTTCATATATGATTGTTAACTTTCAAAAATTACATTTGTAGCTTTTTTATTAACGTTTTGCATCTACAGTTCTTTAGCCTAATTTTCGTTAAATATTTTAACAGAAAAAATATTATAGTTGTAATCTTAAATGACTACTGGTATAATTGTTAACAGAAAAATCAACAACCATTAGGCTAAATAACTGTATGTGCAAAATGTTTCTCAAACAAAAAAAAAAAAAACTAACGTATTTTTTTAATGTAAATGACCACATATAAAATTTAAGATAAATCTCAATAATCATTATATAATTTACTTTCAAAAAATAAACTCATAAACTCTTTAAATTGTTTGGTTAATTTCATTATGTTTGAACTAACTTGTATTGTTTTGTTTAACTTTGTTAGGTTTGAATTAACTTATATTCATAAAACTACCAAAAAGTATCACTCCTCTTTAATAAGCTACCAATAAAGATAAAATGGTCTTTTACTCCCGAAATCCTCTCACATAGGGGGTATATTTGACAAAACTAATTGATATCTAGTTACTATGCAATAGCAGAAAGTGTTGGAAATATTAATTAATAGTAATATTAATTAATAACTTGCAAGTTGGCAAGTTCCCACATTGGTGGGAGTAAGAAAATTAAATGGGTTTATAAGGCATTTAATTCCTTAAGCTTTCAAATGCTTTAGTGGAGGATTAAAGGCTAGACCCACACGCGCGCCGAGCCGAGATCGATGACGCGAAATGGCGCGATTTAGGCGCACTTTGCACTTGCATCGGTCGCTGGGAGCTGAGGAGCTTTCTTTTTTGGCCAGTTCGTTGAGAGTCAAAACGTAACGTTCGAGTATTAAGACGGGCTGTTAATACCTTGGCCGTTTCGTCCGTTTTTTGACTGTCCATTATCAGTCTTTGAAGACTGTAATGATGGTGTCCGTTTTTTATCACTGGCCTATAAAAGGAACACCACTGCATTGTTAGAACTCACCTCAAAAACGCGAAATAGCTCTCAAAGGTGCTCACTGTTTTCTTCCTGTTTTCCGAGTAAATAATTTGTGTTGTTCGGGAATTCTTGGCTGTAAGATATTACCGACTTGCTGCATCAAATCCTGGGGTGGTACGTAGAGGCTAACAGCATACAGCACGTATAAACCTTAGAGGACAGGAAATCATTTCCGTGCAGTTTGATTCTCGTCAATTTTCAGGTTTGCATGTTCATTTTTCGTTATCTAATTATTACTAATATTATTGCAGAATATAAATTATCAACAATCTTTAAGGTTTATACGTGTATTTGTCTTTATATTCTGTTACTAATCTGTTAGTAAAATTTTCAGAAAAAGATAATGGATACTGAACTTTCCTCCACCAACTTCCGTTTGATGAATCAAGAATTCATCAAACTTGATCGTTTTGATGGCCAGAACTACACTCGATGGGCTGACAAAGTCATGTTTATGCTTGCTGTGCTTAAAATGAGCTTCGTGTTGGACCCTGAATTGGTCCCAATTCCTGCTAATCCAGTACCTGCTGAAGGAGGTGCTCCTGATGTGCAAGCAATTGCTGAACTTGACAAGCAAAGGGCTCTGCGTAGAGAGTCCGAACACTTATGCTTGGGACACATCAAGAACTCCTTGTCTGACCGACTCTATGATCTGTATGCTCCTATTACAGATCCTAGAGAGTTGTGGAAAGCTATTGAACTCAAGTACAAGGCACATGAAGAAGGTACCAACAAGTATCTTGTGTCAAAATACTTCGAGTTTCAAATGGTGGATGATAAACCGATTATGGAGCAAGTGCATGAACTCCAGGTGATAGTGAATAAGTTGAATTCCCTATCTATTAATCTTCCCGAGCTTTTTCAGGTTGGAGCAATCATTTTCAAGTTACCACCTTCTTGGAAAGACTTTTCCAAAAGAATGATGCACAAATCCGAGGACTACTCCTTGGATATCCTGTTGAAACACCTCCGTATTGAGGAGGAAACTCGCAACAGGGACAAAAGGGGTAAAGTCGGAATGAGTGTTCACCACGTGACAGGTGGGGGTCATGGTTCTGCATCTGGTTCGGGTTTTGGGTACAAAGGCATGAAAGGGTTCAAAATGAACAAGAACATGGGACCTAAAAAGAAGGAGTTCAAGAGGCCTAATCATCATCAGCAAAACAATCAACTCAAGAAAACTGGAAAGTGCCATGTTTGTGGAGAAACAGGGCATTATGCACGAGAATGTCCACTGCGGAAATCGGGGCCCATTGGTGGATCTGCAAATGCTGTTGCAGATCTAACTCACTTGGTGGCTAGTGTGGATCTTGGGGAAACCAATATTATTTCCTCATTGAATCGTGTGATAACTACTCGTGGCTGGTTTCTTGATTCTGGAGCTACTATTCATGTTTGTGGTGATCGTAGTAGCTTCCAAACATATGGCCCGGTTCAAGAAGGAACGGTAGTATCGTGTGCTGATGGTCACAAGGTGCGTGTTCGTGGAATTGGCACGGTGTTACTAAATTTCCAAAATGAAAGTGTGGTCACCCTTCGTGATGTGTTGCATGTTCCTGGTGTTAAGAAGGGGCTTGTGTCGGCATCCAAGTTTGATGAGAATGGTTATAAGTTGGTGATTGAGGGTGGTAGGATCTTGTTTTCAAAAGATGGGGTGTATGTGGGACAAGCCGTTAATACGCGTGGTATGTATCGGATTGAATTGTTTGAGGGGGTTGTGGGTAGTAATGCTTGTGGTGAATCTGTTTTAAGTGTTGGTTTTTATGAGAGTGAGAGTGAAGGTACCACTAGTGATGGTGAAGGTACCACTAGTAATGTTGTTGGTTTTGAACTAAATGAAATAATGTTTTCTGGTTATATTGCTTGTTCAATTTCTTTATGGCATAAACGTTTAGCTCACACTAATATTAAAAATATTGAAAAAATGCAATCTAAAGGCATGTTAAAATTAATTAATAAAGATTTTAACAAATGTGAAACTTGTGTAAAATCAAAGTTTATAAAGAAACCTTTTCCAAGCGTTAAGAGAAATACAACATTACTAGAATTAATACATTCAGATATTTGTGAACTGAATGGAATACTCACTCGTGGAGGAAAAAGATATTTCATAACCTTTTGTGATGACTCGAGCCGTTACTTATATGTTTATTTATTGCATACAAAAGATGAAGCTTTTAATGCATTCAAGCTATATAAGGCCGAGGTTGAAAATCAACATGAAAAACTTATTAAGATTCTTCGCTCGGACAGAGGCGGAGAATACTTTAATCATGAGTTTGATACATTCTGTGAAGAGAATGGTATCAAGCATGAAAGAACCTCACCCTATACTCCCCAACAGAATGGTTTGGCAGAAAGAAAGAACAGAACCCTTGTTGAGATGGTCAATTGTATGTTGAATCATTCGGGTTTGCCACACAATCTGTGGGGGAAGCATTGTTGACTGCATGTTATGTGCACAACAGAATCACTAGTCGTGTGATTCCCTCCAGCCCATATGAGTTATGGAAAGGTAGAAAACCTAACTTAGATTATCTAAGAGTGTGGGGGTGTTTAGCTTATTATCGTACACCTGATCCTAAACGGTCCAAGTTGGGAGCTCGAGCTATGAAAAGTATATTCATTGGATATGCTCAAAATAACAAGGCATACCGATTGTTGGATAAAGAATCAGGTGTCGTCGTAGAATCCAGAGATGTGGAGTTCTTCGAGGATAAGCTAATAGGAGATGATGAAAACTCCAATTCTACCACAAATCCCACAAATCCCATTCCAAGGAGCATCTCTCGATGTCATGGCTTCAGTGAAAGTCTTAGGATCATCATCTAAATTAATAGCTAAAATGACCTTCTTCTGTTATAGAAGAACCACCTTCTTCTGTTGTAGAAGAACCAAGGAGAAGTACAAGGGTGAGAAAGGAAAAGAATTTTGGAGATGATTTTCTATCATACTTGGTTGAAGGATCTCATTCTAAGGTGACGAGAGAGGTCATTTTAGCTATTAATTTAGATGATGATCCTAAGACTTTCACTGAAGCCATGACATCGAGAGATGCTCCTTTCTGGAAGGATGCTATTAATGATGAAATGGATTCAATTATGGGAAATGGAACTTGGGAGCTAGCTGATCTTCCCAAGGGTATGAGACCCATAGGATCCAAATGGATCTTCAAGAGGAAGTACCATCCAGATGGATCAATATCTGCCTATAAAGCGAGATTAGTCGCTAAAGGTTATAGACAAAGAGAAGGTATTGATTATTTCGATACATATGCACCAGTTGCTAGAATTAGTTCTATTAGAACTCTTATAGCAATCTCAGCTTTGAAAGGATTGTACATTCATCAAATGGATGTGAAGACAGCCTTTCTAAATGGATATCTCAAGGAGGAGATATACTTGGAGCAACCTGAAGGTTTCATTGTATCCGGACAGGAAAACAAAGTTTGTAGACTTATTAAATCATTGTACGGTTTAAAGCAAGCTCCAAAACAGTGGCATGAGAGGTTTGACACCACTGTAACTGCATTTGGTTTTAACCATAATAGTGTTGATAGATGTATATACACTAAATGCACACCTGAATACACAGTAGTTATCTGTCTTTATGTTGATGATATGTTGATCATTGGCACTCACCTACAAGGTATTCTTGATACGAAGAAATACCTATCCTCGAACTTTAAGATGAAAGATTTAGGGGAAGTGGATACCATTCTTGGTATTAAGGTTAAAAGGACAGATAGTCAAATTTCTCTAAGTCAATCTCATTACATAGAGAAAATTTTGACAAAGTTTCAACACTTGAATTTTAAGGAATTTAACACTCCTTTCGATTCTAGTGTAAAACTTGAAGTGAACTCCGGTAGAGCAGTGGCTCAACTAGAATATGCTAGTGCAATTGGAAGCATGATGTATGCTACACACTGCACTAGACCTGACATTGCTTTTGCAGTAAGCAAACTAAGTCAATATACTGTCAACCCCAGTACAGAGCACTGGAAGGCAGTAGGAAGAGTACTAGGATACCTAAAAAGGACTAGTAATCTTGAGTTGACTTACACGTCAAATTCTAGTATACTAGAGGGGTATTCAGATGCAAGCTGGATTGATAACAGGAGTGATTCTAAATCCACAAGTGGATGGATTTATACACTAGCTGGTGGTGCTATTTCTTGGGCGAGCAAGAAACAGTCATGTATAGCTCACTCAACGATGGAAGCTGAGCTTATTGCTTTAGCCGCTGCAGGCAAAGAGGCAGAGTGGATTAGAGATCTACTCTTGGATATTCGTTTGTGGGATACTCCAATGCCATCAATTCCCATGTACTGTGACAGTGAGGCCACACTGTCTAAAGTATATAATTCTGTATATAATGGGAAGACGAGACACGTAGGTCTACGTCATCATTCTGTGAGACAACTAATTGAAAATGGTACCATCAAAGTTGTTTATGTCAAGACATCGAAGAACTTGGCAGATCCGTTTACCAAACCTCTGACGAGAGATTTGGTAACATCTACCGCGAGAGTCATGGGTCTAAAACCAAACTAGAATCGTTAGTAATGGAAACCCAACTTGAACTTAGTGCTCCTATTTTTCAAGTTTAATGGGTAACAACGAAATCACTAACGATAGAAGGTACTATCAATTGAGATAGATCCATGTGAGGTAGGATAGTACATCGTTGCCGAGATCGAGGATGAGTTAATACTCTTAACAAAATTTTGGAGACATCTAAGCAACGAAGATGTTGTAAAATTTTGCCTATATGATCTAGAGGTGGTGCCGCCTCAAATGAAGGCTGTTGGTTTGTCTTCTAAAGGGTCATGAAAAGGATTTTAGCACATGGCCATATTAGTGCTCAGGGAGAACACAAAGACGGCATATGTTGTGTGGGGGTAAACCGGGGAGGTTATTAAGGTTCTTGGTTTAAACCTATTAGGATACCATTGAATCAATCTCCTCTTGTTTGCTCACATTAAATTTGGGTTTAATCTTCGTGACACCTAAGTGACAGCATCTGTCTGAATGAAAGGAAACTTTCCAACTTGGTGGGGGATTGTTGGAAATATTAATTAATAGTAATATTAATTAATAACTTGCAAGTTGGCAAGTTCCCACATTGGTGGGAGGAAGAAAATTAAATGGGTTTATAAGGCATTTAATTCCTTAAGCTTTCAAAGGCTTTAGTGGAGGATTAAAGGCTAGACCCACACGCGCGCCGAGCCGAGACCGATGACGCGAAATGGCGCGATTTAGGCGCACTTTGCACTTGCATCGGTCGCTGGGAGCTGAGGAGCTTTCTTTTTTGGCCAGTTCGTTGAGAGTCAAAACGTAACGTTCGAGTATTAAGACGGGCTGTTAATACCTTGGCCGTTTCGTCCGTTTTTTGACTGTCCATTATCAGTCTTTGAAGACTGTAATGATGGTGTCCGTTTTTTATCACTGGCCTATAAAAGGAACACCACTGCAGTGTTAGAACTCACCTCAAAAACGCGAAATAGCTCTCAAAGGTGCTCACTGTTTTCTTCCTGTTTTCCGAGTAAACAATTTGTGTTGTTCAGGAATTCTTGGCTGTAAGATATTACCGACTTGCTGCATCAAATCCTGGGGTGGTACGTAGAGGCTAACAGCATACAGCACGTATAAACCTTAAAGGACAGGAAATCATTTCCGTGCAGTTTGATTCTCGTCAATTTTCAGGTTTGCATGTTCATTTTTCGTTATCTAATTATTACTAATATTATTGCAGAATATAAATTATCAACAGAAAGTTGTAGCTTTTATTTATAGTTAAAACAAATGTTCTCTTCTTTTTTATATAAACATAAAATAATTAAAAATAATAATCTTGGTATATAACTTATCAATAAAATTAGTTATTTGAATCTATATTTGTGACTAGGACCGTAAACGAACAAACATTTAGCAAATCGTTCATTAAACATTTGGCTAAAGTTCCTTTATATCCATATATTTACATTTACTAAATGAATGATAAACAAATGTTCATTTAGTTAAATAAACAGATATTAAGACAATTTTAATTGTTTTTTTGTTTTGAACGGCAAGTTAATAAGTTAGTGGTTCGAGTCTAGACAGTGATATCCACAAGGGGCAGTATGCCTTCCCTCGAACTCTCCACCTATGGGGAATAGTCCTCACCACCTTTTAATCTCTAAGTTTTACCTCCAACAAGACTTGAACCCAAGACCTCTTGAAGGAAAACCTCAAAGCTATTCTTGGTGGTCAATTCATCTAGACCAATTGGTTAAGAGAATTCTAAATTTCTAATTGTTCATTAAGTTTGTGAACATTCATTAATATGTTTGTATGTACTTATTCATTTATGTTTGTTCGTATATATTAATTTTTTTAACGGCCACAAAATTTAAGTGTTTGTGTTTATTCAATGAAACTTTAATGAACACGAACAAACTTTGTTCCTATCATTCAATTGGCTACTTATGCGACACGTGATAAAATAAAAAGTAATGATATTGATTTATATTATTTATTCTTACTCATATTCATATTTATTATATGAAAATACGTGTCAAAATTAATGAATAATATTAAGATAGAGAGTTTCTGAATAAGTAAATTACACATGTTATATTATCAAGTAGATAGGACTATAAGTAGGCACAAATGGTAAAATAAAAATAGTATTTGAGAAAAACAGAAAACAATGAATAAAAGCCATCAACCACTTAAGTACTTAATAGGCGATGAATTAAAAATAAAAGAAAAAATATAGGTAATTTTTAAATTATAGTAATTATTCTATGCATCATATTATACAATATTTAAAATGAATAATATTATTAATATAAAATAATAATTATGATATGTAAATTAATTTTCTTTAAGACCCTTTATGCTTTTCTTTGGTGCAATTGGAAGAGAAGAAATAGTAGTTTGTTTAATCTTTTTGGAGGCAATCACATCTCGGTTTGTGGTGAAGCTTAAGCATTTTCATTCTTTTAGTTAAAGCATAGATTAAATTTGAGGTGGAAATAATAGTTTCCCCTTTTGTTTCGGTGTTTCTCCTTATTTGTTCATTCTAGCTCATCGCTAGTTTTACGAAATTACAGCCGTTAAAAGAAAAAAATTCGAAACAAATTTGTTCACAAACATCATACTTCCTCCGTATCAGTATAAGTGACACAAATTGACTTACACGTTTTTTGAGGTAAAAGATTAAAGTAGAGGTTAAAATATATTAAAGTACTCCCTCCGTCTCACAAAAAAACTTCCCATTTCACCCAAAAATTTTGTCCCATAAAAAACTTCCCATTTGAGAATTGGAGGGACCCACTTAATAAATTAATATTATCTCATTAACTTTATGTCATTTTTTATCATTTTTTTAAAGTTTCTCTCACTAACTTTATTTCAATCTCTAAACTAATTCTATATTTTAATCAAATTTATTACCAAATATCCCACCACAACTATCTCCTAGAAACATGTGTCCAAATCAAATGAGAAGTTTTTTGTGGGATGGAGGGAGTATATAGTTAGTGGAGAATGAGACTCACTTTTCTTGAATAAAGTGATATTAGTGAGTTATAAAAGTAAAATGATATAAGGGTAATTTTACTTTATTAAAGTGGATAGTTAGTGGGTATGGGTCCTATTATTTTACCAAATAAGAATTTTTTTTAAAATATATCACTTATTTTGATAAATCTTAAAATGAAAAGTGTAACATTTATTTTGATATGGAGGAAGTATGTTGCGGAGTAAACAAGACGTTGGAGTTTTAAATGGGAGACGAATATAAGCCAGATGCTAAACGACATGTGGGACAGACACGTCACCATCTCTTCAGAAGGGCTTTAAGTCACTTATATTTATCATTTAGCGACGACTTTTAGAGTGCTAAATGGGCTGCGATATTCGTCTCCGTAAATATATAATATAAAACTATAATCTTAATAAATAAGTAAAAAGTATTTAGTGGAAAATAAACGGACAAAAAAAGAAGCTAAATGTATTCTTAAAATAAGTTGTATAGATTAGTGAAAGCTTACAAAGGTTTAACATACTTTATAGAAAGAATTATATTATATTCAAAACGGAATAAAATAAAAAGCAAAAATCTTTAAAACTCCACAAAACGAAACAAACATATGTACTCAATAGAATTTATCAATTTATTGTTTATAATCAACTAGTTTTCTGTAGGTACATAAATAAATTAAATATACAATACGATATTTTCACAAGTATACGGAAATTAGACGACGATAAAATATTCATAAAAATATAAATATACATAAACTATAATTAAAACAAAGTACAACTCGTTCCAAATAGAAACACGGGTTATGATCTAAGAGTCTATGTGACTATGTCAACTTGAAGTTTTTATTGACGAATTCTTTTCGCCCAAATTTGTATTTGTTCATTTTCATTAAAGCATCAAGTATGTAAAGATTTTCAATTACCACGACTAAAGAGCTATAATATGGACAAAAATATATCATTTTGTCCGTTCACCGAAGAATGATTCATTGTTTGGATGCCAATTGCTCAAGTCCCTTTCGTTATCCTTTTATGTCTCGGTTTTGCTGACTACATAGCATGTAGTTCCATTAATTTTGTTCTAGTCTATTACATATTTTCATTTTATCTTACATGTATGAGTTTTTTCCTAACAGCAAAAAGAAGGCAATGGGTCGAGTTTCGGCAATGTCATCACCCGCCCGAGGATCTCCACAATTTTTTTATTCAACAAGAGTCTAGCAAAATGCTAAACTAAAACATGACAAAGAGTTTTTTAACCAATCGACCCAAGGAATGTTTATTTTACGATTCCTATGGGTGATCCATGAAAAAGAAAACAACTTAATACTATCTACTACACCCGATTTATGAAAACTACAATTATCAAATAAACAAGAGTTTCTAAACTTCCAAATCGTACAATATATAGTAAAACCAATGGCTTGAATTTTTGTCGCCTGAAATTCACATTAGAAATGCCATCTATCGAATTGCACCAATCCAAAAACGAACCATAATCATGAACATTCACATCACACCACCGAGATATATTTAACCAAATCTCTTAAGCAAAAGAACATAAGAAAAATATATGATTTTGAGTCTCCATACCTTGATTGCAAATGGGACATGTAATTGATTCTATCTTCATGCCACGACGAGACAAGTTCAATCTAGTAGGAAGGCGATCCAAATTAAGTATCCATATGAAAAATATTTACCTTAATCGGGATGTCCGGACACCATTTCGAAACAACATCAATACCGGGATATAAGAAAGCATTTATATACCGTCTAATTTCACCGACCATAAATTCATAAACCTCCCCAAAGAACCAACCAACTTTATCTCTAACTTCACCTAATTTGATATAATTTACAAGAGACATCAAGTTCATAAACTGATCTTCTTCTACACCACCTCTAACATATCTTCTCCAATTAAAATACCAAAACCTATTTTGCCATCTATCTCTAATCTTAAAAAGGGTTTAAATCCAACCGATACAATCTATTAAATCTATTACATAACGGTTCATTACATAACCATCTATCTTTCCATGTAATTTACTATTAAAAAAAACTAAATTTCCTATTCTAGTGTACGATTATTTATGAAATTAATTCTTTTTTTTATATTAAATAGAATAAAATCATGGTGCCCATGTTACATGATGCAAATGTTTATGTAATGACGGTACCATTGATGACGCTGTAAAATTAAAAATTAAAAAAATTATAAATGTATAATATGAAAGTAGGGTAGACAGAAGAAGCTTCACGTTCCCAATATTTTTATAGATGAAAAACTTGACTTGTATATAGGAAGACTACGTACCATGTCATGTGTAAACCTTACAACACGAAACTTATGCCTTAATTTTTAATCAATATCAAATTTAAAATTTTTGTACATAATAATAAAAGTTACTGACGACGAGTTACTGATAACGTCGTACCAACAACAATTCATCATTAATTCATCACCAACTAAAAAAATATCAAAAAATTAAAACATCCCCCGCCTCACACCCGCTGCCGACGAGACCATCCAACTCGTTGTTGCTTGGACGAGTGGTGCTAATGGCATCTTGCTAGTGACGAGCGACGTGATGATGCCGACGTGAACGTTGAGAGCGACCTTATTGTGACAAAGTTAGACCGGTGCCAACGGCCTCGTCGGTTAACACCGTCGGTTGGGTGCACCGTTGGCACGCCCCGTTCTTTCTTCCGCCGGTTGGGTGCACGCCGGTTTGGAGACGAGGGAGGAGGGTTCCGTGAGTTGGTAGGTGGGGCCCAAAGGGGTATTTTGTATGTGTGTATTTTGTAATGGTGGATCTCAAAAAATTGAAGGGAAGATTTGTTGGCATGGGTACATCAGTTTAGTGTCGTTGGATGGTGAGCTGACGTGACGATGATTTGGCAACAACTGACGCTATCAGTTGGGTGCACTGTTGGGAGCGGTCTTATACTTCCTTCGTTTCAAAATAAGTGATACACCAAATCACAGGGTGACAAGTGCCACAAGGAGAGAGAAAAAATGTTTGCAGATAACCATTTTAATCTTTTTATTTTCCCCCCTACTATTTTGCTAACTTTACACAAAACTCCCCTCAACTTCAACCATTGTTTTGTTTTTTTTTCCATATTGAATCCCAGCCATTTATTATGTTCGATAAAGGCTTAGATTTGTTCTCGCGATACTCACTCAAAAAAGAGTGCTCACCCGATCCCACTTCATATAAGAAAATAAAATATTTTAAATTTTATAATTAAATAAAAGAATTATATATACGTGTATATGCGAGTTTATATGAACTTAATTCAATTGAGTTCGAGCCTGGAATATATTAGTAGGCTGAATTCAAGTTTTACACATAATGCTTAAATCGAGCTAAATTTGGTCTCTTTAAAATTAAACAAGTTTAAGCTCAAATTTAGTGAATTGCCTCTCAAGTCGACTTATTTACTCTGCAACAAGTTCGACAATCTCTAACAAACAAAGATGCTATAAATATATTAGAAAATAAAAGAATAAAACCTTAATTTCATAAACCTACATATTGTCAGCATAAAGAACATGGCTTGTCTTAGATGCTCACAAAAAGTTAATCATTAGTAAAATGGTGTGCTTTTTTGTCTATTTAAAGTTAATTAAAGTCATTGGCTAAATTCAACTGAATATCGACGGACAAATAATATAAAATACAATATAATATTAGGTGATTTTTAATATAGGTTTTTCTAACGTATACCTCTGGGGCATACCTTAGGTTCGATTAATGATGTATTTTATTTCCTAATATATTTTGAATGAGATTAATGAACTTAAATTCTTACCATTTCAGAATATGCAATAAATACGATTATTGGTTTAAATGGAAATTCGATTTCATTAATCGCACCTAAGATATGCCCCAGGGGCATACGTTAGAAAAACCCTTTTAATATTAGCAACCAACTATTAAAATTTTCAAAAATAGAAAGGTACTTTTACTGTTTCGCAATTTCAAAAACGCTTTACCCTGAATTACGGTATTTAGTATATTATAAAAGAGGAAGAAGTGTTCGACATGGAAGATTAAATAACCATCAATGTCATTAGAAATTACCGACTACCATCATTTCGGGTAAAATATATCCCAAATCCCAAAATTTTAATAGTCTATTGCTTTTTTGAAAATTTTAAATATTATTTGCTATAATTAAGAATCAACTAATAGTATCTTCATATTTTATGTAAATATGTAACAAGACACTTTAATGAGATAAATACAAAACACCTTTAAATAACAAGTAAAGAATTTATAAAAAACATTTGTTTAGAGAAACTAATTAACAAATGATTGATTAAATTTGTTAACCCAAATGCTCACTATTATACAAGGATTAAACCGAATCAAAACTAATATACCGAAATTAAAAATGATGAATTTATAAAATCGAGAACCGAACCATTTATATTTTTCAGTTCGATTTCAACGGGCTGCGGTGGCTCTAAACTCGAGGAAGGGGTTCCTTTGATAGTTTGATCCAGCCATTTATTGAGTTTGAAATTCTAGCGATTCTTAGGGCATGTTTGAAAAGTTTATTTAAGAGACTTTTGAATTTATTAGCTTAATAAATTTAATTAAGCAAAAAATTTAAAGTTTATTTAAACTTATTAAGTTAATAAGCTCAAAAGGTCATTAGATAAATATCCTAAACAGACCCAAGAAAACAACTAAGACGTCATTGGTTGAAAAAAATTAGTAGTACTATTCAAACAAAATTCAGGAATAGATCAGATAACCCCGTGCAACATACTAAGTCCTTTCATGTTCCCAAACATGCGGTATCCATTCCGTATCACAATATTTCACGATTCAAACGACCAAACTCATTGAAAGAGAATCGTTCACCCCCAACTTTCGGGTATATTATGCATAAGATATTCCACATCTTGCTTTAATTATATATAGTGATGACCAAATTTACTACCGGTCTAAGGTGCTGTTTGGTAAGCCTCTTAATGATTTAGTTAAGATGTCAGCCTCTTAATCGAACAGATTCAGAGCGTTTGGATAAGCCTCTTAATCAGCTTCTTAATAAAAAATTCAACATGTTCTGCCTTTTAATCGGACAGATGTCAGGAAAAGTATGAATCATTCAGACATTATTTAGATATTAATCATTCAGATGCTATAAACAAACCCTAAAACTTATAACAAATCTTATCATCAAGTTGGCGATTGTGATACGTTAACTTGTCTTTTCAATTCGCATGATATTTGAGCTTTATCATTTTGTGACATGCTTTATCATATCATATATCTCACCACTCATTGCCACCGTCCAATGTCAGTTTATATTTTATCCGAATTTACCTTCTTCTTTTTTTGTCACAGTAGCTTAATTAGTTGAAATTAAAACAAACAAAAGTCCTAATTTGGATCTAAATAAAATGAATGGTTAAGGGAGATCTAAAATTTCAGCAACAACATTCTTCTTCATCATCAACCCGAAACCTAGAACATAAATTGGTAAAGAACCATAAAAATCAAGACGGATTTGTCAAATTTGTATATCAAATCCACATGTTAAAATGCTTTCAACTTCGAGCATAAAGATAATGTTATACTTTTAATATATTGATTTGTATCAAGTGATTTTTTTTTTTGTTAATTCCAAGGATAACAACAATGTTATACTAATATTTGTTGGATTTTAGGGGTTTTTTTGGAGTCTGGATGGATCGAAACAGGTGATTAACACTTTTTGGATTATATATTCCGTCGTATGTCTAGTTTCACGAAATGTAACTGTAAGGATAAATCCTGAAAAATCAAACTACAAATTAAGCACAATTTCAAATAGTAATATTACGTTTGTCTTCAATTTTATTATTTATATACATTTTCTCCACTACTATATATTAACCACACAAATATAAATCAAATCACACCTAAAACTGTTTTACTCTAATATTATCACTCATATGCTTCAAAAATACTCTCTCCGTCCCACGAAAAGTTTCCCATTTCACTTTAAATTTTTGTCCCACAAAAACTTCTCATTTCCTATATTTGATGGGCTCCACACAATAAAAAATTATTATTATTAAAATCTTCACCACTAATATCCACTAACTATCTTTCTCTCTCTAATCAAACCTTATATTTTAATCAAAAGTATTACCAATAATCCCACCACTAACTATCACCTAAAAACTTGTACAAAAACCAAATGGGAAGTTTTTTGTGGGACGGAGGAATATCAAATAACCTCGTAATATGTTCTAGGGGTGTTCACTATTCGGATATAACCGGATTGTCCAATTGGACATTTTAGATCGGACCTTTTGGATTGGTTATTTGGTTTTTTTGGATCGGTTTGGACTTAAACCAAATTAATAGTTTGGTTTTCGGATTGGATTTGGTTTTTGTTGTCAAAACCGGATTGTCCAAAAAAACCGAATAATAATATATATACCAATCTTTTTGGAGTTTTTGATGAAGTTGATGTCAAGATTTTTGCATATATGATTGTAAATGTCATAAGTTATGAATTAAACTTGTTTTTATGTACAAATTAGTTTATCATTTTGGAATTGTACATATCTGTCAGGATCGATTAACTATAGACAAGTTAATAAACACCTTAGATCTAATTGATGATAGAAGTTGCAGCGGATCAACACTATATCAATAATTAAGAACAATGAACTGTATGAACAATAAACAAGAATATTAAGAACACAGTTTCACAAAAAGCTTCAATGTATATTATTGAGTTAACAATACACACGTACGTTTACAATTCGTAAGGAACATACTTATAGTAGTCCTTGAAGCTAAACTATTTACCCTAGTTATTCTATGACTTGATTTACATCGAATAATAATAATATACATTGATTTACATTCTATAACTATCTATACGAAGATCTCGGACTTGATATCTTCCAAAAACGCGTATCAGTAGTAACTGCAATCACCAGTAGTAATTAAGTAACATCAGTAGTAAACTTGGTGATCAGTAGTAAGTCCAGAAACCAACGTCAGTAGTAACTACTAAGATCAGTAGTATCTTCAATAAGCTTGATCAGTAGTAACTTTAGTTATAGCTTACACCAGTATCAACTTCATCAGTAATAAATGTTTCTGTCCCATCAGTACTAAGTATGTCAGTACTAACTGCAGCATCAGTAATAAGTTGATCTGTGTTTTGCTCCAACAATCTCCCCCTAAACTTATTGATTATGATTTAATCAATCAAGTTTCCATTTATTTCTTCTTTTCTTTTTCTTTTTCTTCCAACAGTTTTGCTCTTCTTTTATCACCTTCTAATGTCTGTTGGTTTTGTTTATTCCTTTGTGCAATAATGTATTTGCTAATCTTCTTTACAAATTCATTCATTTTATTTTGAAATAGCATAGCATCATGAGGTTTAATGAAATTCATGCACCATAGTTGATAAAGAGTCTTCTCAGAATGAGGATACTCTTTTTCATAAAGGAATAAGTCACATTTCTTACTTGTATATTCAAAGAAGTACATGTTAACAGTTGGTAGCACATTCCAAGCTTGAACATTCTCTGAATCTGCATACTTCTCTGGATAATTTTCTGGATAGAAAGCAGCATCAATCATTTCAGTAAGATAACCTGCAGCTGAATTCTTCCAGAACTTTTTAGTCATTCTTGGTTTACCAATGATCAACATCTTGATAATGTCACTTCTGGTTAGGGACATGACCAAAGGTTTCCAAGCTCTGAATCTTTGAGTGACTTTATCTTCTCTGACAATCTCAATCATATCATCTATATATCTCCAGTTGATGATTGGATTATTTTGTAGGATAGCAATGGGGAGATCATAAACTTGAACCATTTGTAATTTTTTCTTTGGTTGATCAAGTTCTGAAGCAATTGTCTTTCTTTTCTTTGATATTTGAGAGGATACACCAGATGATTCTCCAGATATTGTTTTTCTTTCTTTCATTTCTATGGAGTCTATCTGTTCCAGTTTAGTGGTGTATTTCTCATTAATGTCTTGTTCAGTAAGATCCTTCTTCTTCTCTACACAGTACTTTTCAATTAAATTGATCAACTTCATTCTTCCAAAGGCTTTTGTGTTGTAACCTTTTGATTTCAAGAATGTGATCATTTCTTTCTTCTTCTCTGCAAATTGTTCTGGCATATCAGCCTTTTGCTCTTTGCATTCTTGTACTTGTGCTTCAAGAAGTTCTATTGTTTCATGTTCAAGTTGCCTAAATTTGTTTAGTTCTCTTCTTTGTAATTCCTTTCTTGTTTCAGCAACTTGTTTAGTTTTGATCTTTTGTTGAAATTGTGGCAGTTTTGATATATCTGCTATATCTGCCAATTTGATTTCTGTGAAAGGTTGCCTCAATATTCTAGCCCTTTCTGCTAATCTTTTGTTTTCATTTGCTAGAGAGACTTCAACCTTCTTTAAATATTTTGCTCTTTTTACCTTCCACTTATCATGTTTGGCTGATTTGGCATAATTGATTTTGTTGACCATTTCATGACCTTGTGCTCTGTTAGGTTGGTCTTCATCAGCAACTTCCTTTCCCTTTCCTATGTAGTTGTTTTTCTTCATATTTGGTTCAGATTCAATAACAAATTTGGGACCATAGTAGTGTATCTGTGATATGGGAAGTATTTTAGGATGTGGAGGCAGGGAGCATTCATCAACTTCCAACCAATTTACATCATCATCAATATCTTTCACCACCATTTGTGTTGTTTTTATTCTTGGAGATGGTGGAAGTATCACTTTAGGTTCTAGTAGTGGTGGCAGCTCAATAATGTCATCAGTAGTAACCAAGTTAGTTACTACTGGCATGTCTTCAGAGATTACTACTGATAGGGCATCAGTAGTGTTTGCTGCCTTTTCTTCATTCACTACTGCTATGATATCAGTAGTAGAAGTTACTACTGGTATTTCTTTTTCAACTTGTTCTTCCATAGTAGCAGTAGTGACAGGTTCATCTTCTGTAACCATCATCTCTGGGCCTTCATCAACATTTGTTTCTTTTAAATTTAAGAGGGAGGATGCTGCTGCTGCAATAGATTCATCAATCATTGTCTGTATGTTGTCCTTCTCCCCCTTAGTGAGCTCAACTGGAGGAGCTTCACTATCATCAATCTTTTTCTTCAATTTTCGGATGATTTTGGTTTGTTGATGAAGCCTGTGTTCATAGAACCACATTCGTTTGTTGATGGTATTCACATGCCTTTTCATGGCAGCCATAGTTTTTCCTTGATTGGTTAAGTACTTGAGACAATCTTGTACAGTGGATTCCAAGGAATCCACTTTAGCCGTCAATTGGGTGATTTTAATACCGCCCTCACTCCATCTAGCAAGATCATCGGGCTTACTAACAGGTACATTGGTTTTAAGGTTTTTCTTCCTTTCCATCAATTCCACAGATCTGCCCTCATCACTGCTTGGTGATTCATTGGGTCTTTTAGACATTCTCTTCTTCCTAGAAGAAGCAGAGATGCCCCCCTTGTGGTTTCTTGGCACCGGGGTCCTTTGAGTAATTCCTCAAAAGAGTCATCACTCAAAGTTGCCGAGGTTTGGGTCCTAATGATGTTTTCACTGTCCTGTGCACCCACCTTTGGGGCATCAGTAGTGAAAGCCCTCCCCTCATGTCCTCTCTCCTCCTTGGAGGACAACTCTTTGAGCCTGGGGTGTGACTCGATTTGTCCCCTGGTGTCCTTTGAAGAAAGTTTCTTTCTTTTATAAATTGTGGAAATGTTTTTGGTTTTGTCTGGTAGGTCTTCCACAGAGTGAAGAGTAGCACTCTGCAGATTTATATCAAGTTCCTGGGACATATTCAGGACTTCTGTTTGGGTTGGTGATTGAGTGGCTATTTGGATTGGTGTTTGGGCTGTATTTGGGGGTGATGGAGTGGGTTGAGGTTCAACTTGGGTTGTAGCAATGGTTGAACCCTCTCCAATATTGGGTTGATCTTTGATCATGTTAGGAAACAGAGGGGTTTCCTTGCCCGAAAATTTAAATTGTTTTCTCATATTTGAGAAAACTTTCTTGTTCAACTCAGGTAATAGAAAAATGTTTTTAGGAGTTGACAAGTTTTGTAATTCACAGTTTATGATATGTTGTAGAAATCTGGGATACATTAAAAATTTAGAAGAACTAAGATTTCCCAACATACCATCAAATATCATGTTTGAAAAATTAAATACTTGGTCTGTGCATAAACAGACAACAGCAGAGGCTATTGCCTTATTAAACTCATTCCAAGTACTTCTTTTAGGAGAAATACAATGCTGAATGGTATGTATTAAAAATTTCCATTGTGGAGAGAGAAGACCCTTTTGAAAAGTAACTATATTCAGTCTTCCCTCATATCCCATTTTATTCAAAATTTCAGCAATGTATTCCTTAGGAAGAGTGGACATACCTGAATCATCGTGTAATTGTAGATGGTGTCTGATTGATTGTTCTGTTACTGTGATGTGCTTTCCATCTACTTTAGATTTTATCATTGATGATGTTGTTCCTTCTGTTCGCTCAGCATTGGTCCAGAAATCCACCAAGTGCTGTTGATATGATTTTGGTTTTACAGTTAAGGCAAACTGTATATATGAATTTCTCAAAAATTTTACGATCGGACGGAAATCTTTTGTTCCGTCGGGATTCTTTAAAAATGCAACCATATTGTGAAATTCTGAGTATTTGAGATCGGTTTGCACATCGAGAGTTTGTAAAGTTGCCATTGTTTTTGAGATTTTGCAAGAATTTTGTTACTGATGAAGAGTTTTTGATCGTAAACTAGGGTTTATCGAGAGGTGTTTAGAGAATCGAAGTAAAGATAATGCTAAATTAATCGTCTGCCGCCTTTTATATCTTTCGATTAAACCTGCAAAACTACGAAAATAGCCTTCGAATCATAACATAACGGTTATTTTCATGGGGGTTAGTTTGGTAATTGTGTTTATGAAAGACCAGTAGTAAATAAGATATCAGTAGTAAAACGTCAGTAGTATCTACTAACATCAGTAATGACTAAGGATTTTGACATCAGTAGTAACTATAGACATCAGTAGTGACCATTAACATACACGACCAGTAGTATATGAGAATACCAGTAGTACTGACTTACCAGTAGTATTTGTGTAAACCTAAAATACACCAGTAGTAATGAATTACCAGTAGTATTTTGTGCATACACTTTCACACCAGTAGTACAGCAATACCAGTAGTAAAACACTTAAGAAAAAAATATTTTACAACACTAACTTTACACATGATTTTAAGTGAGATTTTAAGTTATTAAAATCATTCCAATACTGCTAACCAAGAAGTTGAATCTTCCTACATCAAATGCTTTTGTAAAAAGATCTGCTAATTGATCATCAGTATGGATTTTAACTACTTTGATTAATTTCTTTTCATGTGTAAGCAGATGCAGCTACATATTCTGCTTCAGCAGTAGATGTTGATACATTTGTTTGCTTCTTACATTGCCATGACACCAGTCTTGATCCAAAGAATTGACATCCACCAGTAGTGGATTTTCTATCTTGACATTCACCTCCATAGTCACTATCTGTATAGGCTATTAGTTCAAAGGGTGAGTCATGTGGATACCATAGACCTAGTGATGGTTTGCCTTTCAAGTATCTGAATATTCTTTTAACAGCCTGCAAGTGTAGTTCTTTGGGTCTTGCTTGATATCTTGCACACACACAAACACTATACATAATGTCAGGTCTTGATGCAGTTAAGTACATCAAAGAGCCTATCATTGATCTATATAAGTGTTCATCTACATCCTCCCCCTCAACATCAGGATGTAGGTGTTTGTGTGTTTCCATTGGTGTACTAGCACTTTTACTGTCTTTCAAATCAAACTTTTCCAAGATGTCTTTGACATATTTTGATTGATTTTTCAAATCGAACTTAATATTATTTATGTTATATACTTTTGCAGCACTTTGAAAATTTTAAGGAAAACCCGAACGGATAAAACCAATCCAACCAAATTGTTATTTGGTTCGGATCAGTTTGGTTTTCGAATTAGTTTGGACGGTTCGGTTTAAACTTTTAAAAACTAGACTTTATTTGGTTTCGCCTATTTTGTTAGGATAAAACCAAACCGTCCAAACGAACACCCCTAATATATTCAATCTTAATAGAACTCATTCTAAACCGCCTCTACTAACGCACACATTTATGGTTTGGGTCAACATTAATGTATTCCAATTAAGACAAATCTTGCATACACAATTGAAAATGGTATTGGAAAAAATGAAGATTTGTGAAAGATGAGGTGGACATGCCGTGGCATGGGGTCGAAAGCGGGAGTTGCTCGAAGCTAAATCGAAAGCCAGAGATGTTTGATTATCTTTTTTTGATTCATTTTCAATTTTTAAAACTCTTAAATTATGTACCTTTTCAGTACTTGTATTATTATTTTTAATATTAGTGAATGTATTTCTTCTTTTTGATTTGTTTTGTTATTCATTTTAATTTTTCAATTATTTAAGTTTAAATAAAAAAATAGTTTGAGAACACTATCCATAATACTATCTTTTATTATTCTATTTTTTCAACAACAATATTTTCATTAGGCCTCTCCCAACCCTTAACTATCACTAAACTCATCAGTAGCGTCACGTCATCACATCCTTACTGACACGCTACTGACACGGTCGTGTCAACCCTACCCATCACTAAACACATCCTTTCCACATCATCATTTTTAATTTAAATTAAATAATTATAAAATAAATACATTATATTAATTTAAAAATACATTGTATAAATTTAAAAAAAAAAATTAAATTTAAAAAATTAAATTTATTTAAATTTAAAAAATTAAATTTATTTAAATTTAAAAAACAAAAAAAAAACTTATTTTTTTAAAAAAAAATATAATATATTTGTATTAAAACAGATATATTAAAAAATAAAATATAAAAAAACAGAGAAAAAACATTTTTTATATAAAAAATGCAAAAAGTATAAGTTATGAAAGCAGAAAGTACAAGTCACAACCCGCCTCCCCCACCCCTCCCTCCCTCCCCTTTCCTCTCTCTCTTCACGACGGCCGTCCTCCTGGCGATGCATTCTCACGACGCCGGCTACCGACGCCGGGTGCCAACGGTGTCAAACCCCGACGTGCCTTTGACGTGCTCCCGACGTGCCCGTTGGCACGGGTCTTAGAACACTATAAACAAATACTTCCTCCGATTCAAAATAAGTGTTACATTTTCCATAAATGGGTGATTCAAAATAAGTGTTACACTTTCCATAAATGGCAAAAAATAGTAGGACCCACACCCACTAACTATCTGTTTTAACAAAGTGAAATGACTCATTTAACCTTACTTTTTACTTTTAAACATCATTAACCCCACTTTATTTAAAAGGTGTGAGACTCATTATCCACTAATCATTCAATTAATCTAATTTAACCATCATTACACTATTTTGCTTCAAAAACTGTGAAAGTAGAAGTGTAGCACTTATTTTGAATCGGAGGAAGTATATTTTAAATATTGGATTTTGCATTAAGCCTACCCATGTCCTAAATACGTTTGAACTGGTCAGACCAAATTAACCGGCCGGTTGGTCCAACCATTTGAAAAGGATGACAATATCGTTCGATATCTATGATGTAATAATTATGTAGATGATATATAAAAACAATAAAAAAACAGAAAAACCAAAATACAAAGTAAACACCATTAAGTAACCTTTTTATTTTTTAGAATTGTATTTTAAAACATAACTTGTCACTCTACCGTATACTTTAAAAAACTCCCATAATGATATATTGACAATATGTTAAAAATTCCACCTTCATTATATATACCCACATGCTACTCACTTTCCTAGCAACTACCTCTACTTATACAGAATTTCCCCTTGGGGTCCCACACATATCCCACCGTCGCCACCCCTCCTCCGGCCACCGGAAAATTCCAGATGGCCGCAAAAGTCATCTCCAGTGGCATCCGGTACACTACCTTGCCGGAGGGCTACATCCGTCCGGTCAACGATAGACCTAACCTTTCTCTAGTCTCCGACTGCAAGGACGTTCCGGTGATAGATATCGGTGGCGGTGATCGGCGTCTCATAAGCCAACAAATCGGCGATGCTTGCCGTCACTACGGCTTTTTCCAGGTTTTCTTTTTTCTTTATTTTATTTTATTTTTTAACAAGAAGCGCATACACACTCTACATTGCATGGGGAACTAATTTTCCTGTCACACTTTTTAATATTTATAGAATATGTAATTATTTATTTTGTACAAATAAATGATAGAATTATTGTAATAAATGGATTAAAATATATGGTGTAATAATCATTACCTCATTGCATGTCATAAATGACAACGAATTACCCACAATTAATCGATTACGTTGATTTGTTTTTAGTCTACGAATTGAAATGATAGGAGGGCTTGTAGTCGTGAACTCGGTCCAGAAATAAAACCGAAAATGATTTATTTTTTTAAACTGAGTCAATTACATGTTTTTAGTTTTAGTTTGGTTCGGTTTTAGTTCGGTTCGGTTCGACTTTAATTCAATTTTTTATTTTAGTCAAAATGTTCATCCCTATATGACGACCGAACTGAACCAAAACTGATAGGATCGAAACTGAAAATGATGATTTTTCAGATTCAAAACTGAAGGGATTAGATGTTTTCGGTTTCAGTTGGTTTTCAATCATGTTTGCTTTTTTCGGCCCAATGCTGACTCATACTATAAGGTGTTAAACCTCATTAGTACATATGTGGTCATGGCTTCATGTCCCGTGTAGATTTAGTAATAGTTTAAAGGATGTATTTCTGCCATAAAAGAATTGGTATCGTGTTAACTTATAAGATATTCGACTTGTTGTTAGGTAATAAATCACGGTGTACCGGATGAAATGGTGGAGAAAATGCAACAAGTAGGTCGTGAATTTTTCGAGTTGCCGGTGGAAGAAAAGTTGAAGTTATATTCGGAGGATCCATCGAAGACGATGAGGTTATCGACAAGTTTTAATGTTAAGAAAGAACAAGTTCATAATTGGAGAGATTACCTTCGGCTTCATTGTTATCCGTTGGATCAATATAGTCGCGAATGGCCTTCTAATCCTTCTCATTTCAAGTAATTATTCTTTCCCTAATCCATTCTCTTAATTTAATTATCTCGCTCACACACAAACATACACAATAACTTAGTATGCTTTCGGCATGCATTTCATTCATGAATGCGCACACCCTTCTGACTTTTTGCCTGGTTTGATCGTCCATGCGAGCCACTTCCCTTTTTTTCGTCTGGTATCGGGTTTGGTCATACGTGTAGTCAAGCTGATGCAATGATGATGTGGCAATGGTGACCAATGTCGGATTTAGTCACCATTACTACTCGTCTAAGTGTTGGTATCGTATACCATGTTATATAATCTTCATTTTTTTGGTATACTATTAATTTGGATATTTCCTAAGAGTAGGAAAAGTGCTAAGAAGTGTTTTGATCTTTATTTGTGGCCCTTATGAGAGTGATAATTAAGAATAACTAAATGAAAAATTATAATTATTTTACTAATAAATATATGATTCTACGTGTTTTAGTATATTTTGTCTTCTTGTCGGTGATCATCTAGTAGTAAGGGCGTCTAAAATGAGCTTTTAGAGGCTACATATTCGATTTTTCTTTACGTAAATATTTACCGGATGTCTAGAGGGTTTGAAAATGACCAGGATATATATTATGTTTTGTACATTATGGGCAAAGCTCATGTATCTCGGAGGAGTCCGTTGAAAACGGGAACACCCTTTCTAAAATTAAATTAAAAAAGGATCTCTTCTATTGATTTGCATCTATCACATGTTATTTATCTGCTTGATGGTGTTTCAAGGGCTTAAAAACCCACTATTATAACAAAAAATATACAATTAGTTCAGGTCCTATTATAAGGGTAAAATTTCAATTTGTAACTATGCTAAGGGTAAGAACTTCCCGAATAACTTTTTAGAAGTATTAGATTTGATCTCTCATTAGAAAAATATTTAATTATCCGATAGTCAGATGAGGTTTTAAAAGCAGTCATGACAATGACTTGACCACATAGATAATGAGCAGCGCTCTGTCACCCCGAAAAAAGCCCTTATAAAGAAGATATCTTTAAAAAATACTATGTTCTATTGAGTATTGATACTAATGTCAACTGCACAATACAAGAAATTAATGGCATACGCTACATTTCACATAAAGATGCCTTATTTTATTACTTCTTGTCACGCCTTTTGGCCTTGTTTATTACTAATTGTAACTATAGAATATTATTTTAATTATATGTATTAATTATTTCATATAAAACGTGTTTGACTTTAATGCTAAGTTATTTTACATACAATAATTAATTGGAAATCGATGTCAACAATTTGGACTAATGCACTTATAAATTACTTGATCGATTCAGTTGATCAGAACAAACTTCTTTTTAATACTTCCTCCGTATCATAATAAGTGATACACTTTCTTTTTTTGGGTGTTCACAATAAGTGATACACTTCAAAAGTTACCTTATTTGGCAAAAATGTGGGACCCAACCTCCACTAACTATCTACTTTAATAAGTTGAAATTACCCTTATACCCTTACTTTTACTTTTAAAACTAATTAATATCACTTCATTCAAGAAAAATGGGACTCATCATCCATTATCTATGTACCTTAATATATTTTAATCATATTTTAATATATTTTAATCTTACTTTGATATTTTGCCTCAAACTCCGTGATCTTCCAAATGTATCACTTATTGTGATACGGAGGAAGTATTATTTTATATACTCACGTGAAACACCTCTATTAAAAAACTATGATAATATGTTATACTTAGAGCATACAATATGACATGCTAAACACTCGTTAAATAAGTTTTGGTGGCCTTTGCAATAAAGTTATGTCAAAGGTCCGGCGCTATTTGTTTAACACCCGGTTAATTTATGTGGTTCCAAAATCAATACCTGTTTTTATGAGTCCCAACTGAATAAGAATGTTATTAAATGAAAGGTAATTTTAAAATGAATGTAAAATTTATATTATAAAACAATTTTAGCTTTAACACAGAGTTAACACATTGTAAACAACTTGTGGTCTTGTGGCAATGGTTTTCATATAAAGAATTTGGGCTATCATATAGTCTTTCTTGTTTTTTACTATGACAATATAAATAATACATTTTAGTTTCCTTTTGTTTCTTAAAACCAATTTAATAAGTTTGACTGAGTTTACAATGATATTTGTTTTAGCAAATTTTGCCAGATTTATTAGTTTTTCTAAGTTTTAATAAATATAATATTTTTTTTAAGTTTAATCATATTAGCTTATTTATGCCAATAAGCTTAAATAAGCTGAATTCACAAGTTATAAAGAAGAAAAAAAATTATCAACTTATCATGAATTAAATAAAATAATATATTTTGATAATGACAAACTTTAAAGTTTCTTAATAAGATGTTCATATAAAAATTTATACATTAATTAATTCATTTAATAACGCGTATAATAATATTTTAAAGAAAGCCATAAGCTTTCATAGTTTCATATCATAACTCTAAAATAATAAATCAATAAAATAAACACAACTACATCTTGGTTGGTTTCGGAATTTATGGCAAATGTCGATATCAGGCAAACAAGATATTTAATCAAATCAATTTTATTGGTATATTGACTAGTAAATATATGACGTAAGCAATGTCGCAGGTGCTTATGTCATATGACACTCTTTTAGTTGACAAAATAAATTTTATTTTTTAAATATTTTAGTTCGAGATTGTGAAATTATATCATTAGAAATATGATATCGACTACATATTTTGTAATTGCTTTACAAGTATCTTATATTCATGTTATATGTGATTTTAAGATGGTTACATTTTACTCATGATATGAATATTTATTGTATTAGGGTTTAACAAATGAAAAATTGAATACATAATATTTAAAAAGTCATTAAGATCTGTTATATAAATATATATAATTATAAATTATACATTTAAAATTGATTATATAAAAATTAAGTTATTTAAATAAAATGAAAAGGACAGATAACACCATGTGATATTTCGGTGCACATGCACATCTCAGTCAATCATGTTAGTGGGAGCACATCCAACCCAACTTGCTATGCTGACGTCATATAACATACACGTGTTGGCGTCACTCCAATGTACTATATAATAATCAATTATTTTTTAACGGTAATTAATCTACTTCACCTTTATCTAACACTTTTGCCTAGGACTTTATATGCTAATACCATTAGCTTACAAATATTGCGTAACTATAGTATATTTGGGAAAGCTTATTTAGGAAGTTTATTAGGTTAATATATGTTCCGAAACAAAAAAAAATCTTTAAAATAATTAATTAAAGGATAAAATACATGATTAAAAAAACTTAGAAAGTTTAAACTTGGTCTCTTAAAGGGTAAAATTCTTAGGAGGTCTTGAGTACAATCTCTACTATGAGCAAAACAAAATACATTCTTGTGGTCACGGAGGTTTACTTGTGTCGACTTCAGGCTACCCGAAAAGCAAGCAATCGCTCAGAGATTAATCGACTCGTAAATCGAGTCGGAACCCAGGTTGCCAAAAAATCATTATAAAAATCCATAATTTCGATTTATCCTTGGTTTGTATCGAACCAGACTGAGAACTGATTTGCATGAAAATTAGAACGAGAACCAAACCGATGTACCTCGGTTCAGTCATGTTCGGTTCGGCGGTTCCTGTCAGTTCTTGGTCGAGTTTGTACATACGTACATAATTTAGTAATATGATCTATCTCTTGTTTTCTCACGAGAATTGTTTCTACTCTCAATTCATCGAAAGTAAGTCAAGTTAGAAAATGCAATTAAAATGGTGATCCAATGTACTAAATCGACCGTTTTATCAATTCCAGACTATTATGTTGCACCCTAATAATTCAGAATAATACAAAATATAGCCTGTAAAATATATGATACTAAAATACATTTTGAATTATTATTAACTCATATGTTTAAGAGTAATAATGTAAATATGAACATAAATATCAACTTCATAATTTTATAGGTATTAACATATGAATCACTCAATCACAAAATAATAGACATGTGTCAGACACATGGTAGGTTGATAAATATATTTTTCATGTTTCAAAAGTCAAGTTTGCTGCTAAATGCAAATTATACTCCACAAACCCACAAGTCTATGACCCCGTCATTTCGTGTATATATTCTATTTATTTATATTTACACTTATATATAGTAACTTTAAGCTTGCTAGATTAAAGTATTTTGTTGATTAGTTAGCCGTTATCTTCATGGTACAAATGTTTATTTCGCAGGGAATACGTCGGAGATTATTGTACGGCAGTGAGAGACTTAGGGATGAGAATACTCGAATCCATATCAGAAAGTTTAGGTTTAGAAAAAGAACGAATAAACACGATACTAGGAGACCAAGGTCAACACATGGCAATCAACCACTACCCCGTGTGCCCTGAACCCGAGCTAACATACGGGTTGCCTGGTCACACGGACCCTAATGCACTAACCATCCTCCTCCAAGACTCACTCGTGTGTGGACTTCAAGTCCTTAAAGATGGCGAATGGTTAGCCGTTAAACCACACCCCAATGCGTTTGTTATCAACATTGGGGACCAACTAGAGGTACTTAGCTTTTATTATGTTTATACCTGGCAATGAAGCGAGTTTGGAGCGGATCAAATTTCATCAAAATAATTTCAACAAATTTCAAAAGATGGTCTAAACCCGAATCGTGACCCGCAAGGTTTTGAAAAATCAAATTTATACATTTATCCCCCAAATCAACGAATATTTGACTCACTCACCTGACCTATTATAATATAACATTTTACAAATATATTTTCCAATAATTAAAATACAAATGCTTAATATTAAAATTAATATTTCTTAAAGAAACCAAATGTGTAAGTATAGATTAATACTAAAAAACATTTTAAAAATAAAAATAAATGGCTAATATAGGAAAGATGCAGAGAAAATATTAAGATGTATCTTCTACAATTAGATCTGGGTCGGTTATATACGGATCAGATCAGCATTGATAGTTGATACATATCGACCCTTTTAGTAAAAAGGTTAACGAATACGGGTCGTTAACGGGTAAATGAATTACAAACTATAATCCAAACCCATATAATTCTTGCGGATTCAGATCAAATTAGTATCAAAATCAGCGTCATTGATCATTGTCAGGTCTAATTACATTGCATGCTTGTTGCACATACATGTTAATCCATGATTATTAACATCACATACGATACTTTATAAACAGGCGGTCAGTAATGGTGAATATAAGAGCGTGTGGCACCGTGCGGTTGTCAACTCAGACCATCCAAGAATGTCGATAGCTTCATTTTTATGTCCTTGTAACGACTCTGTCCTCAGTGCGCCGAAAGAGCTAATTAAAGATGGATCAAACCCCGTTTTCAAAAGCTTTACTTACACCGAATACTACGAGAAGTTTTGGAGTCGAGATCTGGACCAAAAGAATTGCTTAGAATTCTTCAAGAACTAGCTTTGTTTTCTTCAAAACATCCATCCATAATGTGTCTTTGTTTGTGTCCTAATTCCTTGGTTTTAACTTAATTAAGTTGTTAGAATATATAATAGCTTGATCACCATTAGTTATAATTTAATATGGTATTTTAATACAAATAAGGGTATGGGTTTAAGCTTTAAGTAACTGAAAAGTCAAACCTAGTTGACTTTGTCTTTGTATGTATATTACGATTTTGATATATTGTCGCTCTTTGCAAATACAAAAAAAAACTTCTAGTATACATGTCCACATTCTTAGATGCTTGGATAAGCTTTTTGACTTTTTAGTATACATGTGTGACTTTTTTTAAAATGAGTGTTTTAAATGGTATGAATAATCTGAATTTAATAAATTGATTTTCAATTTTTAATTTAAACGTCCAATTATTTAGTGGTTCGAGGAAGATAGTAACATTTTAAAGAGACAGTATACCTTCCTTCGAACCCTCCATCTATGAGAAATAAACTCCACCACCATTTCACTTAAGAAAATGAATTCAACAAGACTCAAACCCGAGGCACTATCCAATTTATGTTTCACAACTTATTATACACTCCATATCCATATCACTATTTTAATTACAACAATATTTTACCCAGCCAAATGAAAGATATAAAAGAGTTGATATAATGATATGTAGACGACTATATTATTACGGTTTTACCTAGGCTGTCAAAACTTGACACGACACGACAAAAATACACGAAACGAAATGAAATTGGAACGAAACTGAAATTTGAATTCGTGTTCGTGTTGTGTAAAACAAACACGAAGTCGTGTCGTGTCGTGTTCGTGTTCAGAGATTGACACGTTAGTTATGATTTTGTCGTGTTTATCGCGTTTGTCGTGTTTTTAACATGTAATAAGTAAGAAATTTGTTATCTATTTTGTGTTGTCGTGTTTGTCGTTTTTTAATCGTGTCGTGTTCGTGTTAGTAAAATAAAACACGAATTCGTGTCTTGTCGTTTTCGTGTTGAACGAATTCGTGTCATGTCTTGTTATCCAGCAACACGAAGCGATAGCACGATTTGACAGCCCTAATTTTACCTAAGGATAGAGAGACTTTTCCGACTTAAAACTATTTCAATTGAATAAAAGTTGTGCTATTCTTTTAAAGTTTTATTCGGATCTATTTTTGTTAATTTAACGAATATATGAGGCCCAATGATGAGGCCCAACTTGAACAAAAAATATATTCAAAAAGCCCATAACTCGAATTGCTTTCATCATATTTTCAAATTTCATGCCGTTATCACTTCTCACATCACACGCTTCAATTGCCTAAATTCTCTCGAAGGGTTTTTTCAAGGGTTTCAAAGATTCGATCAATGGCGGATGTTCAAGAACTCGATTCACTCCCACGATTCACCACTACACCAAAAAAGAACAACAAAATACCAACAATTCAATGTTTAGACGATGATGATGATGATATTAACGACATTGACGACGGTACGCCTTTGCGACCGATTTTCTGTCTGAAACGGAAATCCGCCATTAAAGAGTTTGATGATAAAGAAGATTGCTTTATACTTGATTTCAATCCGGAAGAAGATTCAATCGATTTCTCAAAAATGAATGACGAAAAGGCTCCTGGAATTGATCCTCAAAATTCCCCTGATGTTTTCATGGTTGCTGAAAAAGGACAGGTTTAAACCCTAATTTAGGATCTATTGATACTTGGAATTTTTTAGGGTTTTATTTGTTTAATTGGTAGATTTTGTTTTTGCAGGTGGCTTGTAGAGATTACCCACATTCAAGACATTTATGTGTGAAGTATTCATTTGTGAAAACATCTCATGAGAGCTACTGCAAATTGGTAATTTTAAATACTTCTTCCTCCGATTCAAAATAAGTGATATTACGGTTTTTGAGGCAAAATTTGATAATAAGGGTTAATTATATTAATTGGATGGTTAGTGGGAAATGAGTCCCACAATTTTTGAATAAAGTATGGTTAATGATGTTTAAAAGTAAAAGTAAGGGTAAAGATGTCTTTTCACATTATTAAAGTAGGTAGTTAGTGGATGTGAGGCCCACTACTTTTTACCAAATTAGGTATGTTTTTAAAGTGTATCACTTATTTTGATACACCCAAATATGGAAAGTGTATCACTTATTTTGAATCGGAGGAAGTATTTTAATTCATCTTTTGTATTTGAGTTAATTACACGAATGATCCTTTAACTTTATACTAAATTTCACTAATGGTTCTTTAGTTTCAAAAATTATACCGATGGTCCTTATTTTTGAAACTTATTTCACCAATAGTCCTTTAGGCTTAACGGTGTTAAAATTTTCTATTAAGTCTCCCATGTGAGATGCACATGAGGGCATTGTAGTCTTTTCCCATTTCACTTTTTGTAAAAAAATTAAAAAAACAAGCTTATTTACAACTTTTAAGTAAAAAAGTACCACACCACTTGCACACACCCACACCCACACACATGTGCATCTCACATGGGAGACTTAACAGAAAAATTTAACACTGTTAAGCTTAAAGGACTATCGGTGAAATAAGTTTCATAAATAAGGACCATTGGTGTAATTTTTGAAACTAAAGGACCATTAGTGAAATTTAGTATAAAGTTAAAGGATCATTCCTGTAATTAACTCTTTGTATTTTGTGGTTGCAATATCGTGGTGGAGTAACAGTTTTATTATTATGTACTAGAATATATATATCATAATTGTAACAGATCAACTGAAACACCTCAAATGTATAAAATGTGTAAAAATGGATAAAATAAGAAATAAGGGATTCAAAAGTAAAATTAGTTTTTGCAGCATCTATATAAAAAGTTGTCTAAGGCCGGTTTCAAAAAGGTGGTTTAAAATAAACGTCGATACCAATACATTCGTTTGACCGATTACTGCAGATTTGACCCGTTTGACTCATAAGAGGTCAAACTTGTTGAAAAAATGCAATAAAATTAAGATTATGAAGCATCCAAATTAGTAACAAATAAAAATATGACAACTGAAACAGGTTGCTGCAGTTATGAATAAAAACTAAAATTTTGACAGTTCTCAGTTTTAAGCATTTTTGACAGTATTAAGTATTAACCAATGCATGCAAGTTTTAGAATTTTTGTCCATTTTGACTTCTTTTACAATTTGACTTTTTCTGCCATCATTATTGAGTTTTTTTTTTTTTTTTTTTTTTTTTTTTAATTCTTTTACCAATAATAACACCGTATTAGGCAATTTTGACAATTTATAGGAGCATTCCCTCATATATTACCAGTAACACTTAGTTACATATTTCTACAAATAAATTGTTTATTCAAAATAACATGTTTCTTCAAAATTACACATTTCTTCAAACTAACTCACTAAAAATGTTTCCTTTAAGTTTTTTTTGTTTATTTCTTACATTAAATGATCTAGTTGACTGATTATGGCAATTTTGACCCGTTTACTATTTTGTTCTTAGAGAAGTCAAAAAAGTTAAATCAAGTAACCACTTTTAAATATTAATAACAAATTAGGCTCGTACGTTGGAACTTTTTGAATAATAATTAGTTATTTTAAGTTGAATTGTGGATTAATTCAAACATTATTTATTGTTTTAATTGCAGTGTTACTGTTATGTGTGTGAAGTTTCTGCACCTTGCAAATCATGGAGTGGAATTCATGGCCATTGTCATGCTATTGATAATGAAGGTTGGAAGATAGTAAGGAGATCTATGAAAAATGGGTTAAATCCATGAAGTTTGTAACTGATTTTAATTGCTTTTTTCTTTTTAATATTTTGTGTTTATATGTTCTTAATTACCACCTAAATCTCAGTGGTCCCTTTTGACTTTTTGAACAATTTAAAGCTTCTTTTAAGGGTATCCCTTTATGTTCTCATTTTTTAACTTTTTCCTGATTATATGATAAATGTTTGTCCAGCGAATATTAAACTCTTGATCATCATTTACACTTGTCCTCTTTGCAAATTTTATAATTGCTAAATAATAGAACAAGATATCACACATTTATCATATTTTTATTTTGAACTATTTATCACGAACCCTATCCAAAACGTTAATGTTAATAAGATGTCACAAAATATATATTTTTAGCTAATTGGTATTTAATAAATGAGTAATGGTATTTGTGCTCTTTTATGTATATTTATGTGTCTATCCATTTGATCAAGAATGTGTCAAAATTAATGAATAATTAGTGGATCAGTGAGTAGACACATAAGAGGAAGCGGTGCAGTGGCGTAGCCACCACCGCCGGATCACTTTTTTGCCTATGTGGCACCTTTTGGCGAGCTCAAACCCACCGCCACCACACCCCTCGTGGGTTGAGTGAGGCCTTTCGCCGGAACACTGGCGAGGTCGGCGAGGAGAGAGAGAGGGAATTCTTTTTTTTTTAGGGTATTTTGGTGGGTCCCAAATGAGTATTATTGGTTAGTGATGGTAGAGGGGGTATTTAGTGGTTTTGAATGTGAAATGTGAAATGGTGAGGTGGCGCATAGGTGGCGCAGAGGTGGCGAAATGGCTTAAGCCACCACACCTAATGCTCTAAGTAATCACAAAGGTAAAAATCAATATCATTTCTCTTAAGTAAAAATCAATATCTTAATTAATGAATAATTAAGATGTGACCATCATTTACAACACGTTTGCAATTATAAATTATTAAAGGTTACACTGAAATATGAAAACAGAATCATTTAAAACTATATGATAATGATTCGATTATAGCAAGTTCATAAACCGGAAAATAGAGCTTTTTTAAAAAAAAAATGTAATTCATACACGATAGAAACTACCACACAATACACAACTTAAAAAGCAAATTATACAAGCACAATAAAATAATAATTATAATAAGTAAAATATTTAATACTTCCTCCGTATTAAAATAAGTTACAAACTTTCCATTTTTGGTGTATCAAAATAAGTGACACACTCTGAAAACTTTCTTTATTTGGTATAAATAGTAGGACACTGGGACCCATACCCACTAACTATCTACTTTAACAAAATGAAATTACCCTTTTACCCTTACTTTTACTAATAAAACTCATTAATATCATTTTATTCAAGAAAAGTGGGACTCATCATCCATTAACTATGTACTTTAATCTAGGGGTGTTCAAAAATATCTGAAAAATTGGGTATCCGAAAAATTACCCGATATCCGAAATTCGGGTATCTTAAAATCCGGGTATCCGAATTCCGGATATCAAATACGGGTAGTGTTTTTCAAGATTTCCGGATACCTGATACCCGAAAAATTACCCGAAATAAAAAATATATGAAAAATATACAAATATTATAAATAAAATACCCAAAATATTTGAGAAAATACCCAAAATATCCAAAAATACCCAAGATATTTGAAAAGTACCCGAAAAATTCGAAAAATACCCGAAATATCCGAAAAATACTTGAAATATTCAAAAAATTTGAATATTATGTTTTTTTCTCGGATACCAGATACCCGAAATACCGGGTACCCGAAATCCGGGTAATAAAAATCACTATGCGAAAATCCGGGTACCCGAATGTCGGGTATCCGAAAATCCGGTTTTGAACATCCCTACTTTAATCTACTTTAACTTCTACTTTAATCTTCTACCTCAAAAAACGTGTAATTTAATTTGTGTCATTTATTTTGAAATGGAGGAAGTATAGTATATGAATTAATTTATTATTTAAAAAATCAATTGGGCTTGGTCTACGAGAAGGCCCAATAGCAAAAAAAGCCCAATAAAATAGTAACCCTAAAGAGCAAAATCCTCACTCAAGATGACCATACACAAACCATTTCTTTTCTAAGGTTATCCACTTCACCATACCCAAAATCTCCGTCGTACAACCACCACCGTCGCCGTTAAACATGCCAGGACCCGTCGTCGAAGAAATTGAATCCGAGAAGAAGATTGAGGTACTTTTAATCGCTTAAATCTCCATCTATTTTGATTCATTCTTTCATACTTGTTGCTGACGTCATCTAGCTTTGATTCTACAGAAGGAAGAGATTCCGGTGGTTGACGGCGTCGTTGAGGATGTTAAGGACGAAGACGACCACAACGACGATGACGTCGATTCCGACGACGATGAGGATGATAAGGAGGACGGTACCGTAGGTACATTTATGACTCATTTTCTAGGGTTTTAGATAATTAACGGTTTTATTTGTTGATTTTTTGCATATAATTTGTGCATTCCTGTGATTATGATTGCCTTATTGGATTCGTATTAAATGGTAGCATACAGTTTGTAGGGTTTATCATGGTTGTTTTAATTTGCTAAATTCAATGCATTTTATGGTAAACAAACTTGTATATATGGTTAATTAATTCTTTTGTTTCGGTTCAATTAGGGTTGATTGGCTATCTAATTTGGTGGTGGTTTAATTTGTTAAATTTAGTGCATTTTATTGTAAACAAACTTGTATTTATGGTTAATTAATTCTTATGTTTAGCTCTTAAATTCTTAATTAAGGTTTTTTTGTTCAATGATATTAATCTCATTTTCATGAATTTAAAATAAAATCCAGCTGGCAGTGAGAGTTCAAAACAAAGCAGGAGTGAGAAGAAGAGCCGAAAGGCAATGCTGAAACTGGGAATGAAGCCTGTTCTTGGTGTTAGCAGGGTCACCATTAAACGAGCCAAAAACGTAACACATTTTTTTTAAAAAAAGAGTAAATTACACGAATGGTCCTTTAGGTTCATAGCAAATTTCACTAATGGTCCTTTAGTTTCCAAAATTACACCGATGGTCCTTAATTCTGAAAGGTTTTTTCACCGATGGTCCTTTACACAAACTGACGTTAATTTATTTTGTTAACTCACCCCATGTGCAATGAAAGTTAGGGTAAAAAAATCATTTTTAATTTCTTTTCATTCTTAAACTAATTTTTTTATCTTAAATAAAAGTTTTTAGTTTAAGAATAAAAAGAAATGAAATGAAAAATGACTTTTTTACCCTCGTGTGCATTGCACATGGGGTAAGTTAACAGAAAAAATTAATGTCAATTAGTGTAAAGGATCATCGGTGAAAAACCTTTAAGAATTAAGGACCATCAGTGTAATTTTTGAAACTAAAGGACCATTGATGAAATTTGTTATAAACTTAAAGGTTCTTCTGCGTAATTTACTCTAAAAAAAAATTAGTATTCGTTAAATTTCACTTATATAATTATATATTTTTTTAATGATATTTTACAGATCATGTTTTTCATCTCAAAACCCGATGTATTCAAAAGCCCAAATTCCGAAACCTACGTGATATTCGGTGAAGCCAAAATCGAAGACCTAAGTTCACAACTCCAAACACAAGCTGCCCAACAATTCAGAATGACCGATATGGGCTCTTCGGTCAGGGGCAAAACGGACATTTCACAAGCGGTTCAAGCTGATGAGGAAGAAGAGGAAATTGATGAGACAGGTGTCGAGCCACGAGACATTGATTTGGTCATGACTCAAGCCGGTGTGTCGAGGACTAAGGCGGTTAAGGCTCTTAAGACTCATAATGGGGATATAGTGAGTGCAATTATGGAGCTTACTACTTAGGTAGTAGTTTGATTTGTGGTTTTTGGATGAGTTTTTTTTTTTTTTTTGGATTTGATTACATTGAACGTGTTTAGCTAATGACTTGAATTAGTTTTTCATAAGAATGATTATTGTTGCACTATGTTTTTCTTAATTATTTTATCCTTCGTCCTACAAAAAAGTTCTTATTTTTTTTGTCATAAGTATATAGAAGATGGTGGTAGGGTAATTATTAATAGTTTTGATTAAAATATAATGTTAGTTTGGAGAGAGAAAGTGTTTTTGGAGGTAGTTAACTGTGAGTTCTTGATAATAATATCATTTTATAGGATCAACTTATCAAATCCGAGAAATGAGAATTTTTGTGGGACATTAATTTAGGAAGAAATGAAAAAAAAAATTGTGGGACGAAATGAGTAATATTTATTGGGGTCATACATTTTCTCTTGTTTTAGTTTGCTAGCATATATTATGGGGTCAATTTTGACATGCTAAACCATTTTATTTGTAGATAAAGATTAGAGTAAATAATCCTTAAAACTCAAAAAATTACACCATTAATCCTTATTTTTGTAAGGTTTTGCATTAAATCATGTTAAATTTTCTGTTAACTTCTCCAAAAGGGTAAAATAGTCATTTCACCTTTAAGTTTTCTTTTTGTGCATTTGTAGACAATCTTCTTCACTTTCTCCTCTTCATCTTCTTCAACTATCACGGGTAGATGATTTATCAATAAAAGTAACAAAAATGTGTCTTTATCGTGTGTGTACTTTATGCATATACATAAAGATATAAAAAAGGAAAAAGATCTTGAAAAATGGTTATAACTAGTTGAGTTAAAGAATGCAGTATCATATCAACATATCAATCTGCATATGAACCGAAAAAATGAAGAAAAACATAACAAATTATGAAGAAAACAACATATATTATTATGTAGTGTAGTACGTAAATATAAATGATTGATTAAAATACAACAAGAAAAATAGTAGATTCTATGGAAGAAGATATTGGTGACGATGAAGAACGGGTGGTCGAGACACTGGTTCGCCACATGTGATGCCACAATCGCTCGGTGAACATAACGATTATCATCTGGTATTCTTCAATAAGATCAATCATAAGACCAACTCTCAACATCTTGTTTTTTTATAATGTTTTTTTTTTGTTTTTATGGGGAAGATTTAGGTTTAGGGAGTGATGATAAAGAGAAGTGGTGGGAGTGATGATTTTGATTCTTTGGTAAAAGTTGTTTTCAGTTCAGTTTGTTACACTAATTGTGAAATCAAATGGTTTTTAAAGGCTAATTGGATAAGAGTTTATCAATCTATGGCTAGGCGTGTTCACGGTTTAGTTTTATCCGAACCAAATAGATGAAACCAAATAAAGTCCGGTTTTTAAAAGTTCAAACCGAACCGTTCAAACTATTTCAAAAACCGAACCAATCCAAACCGAATTACAATCTGGATGGTTTGGTTTTGTCCGTTTGGTTTTTCATTAGTATATTTCATAAAATTACAAAAGTATATAACATAAAATAATATTAAGTTCAATATGTATAGTTTAAAAACGATAAAATACTTTATACATAAAATACAAGCTTTGTGACATTTACAATCATATATGCAAAAATCTTGATATAACAGTAACCAACGATTCAAAGTAGGGTGTCGATATTTCGGGCAGATTAACGTATGTCTTTGTTGCTCAATACATGTGGTGATTCAAGTATCGAATGTGAAGGGTCAAGGGAGGAATCAATACTAAAGGAAGAACTGGTATATTTAAAGGAAGAACTGGTATATATAAATTACTATTTGGTTTTTTTGGACAATCCGGTTTTTACAATGAAATTCAAATCCAATCCGAAATCCACACTATTAATTTGGTTCAAGTCCAAACCGATCCAAAAAACCAAATAACCAATCCAAATGAACCAATCCAAATTGTCAAATTGGACAATCCGGTTATATCCGAATAGTGAACACCCCTTATCTATGGCATACAAGAAGTATTAAATGAATTTATGAATGTAAAAGAATAGACTTAAAAAAAACACTTTATTAAACATGTCATACATAGTGCTTTTACTATGATAAAATGACGACATGTCGTGCCGTAACATTAAACATGTCACTAAGTTTGGCCATTGTGGTAACTTTAGGAGATTACCTTAAATCAATTTTATTCTTTTTATATGTTTGTTCATTTGAAAAGAGTTATTTGCTTGTTTTTATTAGTAACTTTTAAGTGCCTAAATTAGCCAACTTCCTTCAATTTCCATGTGGATTTGGTATCATGTGTTCCTTCACGTCTTTAAATTTGTTATTTGCATATTCATAAAGTGGAGAGAAAAAGATTTAAGTGATGAAACATCTTTTTAACATTAATAATTGTTACCTTTTGAGCTTTTTCTTATCTTTTTATGTGCCTAATCTTTACCTTTTACAAAGGCCAAAATCAATAACCACTAGACGTTTAAAACATTATCAACATTTAATAACCAAAAACCTAACAAATAACCAAAAACCTAACAACTGATTTTGTACGAAAATTAAAACCGAGAAAATTAAAACCAAGAATTGAACAAATATGTGGACCATGTCTAATGGACACAAACCCACCAAAATTTAAACAAAAAATATTATACAAACGGTAGAATACACTAACACAAAATATTAATACATAGATACGTTATATGAACATAATTAACCATCAGTCTCCACTCGTTCTACGCCTACTAATTCACAAAATTAAAAAAAAAAACAAAACAAAAAAAAAGTCAGTTTTTCCACTACGAAATTTCTTAATAAATTAAAATTTTCCATAAACTCGCGATCCCTACACACAAACCAAGAACCAAAAACACCTTATTAATATGAACCCGAAAACCAGTTTTCGGCTTCACATTTGAATTAAAATCTTCATTAAATTCTCCATTATGTTTCAAGACAACATCACTAGCAGTTGGGCTATGCTTTGCCTCTTTTTCCTGTAAAATCAAATTTTTAAAAAAAAAACATAAATTTAAAATTTAAAATTTAAAAGTATATGTATAAAGAGACCCCCCAAATTATTGAACTTTTTTCATTTAAAGCACCAAACTTTAAAAAAAAACCTACCTCGGGTACTTTTGGATTTCTTGGCCCGACATGTGTCATAATGGGCCCGGTTTGTAGCTTCATCTGCAACCGGATTCTTCTGGGTGCGGTTCCTTGGTTGTTGAAGTTTGACCCGTTTGCAGCCCGTTGCGGTTGTCGGGTCCTTATTATGATGCCCGTATCAGAATTATTGGATGCCAATGCAATGTTGCTGCTACTGCTGCTGCATGAATCTTCTTTTGGAGGAATATAAGAAGAGACTGCATTTTCTTCAATTTTGGAGGCTTGGAGGACGTACGGGCCGTGACCCGTTGCAATTTCTCGGCTAACGGGCTACAAAAATATAGACATGTGTTTTAACTTTTAAGCATAGGTAGAGTATAGAGGTGGGTGGGTTGGGTAACGGGTCAGAACCATGTACGGGTCGAAACGGTCAAACGGGTCATTTTAGAACGGGTCAAACATACCAGGACAGGGGACGAGTTGACTTGTATAGAGTATGAAGTATAGACACTATTACTTCCATTTAAAGAAAAAAAATATAAATAATTTATTGGTTAATTTACTTGATTGTGAATTTGAAATTACAAAAACAATATTATTACAATAATAATGCATTTTATTTATTTATTAATAAAAGTGATTTAAAAAGGTTGTATACATAAATATTGTATACAAAAACAAGCCACTGAGCAACATCTTTGTTTGAATCATTAATATTTTATTTATTTATTTATTATTTACTATTATAAAAAAAATGTTAACCCAATAATTAGGAAGTTGTACGCATTGAAATTAGACTTTTGGACAATATTCAATTTGTTTGACCCGTTTCCCTATTTGTTAACTGTCATTTGACCCGTTTAAGATAAAAACAACCCAAATCAACCCATTCATAAGTAAACGGGTCGAAAGTAAGAGCATATTATACCTGTACTTGTATGACTTCACAATCAGACTCACTGCTATACTCAATCTCCTTAGCCCGATTCTCAAGAACAGAGGTTTGATCAACTGAATCCCTTAAATAACCCGAATCATCAAAAGAAAACTGATCTGAATCATTCAAGAAATTATTCAAGAATTCCATTCCGTTCGTTCCAAATTGTTCGTTCCCAGAATTCATGATTCCATAGTTGTTCATGTATTCAGATCCAAGATCCGTTTGCATGTGAGAATGAACAGGGGAAAAGATTTTTGAATCGAAATATTCGGGTAACGGGTCCCAAAATTGTTCTAAAGCTTTTTCAAGATCCGAATCCGGCAGCTATAATAAAAAATTAAGAATATTACATTAAATAAAAAAAAATAATAATAAAAAAAACTACAAATTAATGTTAAATAAAATGCACATACGATTATGTCGTCAAGACAATCGAGCGGGTCGTCATTATTCTCGGGACATTCAATTTTCAAAACCCCATTGGTCAAAGGTTGGACTTTCGGTTGACTGGTCAAAATTGGAGTAACGGGCTCTGATTGAACATCTTCAGTAGACGATTTTACAACCGAAGGAGGAGAAGCAACATCAACACAATCACCTTCACCATTTTCATCTTTTCCATCATGTTTCTTGAACAAACGACAAATTACATATGGATTCTGCAATAACACAACAAATTAGCAGTTACTTCTAAACCTTCCTCTAACCATCTGGTAAAGGTGGTGATTTTAACACCACATTTTTTAATCTATGTACAACAATAACTGCGTTATATATTTGTACAGTCAGTAGAAATACTTGTACAGCGTGGTATATGCATAAAAAATGCGGTATACAAATTAATTTCCATATGCTAAATGTTCACCTAAGGAATTCATTAGGTCATCACCAGATGTTGGACAAAAATGTATCTAATAAAGCTTAAATTTTCCTTTAAGGAATTAAAAAAAATACAATTAGTACACATTAACAAAGTCCAATTTTACATTATTAGGAGGATTTTAATTTTTAATTACTTATACAAGGAAATTCAAGTTTATTAAACACTAAAAGGTCCCATATTTGGTAAGTATTCTTTTAAACTATAATCACCAAATTAGCACATTCCCATAACTTTAATAACAGTATAATTACCAAAAGCAATTAAAAATAATTTTCAAAATAAAAATTGTTACTTTCTGAAAGAATTAACACACCTGTCCAGGATGGGTACCATCAAGATCCTTTTCAGTAGCACAATATTCATGGATCACCCAATGGGTCCTTTCCCCTTTCGGAGCCCGACCCGTATAGAAAACAAGCGTCTTTTTCTTCCCAATTACATTACTACCCCTGCTCGTTTTAATCGTTCGATCTTTTCCGGTAGCTTTCCAGTATCCAGAAACCGTAGCTCGATTAGATCGCTGTCCGTTTTGATACTTTCGATCTTTAGGGCAAAAAAAGAACCATTCGTTGTCGATCGATTCAACTACCGACAAATCTACAATCAATTTCAAATCAATAACACACCGTTAGTAAAACCCCCAATTTTTTTTACCAAATTATCGAGATTTGAGGGAAAAAAAATTAGGGCACAAACCGGGTAAATCCCAAGGCTCTTTCTTGCAGACATCGACTTCACGAATACAACTCACTTCCTTATCGAATCCGTTGATCTTCAATTTTAAGTAATGATTCACGAGTTCTTCATCGGTCGGACGAAACCGATAACCAACCGGAAGTGATTTCACCGGTAAGATATCCATTTTTATCGATTTTATGTAACTAAAACTAAATATTGAAGTGAACTAGGTGATTAATTATAGGATCGCGTACACAGGAAACCCTAATTTGCAACAAAAAAAAAAGGATTTTTTTTTTGTTTTGTTTTAATTTGATTAAATTTATCAGCTGATAAATGGCGAGTGAAAAGAGAGAGGAAAGTGGTGAGTGAGGTGAATACAGAAAGAGAAACCTCGTTTTAATTCTGTTTATATACGCGTATATTAATTAGACGATAATGGACACTTAATTACGATAATGCCACTAGGCTTTCATAGAAACTGACGTTGTTAAACGTGTGGTTTCCGTGTTTTTTATTTTGTTTGGTTGTGGGTAGGGGTAAAATGGGGATAAGTGATGAAAAAGGCTTAAGGGAGAAGATAACTAAGAAGAGTCAGATAACCAATCGAATGAGGCCACGTGGACACATTTTTCACCCGTGTTGTACCCAAAACCCTTATCTCCGGTTGCCGCTTCTCCGCCGGCGATTCCATGGGTTTAAAAAAAAGAATTCAAAATAATTTTTTAGGTCATTGTGTTTATTTCATAACTTTTTAACCCTTAAATATTAATAACATATCCTTAATTTAGATCCACTTAGTAAAATAATTTTTTAAATATTAAACTACCAAATAAGTGATGGTAGGTTTGTGCACAGTCCAATAACCAAAACGCTCAAAACCAAACGAGGATTGAAAAAATTGTTTCAGCCGGATTGAAAACTGTAATTTTTTGATTTTTTCAACATTTTCGGTTTTGGATAAGATCTAACCGGGCAGCTAACTCATTTTGCATTAAAACTAGAATCAGACAAGTATAACTCAGTTCGATTATACAATTATGGTCGATTCTCAATCGAGTTTGCACATAAGAATTATTATTTACATCATAATCATGTTATATTATGATGCGCCACGTGTATTAACAAAATGCTTTTATGGTATACACATCACTTTTGTAGTGCATAAGGAGACTTTAACGATCAAACCATACTATGATAAATCACACCTTAACATAAAATAATCAATTTAATCAAACTTTTGGAATTATTAAAAAAAATGAAGATCAAATAAAAAATGTAAGTTTAAGAATTAAAACATAAATTATATCGTGAATCCGTAACAACCAGTGTAAATTCAATCTCGCAAAACGAGGTATCAATTGCATTAATGATCTTTATGTTTTATGTAATGATCAGGTGGAGTATGAGGATCACCTCTTTTGGTCCTGCTCGATGGTTAACAGTATCCTTAGAGACTTGTGTATCTGGTGGGGTTTGGATTTTAGATCTATATCGAGCTTTGACGATCTTTTTCGATGGCCTGCTTCTTGTGGTCTTAAAGGAATTCTGCACAAGATGTTCTTGGTAGTATTGTACGTTTTCTTTTGGTGCGTTTGGTCGTTGCGAAACAATAAGGTGTTTAAAGGAGATCCGGTGCCCTGCAGCTCTTTGATTTTGTTCAAACAACATTTTTCTTATTTTTGGTGTAAGAATAGGGCTCGTAAGGGTTTAGCTAATTTTTTTTGGGCCAATTGGCTTTGTAATCCTGTTTTATGTTGTTCTTAATGTACTCTTCTAGCATCTTGTTAGTTTTTATGATAGTTCGGGTCCTTCTCCTCAGAGTGATGGCGTAGCCGAAACTCCGGGTGTTTGGTTACCTTTTTTGCTGTGTCAAAAAAAAAATAAAGTACTTCATGAAATCTTGGGGCCAACCAATACCAAAATACTTCATATATTGCATACAAGTCCTTGATCTTTTCAACTCTTTAAATGTTGTTATATACACTTCCGTACAGTATCAAAATTACAAATACAGACACTGATATACAACACAACACTCAGAACGTAGTTTTTTAAAACCCGGATTGACCCAGTTTGCATTTTCAACATATTCTTTTCAAAATTCCAAGTTTGCCCACACCTAAAGAATATCCACGTCAGCATTCTCACGCCGAAAGCGGTCAATATCGTCATTTGACTCTTCGTTTCTTCAAAAACATATCACAAAAACCATCAAGAATTTAACCGCGAACACGCCATTCTAATAGGCGAAAACATAACCGTAAGGCTCGCGTGATCCGACAAATTATAGTCTTCAGGCCATGACCCGTGTTCGGTTTCGGTTGGGAATAATTCGGCGTTTTTTACACCCAATCCTAATGCGACACGTGTACACTTATCATCGGATTCTTGGTCTCGGGTCATGTTTTCAATTTGGTAATTCCACATAGGATTCCATATTCGTTGCTTAAATTCGTTATAATCAAGAACACCGTTTCCATCAAGGTCGGCTTGAACCCATAAATCTTTTGTTTCTTCTTCACTAAGGCCGTACTCATTACCTATAAGATTTAGCTGCACCGAAAAAAGATACATAATATTAAAAATAAACGAAAATTCATGATTTTGGAAAGGAAAAAAAAATTGGTTCGGTTTTATGTGGGGTACGTTTTGGCAATTACAACTTTTTAAGGGTTTGTTTTGGTAATTACAGTTTTCCAAGCCAATCTACTTTCGTAATTAACCTTTTTTGTCGTTCCTAACTTCCTATCTAGTAATTACATTTTTATTTAGCCCTAAATGGTTTTTTTTTTATAATGACAGCCAAAGATATGCAAAACAAACTTATACATTAATTGTAATCGAATCCTGCATTTTAGAAATTACTCCCTTCATTGAAAAATGTACAATTTTTTATGCACTTATTTGACAGCCTAAGAGCTATCATTATCAAAACTTTTTTTTACGTTTTTAACACTATAATTACAAAAGTAGGCTGGCGCAAAAACTTGTTACAAAAACGGACTTAGAAAGTTATAATTATCAAAATGGGTCACCGCTTAAATTATGTTGCTATTTTATTACATTTTCCTTTTTTTGTGAATTATATAAAATTTATTTTTATAATACCTGACGTAACGCTTCACAAAATCCATTGTAAGTAATATGATCACCATCACTCACAGCTTTCAAAAATGCAAAGGCGTCCTCTTCTGTAAGTGAGGCACGACTCACTTGATACTGAAATAAGAAAATTCTAGTTAAAAATTGAAAGAAATTATATTCACATGTGCAAATGTTATTAAATAGCAATATAACTTAGGTCGTGGTCCACTTTTGTAATTATTCACTTTTTAATTTTAAGGTCCAGTAATTACAAGTTTTTACCCAACCTATTTCAGTAATTATAGCGATAAAAACTTTAATTACCACACAGGGCCATTTAAATGTTAAAAAATAATAATAATTACATTGAAGAAAAGTGTAAGATGTGACCTATAGATCATGAATTTAAGTCTCGTTAGGGGCAAATAGAAGTAAACGGTACTTTTAAAAAAACTACATAAGGTCATACAAACTTACTTTTAATTACCCAATAAGAACTGGAAAAACTTTAATTACTAAAAAGACTTTAATTACTAAAATAAGTCAGCTAAAAACATGTAATCACCAAAACGGACTGTAAAATGTTACGATTACGAAAATGGATCACAACCCAGTATGCTATTATATGACATTTGACCTTTTGTTAATTAACTTCTTAAATCCACATCCAAACTGGCCTTATATCCCAAGTAAAGTTGTAAAACTCACTACTCGGTACTTGTTGGTTAGACAACACTGGAGCGTGTAATCGGTTAGTCGGTGAGTACTCAACAAGTATTCGAATTGGGAATTTTATATATAAAATTATATATATATATATATATATATATATATATATATATATATATATATATATATATTATTTCCGTAGTCCTTAAAAATAAAACATAGCACACTAATAATAATAATAATAATAATAATAATAATAATAATAATAATAATAATAATAATAATAATAATAATAATAATAATAACTTAAAATGTATCTTGGATAGTGTGGTGGTGGGAAAGTAAGCATTTTGGAGAATTTGACCGAGTTGGACGAGTTTTGGTTTGACTGTTTTTTTTACTAATTTGGGCCAACTCGACTCGGCACTCCACCGAGTACACGCTACTTAGTGATTACTCAGCCGAGTATACCAAGTTTTATGATACGTTCCCAACTAAATACGAATTTCACTTAATTACACAATGACAAAAATGAAAGGTAAAAAAAACTAGAAATTCTTTACATACCTTAAACAATCCGAAAAGTGCATCGCCCCAACTTGTTTTAAGTAATTTCCGATATTTATTCGGATTAAGGAGCCAAATAAAATCCACACCGCATATATTTCCACGATGATTTCTATGACTAACCCACTGCATCAAATAAACAAATATTAATTTGCATTTACATGTATTTATGATTTTAAAAATATTATAATTTATAAATATATATTCACCTTATGTGCATCAGCATCGGTATATTCATGAGCCGTATCGTATGATGATACAAACCCTTGCGATCTTAGAAACTTGTAAACATGACCTCTTTTGCTCCCGTTCCAATCACTAAAAGTCAAATAATAAAATGTAAGTTATATAATTATAAATCAATAAAATATGTATAGTTGGTTATATTTATGTTTAGTTTACCCTAAGATTAAAAATAAAATAAAATCAACTATGTCTACCTCCTATTTTGACCTAATTTGAGAGTCATTTCATATAATATCTCCCATTTATTTCACACAAATGCCCTTTTTGGTCATTTTATCTAGCAAATATTTTTTGTAGGGTTTTGATAATGATAACTCTTAGAGCTGTCATACGACATGCATTAAATACTTGTATTTTTGTCTTCAACCGACTCCTGAATTTCAAGAACTACTTCATTGTACAACATTTAATGCACTTAGTGACAGCCCTAAGAACGGTCATTATCAAAACCCTCTTTTATATGATTAGATTATTTTCAAAAAACTCATACACCTTATTCTCTAATTATTACAAACTTCAAACAACTTCAAAGTTCAAACAACATCTTCTATAGCCCTTTTAGGTTATATGTATAAATTAACAATATACTTTATACAATGGTCAATTTTGATCATTATAACTTTTTAAAGTTCGTTTTCATAATTACAAGGCTGCGTATTTTCGTAATTCAATTATTTTCGCCCATATCCGGTAATTAAAAGATTTTTTTTTTGGCCCTATGTAATTATTAATTTTTTACGTTTTTAATACTATAATCACCAAATGGTCATATAAAACCTTGTAATCATCAAAACGGATGTTAAAAAGTTATAATAATACAAATAGACCACCACCTAAAGTATCTTGTTATCTTATGACATGACATATGCCCACCCCTTTTTTATAGCATTTTATTCAGTATGATATAATCACTTTCAATCCACATATCCAAACACCCCTTAAATATACTTACCCACAAAGAATGATTGGCAAAGGATCAAGATTATTCTCTTTTTGATAAGCATCAACCGATTGCAAGATTTTGTATACCTAACAATAATCCACGAAAAAAGTCAACTTTTAAAAAAATACTCCCTCCGTCCCACAAAAAAAGTTCTCATTTCTAACAAAACTTTTGTCCCACAAAAAAGTTCTCATTTCTCACATTTGATGGGCTCCACATAATAAAATATTATTATTCTTAAGGACCCCACTACTAATATCCACTAACTATCATTCTCTCTCCAATCAAACCTTATATTTTAATCAAAATTAATACCAATGACCCCACCACTAACTACCACCTAAAAACTTGTGCCAAGATGAAATGGGAACTTTTTTGTGGGACGGAGGGAGTATATATTTCCTCCGATTCAAAATAAGTGATACACTTTCTATAAATAGATGATTCAAAATAAGTGTTACACTTTGAAAAATTTCTTTATTTGGCAAAAAATAATATGACCCACACCCACTAACTATCTACTTTAACAAAGTGAAATTACCCATTTACCCTTACTTTTTACTTTTAAACATCATTAATCCCCACTTTATTCAAAAGGTGTGAGATCCATTATCCACTAATCATTCAATTAATCTAATTTAACCATCAGTATCATCTTTGGCTTCAAAAACCGTGAAAACCAAAGTGTAGCACTTACTTTGAATCAGATGAAGTATATATATTAATTTTTTTTAATTAAGTTTTACCTGTCTTAATCTTTCTAAAGACAAGCTTGAATCATGTGGAAATAACAAATGAGTGTTAACTATAAGTAGTTCTCGACATACGTTCTTGGATCGACATTGTGCAAACGGTGCGATTACTTCCACGTGTAAAAGTTGAGCAACACGATCTCCAAAATCATTAAAAAGGAATTCTCTGTGGTTTATAACACGGAAATAGTCTTTATGTACGGCTGTTAATAATCCTGTTATGTTCAAAGATATAAAGAGAATATTAGAATTTGTAGTAACTAGGATCAGGACCGGTCTTGAGGGGAGTTGGAGTAGGCTTGGGCCTACACCAAAAAAGAGTAATTTATTTGATAAAAAATCTGATACTTTTTATATTAATATTTATTTTTTACACATACAATAGGAGCCCAAAATCAATGTTCGTCTAGGGCCCTGACGAACTCAGGGCCGGCCCTGACTAGGATGATTGGTTAATGGTTTGTAACTAAGAATCACTATGGAAAACAGATAAAAAGAAGGGTATAATAATCTAGTCGGTTGACCATTTTTAAGTGATTAATAATATAGTCGGTCCACAGTGATTAATCAGTTTATAGGTGGGTAACCTAAATTATAAGGGAATCTACCTTAAAAATATATATTAGCACTATTGACCATTTTGACCGATATTGACCGGGTTTGACCATATTCTCGAGTAGAATTTGACCGACTTGACCGGTATTCACAGGCGTTGACCAATTTTGAGTGATGTTGACAAGGTCCAATTAATCTCACTTATTATGTAATTTACAACACCACCAAATGCTACTTTATATAAGAAGGTACTTGACTTTTTTGTGTCGATTAAAGGCATCAAAGTTTTTTTTGCTAACAAATGAGGGATTTTCTTATACTGTTTTTAGAAGGTTTTCATTTAAATTTTGGTAAAAAAAAAAGTCCTCATTTTGGTCACACAAAAAGACTTTTATACATTTGATTGTGAAAATAAAATAAACTTAAAGTACTCAAATGGAATACTTTAAAAAATTCAGTATCTTTTTACTCAGTTTCCGGTAAACCAAACACTAGATGGTGTTTGGTTTGAGGGTATAGCATTGAAAACTACGAATGATAACCTCAAATTAAGGGTGAGCTTTTGGACCTAAAAACTCGAACCGAAAATCAACCAAAACCGATAACATGTAATCGGTTAGGTTTTGAAAATTCATCATTTCCGATTTCAGTTTTGAAAATTCATCATTTTCGGTTTCAGTTTTGCCGGTTTCGTTTTTACCGGTTTTGGTTGAAAACTACGAATTATAACCTCAAACCGAAAACCAACCGAAATCGATAACATGAATCGGTTTGGTTTTGAAAATTCATCATTTTCGGTTTCAGTTTTACCGGTTTCGTTTTTACCGGTTTTGGTTCGGTTCGGTTCGGTCCTTGGATAAGATGAGCATTTAGGCTAAAAAATGAACCTAAACTGAACACAACCGAACCAAAACCGAAAATACGTAATCTATTCGATTTCGTTTTGAAAATTCTTTTCGATTTTGATTCTATCGATTTTATTTTTGGTTTGATTCGGTTTTTAGATCGTGCTCATCCCTACCCCAATCTAGGTGTTTATCCACCTGTCAAAGAGGGAGTGGGCGGGTTTACTCTTAAACCCATACCTGATTCATTAACGGATCTCCAAACTTTTAAAAAGAAAAAAAAAACTAAATTAGGTAAAACTTATACCGGTAATAACTAACTAATAACATACCATCACCACGGTTATTAGTTCTCGGAAGCTTAAAATTAACATAACCAGCATCACCAAGCTTTGTATCATACATATCAACAAGCTCTTCATTATCAACCCAAAATTCCTACAAAATTAAATTAATAATAATAATTAATATTTCCTCCGATTTAAAATAAGTGATACACTTTTCATATTTGGATGTATCAAAATAAGTGATACACTTTGAAAACTTACCTTATTTGGTAAAAAATAGTGAGACCCACACCCACTAACTATCTACTTTAATAAAATGAAATGACATCTTTACCCTTACTTTTACTTTTAAACACCATTAACCTCACTTTATTTAAAATTTGTGGGATCCATTCCCCACTAACTATACACTTAATCTAATTTAATTATCATTATCATATTTTGCCTCAAAACCCGTGAAACCAACAATGTATCACTTATTTTAAATCGGAGGAAGTATTCGGTAATCAAAAATTGAAGCACAAATAATTGGGAATGATGATCGAAACAAACCTGAAGACAAATAATCGACGATCGTTTACACAACAACACATCCAAAATCTTCTGATTCCTATTCCACCAATAAGCCCTAATTGCACTTTCTCTACAAGCCATCCCCTGTTTTTATCAAAAATTCAAAATCCATTAATAAAAACATCAAATTTAAACAAAATTTAAAATTAGGGATCTGGGTTTAACCTCATGAATCAAGCGTTTGTAAATTGGGGCGAGAATATTGAACGTTGTGCATGAAAAACAATTTGGGTCAGCAAAATTGTTGATTCTTGATGGGCTTCTTTTCGTCATTCCCCTGTTTTTTCTTCCCATTATTCCTGTTATTTTTCAAGTATAATTATAAAGAATCGAAGAAATTTGGTTGAATTTGAAAGGGTGATTAATAATGGGGTACCTTGAATGTATAAATACATGATTGAAATGGTTAATTAATGTAGAAACAGAATCAAATTGTGTGGGGGCATACTGGGTTTATACCATTGAAGCCATTGGAGAAGATAAACATTTTGGATTATAAATAATAAAATTAATAAATGATAAATAAATGAGGGAATATTTTTCTTTTTCAGATGTTTGTGCGGTGCTTGTGAGTTATGGCGTATAATTCGCTTTCAATTTGATAAAAATGAGTGGTTATTGTACTAGGAATGTTATTCGTTTGGGGTTTTATATGATTTATTTATTTAATATCTAATAGTTTTTTATTTGATTTAATAATTATATGTATTTGAAAAGAAGCACAAATATGGTCAAAACCCCATAGACCATTTAATAAAAGCTGAGATACGACCGACAAGTTGAATTAAATAATGAGTAATGGTATTATGTCTATCATTTAATCCTATGCATAGTTATATCATCAGTATCAAAATTAAAAGATAATATTATAAGAGATAATTAACGAATTATACATGTTATTTTATCAAATAAGTAGGATTATAAATAGGATGTAATGATATATCTAAACATCATTTCTCTTAAATAGTTAAATGATACGAGTTGAAGTTGGGTTAACGTAGAAGGAAAGATGTATGAAAAGACATTTTTAATTTATTTTATATTTTTCATTCATTATTTAAAATAAAAATCTAATTTTAACTCTTAACTCTAATTTTATTGTTCGTATTTATTTTTTGATTATCTCAAAATAATTATCTACTCATTAGTTTTAACAAATCAAAAAGTATTTAAGTAATAAAGGAGTGATATGTTAGACAGCGAGCTTCTTGGAACTTTTAAGAACTTAAATATTTTAGTTTTGAATAATATTTATTGGTTAATTTAGAAGTTTTGTTTGAACGTCACAGTTAAACTCTAAAAGAAACAACTTTAAAATGTTTTTAACAGATCTTGCAGTTTTAATAATCTTAATGTCTATTGAATATTCATATTTACACGACATTTAACCCATTTTGTGCTTAATATAAGTTTTTAGCCTATTATTGGTAATTAAAATTTTTGGTCCATGTCTATTTATTAAACATACTTTGTTGGGTTACGTGGTTATCACGTTTTACGTTTTTAACACCATATTTAACAAATTAAGCCGTATAAAAACTTGTAATAACTAAAATTGACCACAAAAATTTATGATTATCTAAATAAAGTACCACCTAAAATTATATTGATGTTACAAAATATTTGCTATATAATAAAATAAAGTTACCGAAAAGTAACATACGTTTATAAGTTTCAATTAAATAATATGATTTTTTATACGACTTTTAACTTATGCCCTGCTTTGTCTCCTCGACACGACCAAATTCCACACTTTAAAAGATTCGAAGGCCAACACATTGTGTAGTGACAAATACTTTTATTTGTTTATCTATTTTAAATAATATTTTATTATCTTCTCAAGTCAAATAATATGGTAATTTAAATGTGATAATCAAAAAAATCTTTAAGTTGTATACATACATACATACACGTGTCGTTCAGTCATTCTAGTGCACAGTAGTGTTAAAATACAAAACATACATGGTGAGAATGCATCTCAAATACATAAATTGACATTTTAATATCTAAAACATAACATATACATATATCGATGTATACACGCACGCTTTCATGTAAAGTTGAAAATCGTAAATGCCTTAATTTGACATAAACCAAAGTGAAATAGATGCAAACTATGAAAATTGTGATTTGATTTATTTTAATGCTTCAAAATGTTATTAAACACTTTTATGGGATTTAAGTTAGATGTTTTATTTATAATGATCCAGACTTTATAATTCGACTGTTTTGTACCATTTGTATTTTAAGCCAATTTTGTATACAAATATAATCTTATGTACGTGTGTGTGTATAGTTCATATATTCATATATACGCATTTATATGCGAGCATACATACTTTCCTACATACTTTGACATCATGAATAACATCTTAATATGGGTGTTAAGTAATTTGTGTACACACCTTTTTGCTCTTCTTGTTGTAAATAATTTATATTTATCAAATAAGCTAATTCCACATATTAGCCTCTTACTTTTTCTAACTTCTCATTTTAGTCGGTGTGATATACTCCATCCGTCCCTTAATAAAGTTCTCATTTCACCTTCAAGTTTTGTCCCTAAATAAAGTTCCCATTTCTCAAACTTAAGGGACCCACTTAATATAATAATATTATTACCAATACTTTCACCACTAACTATCTCTTAAAACAATTTCTCTCTCCAATCAAAACTTATATTTTATTCAAAAGTAATACCAAATACCCCACAACTAACCATCTCCTAAAATGTTGTGCCCAACACAAATGGGAACTTTATTTAGGGACGGAGGGAGTACTACTTAATGTCTTAATGTAAAGTTAAAGCATTAGGCTAAAGACTTGCCATTTAAGTCTTAGTTTATTTTTATTTTATATAATGTCAACTAAATGTTATTTTACGTAAAGTAATATCATACTTGAGATTTCATATAAAAAATATTTTCTATAAAGAATGAAAGAAGTATTTTCTTTAATGAAGGGGAGAATTATACTACTATAAACAAAGATCTCTATGAACACATGTTTATGCAATCATTAGGAGATACTTCGTATATGTTTATATAGAAAGAAAAATATATATAAAATATATTGTTGAGTAATGTCTTACATTGGATAAATAATGAATCTTTAATATGTTTATAAGGGTCTTGAGCCACTCCTCTTACAACCAATTGATTTTAAGATGAAACCTCACAAACTTACATGATATCAGATGAAGATGAAGGTTCACCCGTAGTTGGTCAAACGGCCACACGGACCACACGTAACTCATAAAATATCCACGTGTTAGGCGCACAAAATAATGACGCTACACGTGAGGGGGCGTGTTGAGTAATGTCCCACATTGGACAAATAATGAACCTGTAATGTGCTTATAATGGTCTTGGACTACTCCTCTTACAACTAATTGGTTTTAAGATGGAACCCCACAAACTTACACATGCTATGAAAGTATAAAATAATTATATTTATTTTTCTAAACTTACACACTTCTGGCAAAATTATTTTTTTTTATTTTTTATCACTTTGGAGATGTATAAAATATACTGTAAAATATACAAGATTGCATAAAATGTGTCTCTCTGATCACTTAACCAAAGAAATTAGAAATTAACAAAACGGTACCATCAGTGTCATTGTATGACACTTGTCAGTTTGAACCAAATTCTCATTAGCACGAGTCTTACTATATTATTTTTGCTTAGGAAATACTCAAAAGTAAGATATTTGAAATATAAAGACACTTTTATTATGTGTACTAAGTATTCATATTAAAATAGGGGTGAGCATTTTGACCGAAAAAACCGAACCGAACCGAAACCGATAACATGTTATCGGTTCGGTTTCGGTTTTGAAAATTCATCGTTATCACTTATCGGTTATCGGTTCTATCGGTTCGGTTCGGTTCAGTTTTCGGAAAAGGATGAACATTTGGCCTAAAATAACCGAACCGAAACCGGACCGAACCGAAACCGGTAACATGTTATCGGTTCGGTTTCGGTTTTAAAAATTCATCGTTATCAGTTCTATCGGTTCGGTTCGGTTCGGTTTTGGCCCGATAAGCACCCCTATATTAAAACATTACTTAACAGTGAGACCTGTATTTAGTAGTTCAAATCAATCAGATCATATAGTTGACTTTTAATTAATATAACTAATTAACTAATCATATAAAAGTCAAATGTCCCAAATGTGAATGACAAAGGGATGTTCATTAATTTATAAGTTGAGTATTTTCTTTTTAGTATTTTCTTTTTATGATTGTTGTTTGACATATACGCTATTTCTACGTCTTTACATAATAAAGAATTGGAAATATTAAATTGATCACAGTTCAGCTAATAATTATTTTTATAGTCAGAGGTGGGTCTAGGAAAAAAAATTAAGAGGTAACATCGATTGCATATTTTTGCTTAGGGTGTCACTTACCTAAAATATAATATAATATTTTTTTGTAACATTATTTGGAAACTTTTAACAGATTATATGAGCTACCACGTGTTACATAGGCCTGCCTCTGATGATTATGGGACAGAAAGATACTACAACATGATGATGAATGTCTAACAAATTATATCTTATATATATTCTATAATGATAAACGAAGAGTTTTACATAATTTTCTAATCATGATTACATGTCTAAAATGGAAAAAGGGTTTTAAATATGCTTTTAAATTTTAATCTCGCTTTCATGTCTAAAATGGAAATGAAGTTTTAAATATGCTTTCATAATCTCGATTTTCACGGTTGTTTTCGAGTTTAATTTTGATCATAGCATTAAAATTTAAAAGGCATTTCTTGATTCATTTACACGCATATTTCATTATTTCACTTCAATAACGGTAAAAGCTTTGCTTGTGCCCTAGGTTGATTAGACACTTCTAGGTTCTAAACACCCTTTTATCACATAAATTTTATTCTTATTATCTTTACAAAATAACTTCAAAAGTAAATCACATAAATCATGCATAGCTTATTCGATAAATTAAGAATTTGATCACCAAACTTCAAAATGTATGCATGTTATTCCTACTTAATGATTTGGTAGCGGTTTGGTTCCTCTATCTTTTAAGTAGGGGTGTGGATGAGGTATTTTCAGGTAGTTTTAACAGATTGGTTTTGGTTTTTCGGTTTGTATGCTCACTCCTACTTCAATGGGTCAAAAAAGACAAATGAACAAAAAACTAGACATAAAAGTCCTAAACTTAAACGAAAAAAACTAAAACTGGAGATAACTCCCCAAAAATAGCGTTTTGGGCCCAAAAGTTCTGTAAACCGCTTGTGACATTTTACCAGCACGTAGCCCTCGTCGTTAAGCACTAACTAACTTTTTGACGCGTTGAACGTATGAAAGAGAAACTTAAGGCAAAAGTTATGCACATTTCAGTGCAGACATTTTAATCATACGATCTTGAGCATCAAGGAATAAAAATATTTGTTCATCCACTTTTGGGCTACATCAATATGGTAGATCTACAAACGAGCCCAATAAACTGTGAAACTCTTGTAGGACGGTTGACCATTTGCTTTGACTTAACGTTGATCCTTGAGCATATCAGGCTTCAAGAATTCAAATGATTTCTGGTTGAAAATTGAAATATTAACATGTGAAGGATCAGATTATAGTGTATACTATAAAATCACTTCATCAGTTGGCGTGCAATTCAACAAATTACCTTTACGTATAATTTTAAATGTTCGAATTATAGATTTTTATATATATTAATTTAAACTTGGTAACTTAAAATTTTCAAACTTGATTATTGCTAAAGAGTGAAAATAAAGTTTAAGTGATTAAAATTATACATCTTTTAAACTTATTGCTATTCTATGAAATTATCCTTAATAAATCAAGATCGAGCTTGAAAATATATGTTGGATCAAACTCAGATAGTCAGATTAGATTTTTGAGCTTTTTAAACACATATGCTGCCTTCGAGCTACCTGTAAAGCGGGTGATCGCTTTGAGCTTAGTCAGCTCGAAAGTGAGTCAGAATTCAGATTACAAAAAGTAAAAAAATATTAAAAATAATAATAAAATCATTATTTTGTTACATGAATTTGTACCAAAATTTTAATAACCGATACCAAACACCCCCAAATTCAAAATCTAATTCCGAAAAATTGTTCTGCTATATTCTTTGTCAAATTGTCACAACCCAATCCATAACCAATCCCAAAACCCTTTCGTCATCTTCACGGCAACAATGGGGAAGTCAACACAACAGGAATTATTGGTTCAAACACCAAAAGATTTGGTGCAAAATCCAATTGAACACCTGCAAATCAAGTACAAAGAGCTAGAAAATGGTTTCAAGGGTTGGCTAGCTAAACAATCGTTGCCGGTTGAGGCCGCCGTCGTCACCGTCACCAGCGCCGCCCAGGGCGCCGCTATGGGTGGTTTCATGGGTACAATCACCAACGATGTTTCTTCCACTTTTCCCGCCGGACCACCGCCTGGCGCTGCCGGTAATCCACAGGCTCTGGCGTCCTTCCAGCAAGCACAGGTAATTGTTCCAACCCTAATTTTGGTTTTTTTAACCTTTTTATTAGGGTTTAGGGTTTTGTGAAATTGCGGTAAAATTGGTGTTCGCGGTGATTGTTGTAGTTGAATTGTGTATGCAATTTTGATCTGTTCGTAGATTGATTGTGTGATTTGGAAATTAGACACAAATACTTTACAAAAAATATACAAATTGTGTTCTAACTTTTGACAGTTGTAATCTAGGTATGAAATTGAAAGCTTCATTTAAGAGCTCACAGTTAAATCATGTAATTAGTATCAACACTCTATCGAGAATCTTACTGATTATATTTAGCTTGTGTTTGGGAACTGGAATTGTGTTTTTCGAAAGTGCTTATAAGCAATTTTCAGTGTTTGGACTTTGGATGGAAAAAAAAAGTGTTTATTTGTTTATTTTGTGCTGTGTAATTAGGGCTGCAAATATGTATTTTTATGTAAGCACAATTGAATGTGCTAATTCAAGAGAGATTAAATATATTCAGAAACAGAATATATACAATCCCAAACACCTAAATAGTTGTTGGATTACAGGCTCTTGCAGGTGGGCCCTTAATTCAGGCCCGTAATTTTGCAGTTATGACAGGTGTCAATGCGGGCATATCGTCTGTGATGAGAAGAATAAGAGGCAAGGAAGATGTCCAAACAAGGTAACTGTAAAATGTTTTTTTTAAGTTTATTATTTATTTTTTAATTGGAAGTTATAATGGTTAATTATGTTTGAGTCCTCAAACTTTCACTGATTGGCGTTTAAACCATTTTTTTTGGTAATTACAAGTATTTAGCCTGCCAATTTTTTTTCTGTCCCTATCAGGTAAATAAAAGAAGTTTTTCTGGCTCTATGTGGTTATTTTTTATTTTTAAGTTTTCAACATTATAAATCTATAATTACCAAAATAGGCTTGTTTAAAGCGTTTAATCATCAAAACGGACATTAAAAGGCTATAATTCCCAAAGAAGACCATAAGCTAAAGTATATTGCTAATTATGACTTTTACCCAACAATTGTTGCAGCAATTTTTGTAACATTTTTACTTAATGTTAGTAATAATAGTATTATCAAGTTTAAAGATAGGTGAAACATTGAGAAAAAAGTTAAACAACCAAATAGATGAAAGTTTAGGGAGTAAACCATATTTAACCCTAAGAAAAGTTACCCCTTTATACAAAATGCACACTTTGACCGGTCAATAGAAGGGTTATGATACGATCCTAATTAATTAAAATTAGATAAGTATCATTATCAAATAGATAATATTTAAATGTCGAATGCTTATCCCTTTATTTTTGAATTCGTTTCCTGTTAGGATTAGGTTAGGGTTAGGAGCCGAGTCTATATAAACATAGATCAGGTCTTTCGTTTTAGTCATTGAGAAATTGAGTCGTTTATTGTTTTCTTTCATTGTTATTAGGGAGAAACCTGGTTCTCGAATTCCAGGATTATCAATAAAGCATTCGATTAGTGTCTTTAATTACCGGTTCGTATCAAATTGGTATCAGAGCTGTTCGGTTCTGAATCTATCACCAAAAAAAAAAAAAAAAGGCACTGTTCATCCGGCGGCACTGTTCATCCGGCGGCACTGTTCATCCGGCGGCACTGTTCATCCGGCGGCACTGTTCATCCGGCGGCACTGTTCATCCGGCGGCACTGTTCATCTGGCGACACTGTTCATCAGGCGTTACTGTTCATCGGCCGTTACTGTTCAAAATTGATTATGGATTTATGGGGTGAAACCCTTGATAAACTTGAAAAATTGATTATGGATTTTAGGGAAGATGAACGACGGCGTCACGAGGAACTTATGAACGGTTACGAGGAACTTATGAACCTACTGAATAACACGATAAAGTCAACACAGCCGTCACAGCAACTACATGTGTCGACCTCTGTTTTAGCACCAAAAATTGTGGCAGCAGACACGACCACCATTCCGCCGCCAAGGGCAGCAGTCACAATACCACCACCAAGGGCAGCGGTCACAATACCACCGCCGCCAATCGGACAGCCACAACATCAGCCAAAGCTGCCTTCCTCCGCGGTGTACACGAGTGTTTCTAGCCTTGAATTCAACTCACAAAATTTTCCAGCTCCAATTTGGGCTGGTGACTCTTTTGGTCTGTTTTTTACTAGGGAGGCATCGTATCACAAAACATTCAATATCTGCCAATGCTGCCAACATGTGTTTGTGACTGTTTTGCGGTATTACTTTCATCCACGAAAGATGGATCTACAAGTCAAGACATGGGATCCCGGAATCAAGACCGTAGAAGTTACACACCTTGAGGACAAGGTGTGTTTTGGGGGCGGAGTAATGATACGATCCTAATTAATTAAAATTAGATAAGTATCATTATCAAATAGATAATATTTAAATGTCGAATGCTTATCCCTTTATTTTTGAATTCGTTTCCTGTTAGGATTAGGTTAGGGTTAGGAGCCGAGTCTATATAAACATAGATCAGGTCTTTCGTTTTAGTCATTGAGAAATTGAGTCGTTTATTGTTGTCTTTCATTGTTATTAGGGAGAAACCTGGTTCTCGAATTCCAGGATTATCAATAAAGCATTCGATTAGTGTCTTTAATTACCGGTTCGTATCAGGTTAACACTTAATACACTAAGTCAACAAAAGTATAGGAGTTAAATGGTAAGTCAACCATAGTTTAGAATACAATCATTCCCCAATTAAAGTTCAAGGATTTAAACATAATCAACCAAAATAAAATAACTGTAAAAAATACTAATTTTATATTTATCAGTTAATTTTTTTATAATTTTTTTATGATGTATAATTGTAGTATGGTAGCAGCGTTTGGTTCTGGAGTGATGTTTTCTTTGGTTAGTGGTATGGGGAGTCCTAATCAGGCTGCTAATGTAATCACATCTGGTGTTTTCTTTGCACTTGTTCAGGGTGGACTCTTTAAGGTGATTATTTTATTTTTGGATTTTACATTTTTATACTAATATTCGAAAAATATCCTAAAATATCCAAATATATTTAGGATATTCCGGATATTTTTGGGATATTTTCCGAAATAAATATAAAAAATCAATTTTTTTCCCGGTATTTCACATATCTGATATTCAAAAAACTTGAATTTAATTAATTCAGTATTTTAATAGTGTTAATTAGAATGATTATCGAAAAATGTCCGACAATATGTCAATATCCAATTATCCAAATATTTTTAGGAAATTTATGGATATTTTTCGAAAAATATAAAAAGTAGATTTTTTTTGGATATTTCGGATATCTGATTTCCAAAAAAATTGGATTTAATTAATTAAGTATTAAAATTTGGTGATAATTAGAATAATTATGCAGATGGGTGAAAAATTCTCAAAACCGGCAGTTGAAGATGTGTTGTACAGTGAAACTAAATCCATGTTATCGACACTCGGTCTTGATCGTTATGAGAAAAATTTCAAAAAGGGTTTGTTAAATGACAGCACTTTGCCATTACTTAATGATAGGTAAGTTTTTAATCATCTTAAAAAAATGGGTTACAATTTGACCCGTTTACTTATAAACGGGTCGAATCGGGTTATGTTAATGCCTCAAAATGGTAAAATTAAGTTTTGAGTAAATTACACGGATTGTCCTTTAAGTTTATAGCAAATTTCACCAATGATCCTTTAGTTTCAAAAATTACATTGATGGTCCTTAAATCTGAAAGGTTTTTCACCGATGGTCCTTTACACTAACTGACGTTATATTATTTTGTTAACCCACTCCATGTGTAATGCACGTGAGGGTAAAAAAAGTCATTTTTTATTTTTTTTTTCATTCTTAAATTAATTTTTTTTATCTTAAATAAAAGTTTTCAGTTTAAGAATAAAAAAAAGAAATGAAAAATGACTTTTTTACCCTCATGTGCACATGGGGTAAGTTAACAGAGTAATATAACGTTAGTTAGTGTAAAGGACAATCGGTGAAAAACCTTTCAGAATTAAGGACCATCAATGTAATTTTTGAAACTAAAGGATCATTGGTGAAATTTGCTACAAACTTAAAGGACCATCCGTGTAATTTACTCTTAAGTTTTTTAACTGTCAAAAGAATGAAAAATAAATAAATTGTGTCATTCAGTATGTTTTTTTACAAGATTTGGTATTAATGAATCGGATACATACTTGGGTGACCTTAAATTTTGACCCGAACCCGTTAATTGACCCGCCGGTTTTTTCAAAGTAATGATTATTGTGTTGATATGAATCAGTGCTTTGCAAGAAGTAAGAATCCCTCCTGGACCAAGACTTGTGATTCTTGATCATGTTCAAAGGTATGAATCTTGAATAAAAATCATTACTTTTAATAGGATTCTTGATCATGTTTGAAGATTGAGCAAATTGTAATGGTTTGATTAATGTAGAGTCAAGGAAGTGAAGAAAAGTGGTAGAAGGTCATAGATTTGATTCAAATGTAGGATGTTTTTGTAACGACGAAAAAAAGGCGACGAAAAAACTTGTAGCAAATTTGTTTTCATGTAATAAAATATGTACCCAATTCAAGATATGCATAAGAATATGCTCTTTTATATTATGCAAAAGTTAAACATTTTGTGTGCTCTTTTGCTAATGGATTCTATCAAAAAGATTCTAGAATTTAACATTCAAAATCGGTGATCTCGAAAGAGAAATTTATCATCGTGCGTAACAACTAACAGACAATTTTCAACGCCTTTATAATTTACAAACATCAGTCACAAAATTAGGGATCAAGGGATACTATCCAATTATCTTGCAAGGGTTTCGAATTCTATTTTTATTTTCTCTTCACGTTTGAGGCTTCTTATTAATTGTCGTTCGAGTTCTGCCTTATTCCTCTGCATTTCCTCCATTTTCTAAGGTTAGTATGTTTATATACATAGATTGGGGATGATAGTATCTACCGTATAGGTTCAATGCAGTGACGAATCTAGGATCAAAATCAATCGGGGTCCACTAATAATTGACTAATTAACAAGTGGGGTCAATAAAAGATTTTTCTATTAAAATTAAATAAAAATTAAATTTTTGTACACGAGGGGCCCCACCAAGTGGGGGCCATGCACCCCCACTTGGTTCAATGTATCTATATATGTATCTATCTGTTTGACTTTGACCTTTTCAATTTGGGATAGATAATATTGCTTGAGGGAGTGATATTTCAACCACACAAATTAATTCCTATACCACATTTATGCTTTAGTATAGTTGTACAGTCTGTTTTAAAATTTGTACAGTGTGGTGTGAGAAGTAATTTTTGTGATATGAATATCAATTCTCTATTACTTGTGGTGTCAACTCCTAAAATATAAACCCTAAATTTAAAGGTGATGATTTTTATACCACATAGTTTGACATATGCACCACAATTGTTACTTTAGTAATAATATTTGTAAAGTATGATATAACGATTAAAATATGTGGTGTAGAAATTAGTTCCCCTAAATTAATAATTTCTAGTCAATCATGAGAGCAAAATTACATCATCAATCAGTCAATCACGATAGGTAGTTTACATAATCAGAATCTTAGAGCATCTCCAATGGTAGCTTTTTCAATAGCTTATTACTATTACAATAAGTCTTTCAATGACTTTTTACCATTGGAATAACAAGCCTTTTTAAAAGCTTATTGGAAAGACTTTTTTTTTACTAAGCTTTTAATCTACTTTCAATATTTGTATTTTTTAGTCCTCTATGTTTAATCACTCTTCATTTTAAACCTTACATATATTATATATAAATTGTTTATTATGCTTTTATTAGTTAATAAATAAATTATATAATATTTAATGTTAATTATTATAATATTTTTTTATTAGATATTTTTAAAAATATTATATTTAGTAAGATATTAAAAATTGTCAAATTATATATAAGGGGTATTTATAAAATATTTGAGATATATAAAGGTAGATTAGAAATATTGTAAATGGAAAAAGCTTTTGGAAAGGTTAACCATTGGAGATGTTATTTAGGAATAGCTTATTGCTTAGTGAAATGTTGATGTGACAAAAGTAATAAGTTATTGAGAGCTTAACCATTGGGGATGCTCTTAGGAATAATCGTTAAAGCACTCAATTTTCTAGACTAAGAGCATCTCCAATGGTAGCTTTTTTGAAAGCTTTTTACTATTCAAATAAGCTTTTGAAAGACTTTTTACCATTGGAATATGTAGCTTTCTTAAAAGCTTTTTGCAATGACTTTTTTTCTACTAACCTTTTAATGCACTATTTATGTTTTTCTTTTTTAGTCCCTCAATGTTTAATATCTTTTCATTTTAAACCTTAGATATATTATTATATATAAATTCTTTATTTTTTAATATTTGCAATGTAAAGTTTCTATCTATTTAAATATTCTTGTCAATTATTATAAAATTTTTGTATGAAATATTTCTAAAAAATATTTAGTTTTATAAGATGTCAAAAAAAATTATCAATTTATATATAAAAGGTATTTATGAAACATTTAAGATTATTAAAGGTAAATTAGAAATATTATAAGAAAAAGCTTTTGGAGATGTTAACCATTGAAGATGTTATTTAGTAATAACTTTTTGGTTAGTGGAATGTTGATGTGACAAAAGTAATAAGCTTTTATGAGGTTAACCATTGGGAATGCTCTAACTTCAATAAAATGGCCGTTTTGACCAAACTTTTAGACTAGTGGGTATGAGCACCACATGTGGTGGTGCCCTTTTCCGCCACATCATCGCCACCTCACACCCCCACACCACCACCACACCACATCATTTGGTGAAATATCCACCACACCACACCACACCATTTTATTTTCCAACTCATCATTTCATTTCATTTATTTTTCACACAAATAATATTTTATATAATTTAAAATCACATTACATTAAATAAAATTAAAATGAAAATACTAGAAATTAAACATTAAAATACTAGAAATTAAAAATTACAATAATTAAAATAAATTATTACTCTTCACGCCGCACCCCAACGGCGTTGTGGTGTGTTTTGGTAGTTTTTTGGTAGAGTTGTGGTGTGTTTTGGTAGTGTTTTGAGTGTGTTTATATAAGAAATAAATAAATTAAATTAATTAATTAATTTTTTTTTAAATCACCAACGGCTATATAGCCGTTGCCAACGGTCAAATTCGGCGAAAATAAGCATCTCCACGCCCGTTGCACCCCGTCGTCCGTCGCCCTTTCTCGCCACGCCGCACCCCAACAGCGTGGGGGGGGGGGGGGGTGTTGTCTTCATGGCCACGGCGTGGGTGCCTAGTCACCCCCCACGCCCCTTTGTGGCGTTGGACCATACCCAGCAGTCTTAACAAATTACATACATGGATTTGTCAGATGCTCGGATCAGTCATATCAATGGGAAGGCGCACATAAAAAATTCTGGACCAATGAATAAGTTGACGACATTGACACGTTGGCTAGTTATCCACGGTTTTCATAAAAACTCACTTACATGGGAATATAAGGTCATCCACATTCATGAGATATCATTTGTATTTTAATTGTATCACCTCAGCTTTGTAATTATTTTCCACATCACTGCAACTACAATACAATTTCAAAAGCGGGCCCACTATCACATCAACTTTCAATTATATCTTTTATATATATCTTAAATATTAAAAATATAATAATTATACATTAATTAACTAACATAAATATAATTTTTTTAATTAAAATAATATTTTCAAATATAAAATAGTCTTATAATATAAAATAAGTATAAAATAATGAATATTATAAAAACTACTTTCTGTTATGTGCATGTATATATACTGACTAGCTACATAGCCCGCCCGACTGGGCGAGCATGCTTCAAGAGATATATTATAGAAAAATACTAACAAATATTAATAATTTTAAAAATGACATAAGAATCGATAGCTGTAATGATAAGTTTGTACAAAATTTGATACATGAACAAATGTTACATAAAAATTATAGACGAAATAAGACTTCTTTGTAAACGACATTTGTTGTTGAATTAGTGTAATTACCATCTCTGTCACAACAAATGACCTTCAATCCGTTCTTGTTCTTAACTCGTGATACAACTACATAAAGCTGGCCATGTGAGAATACCGTTTTTTTTTGCAGAAACAAACCAACTTGAGACAACGTCTGACCTTTACTTTTGTAACACCCTAAAATTTACAAGATTTTTAGAAATTTTAAATTCAAAATTTTAATCAAAAAGGTCCCATAAATAATCCCCCAAAATAATTATTTAATATAAAATGTATTTAATGCGGAAATGTCTTAAATAAAATTTAGGGTTTTGAAATAATAAAAACGTTTCACATCAGCACTAAGAAGTAATACAGCAGTCAACCGTGCACCTTCTCCTTTCCTTTGCTAGTACCTGAAAAATGGGAGGGAGTTTTTGGGTCAGCGGGGAAGCTGAGTGAATAAACTCAAAATGCAAACAACTACAACATACAATACATGAGGGCACACAGGTGAACTCCTAATCATTTACCACTAAGTTAATTTCTCAGTTTTTGTATCTTTTAAATTTATATAGCGCGCTTGTGTAACTCGAGTCGAGAGATCAACCTCGCCTCTCCTTACACTAAAATGCCACAAGGGCCACACAGAATTTGCCACAAGGGCCCACACAGAATTTGCCACAAGGGCCCACACAGAATTTGCCACAAGGGCCCACACAGAATTTGCCACAAGGGCCCACACAGAATTTGGCACTCCGGCCACCACACAGAATTATTACTGAGATTTATTAATTATTTTTATGTTTTCAACTCCTAACATAAACCACACAGATAGCCCTATCACTTAGTAGCACAAAATGACTTGGTACCGGCTCAGATACTCGGCACGTCCGTCTCAGATCAGTAGTATGCAAAAATAGTCACTCAGATAACAGATCAACACACAGAAAGTACAACAGATCAAAACAGTTAACCATATGAGTCATGCACGTATCGTTATAACTGAATACACGGTGAGAATACTCACCTCGAAAACGTATGCTCTGAAGATCTCCCGGCACTCTACACTATTGTCCAGCTAACGTCGAGACTGTCCTAAGGCACGAAAGATAATCTAATTTAGACTCAAATTCAAAACTTGATCAACAATGTTTCCCTTGATTTAAAATAATAGTAGCAATATTCATTTAAATAGTGACAAAACTTCTCGTTGATGATAATAGAACTTCTCATTTAAATAAGGATAAAACTTGTCACTTAAATAGTAATAAAAGTTTTCTTTCGATTAACAATAAACCATGCCAATTAAGCTCAACTTTAAAACCCTTTTAAAATATAAAGATTTTCCTCTCAATAATATTAAAAAGCTAGCCCTGAATTAAATCTGACAAGAAAAGAACCCATATTAATTTTCTAAGGCAAACAGTGATACTCGCCAACTATAAACGAATCGAAATGGCAAAGATTGAATTATACCGATTACTCTTGCTCAAACTTGTAGTCTCTACGAAACCACCGGCTGACTAGCTATTACTCCTTGAAAACGTTAGCTGCTCAAGGTCGGAAGAAAAACATGGCTAACCGGCGAACGAAACTTGGAATCGCTACTTTATTGATCACCGGAGGAAAATGACAACGGACCACCACCGCTCGGCGAGTTACTCAAAACCTCAAAGTGAATCAACCGCTCGACGTTATCTTGCAAACTCAACAAGGCTTCACCGTAGCAGAGACGGGAAGGAGATTCACCGGAGCAGAACGTAAGGCGGAGCTAGCTCTTTACACGCAAAAACAGAATCGAGGTTGTGCGGTGGTAACGGAATCTGGAACTAGTCGGAAGCACACGGGGTGCATTCACCGGAGAAGAAACAGGTTGCATTCATCGGAAGAGAAACAGGATGTGGCGGATTTTACGGCTGTTGTCGGAGGTTTCAATGGGGCTCACGGATTCATGGTGGTGATCGGAGTTCAAACGTAACAGTGACGGAGATGGTGGAATGCAACTCACGGCAACGAAAACAGATTTAAGGTGGTGGTGGGTTTCACGGTGGTGGATTTCTTGAGGAAGGTGGCAAGCTCAAAAGGAAGAAAAGAATTAAATGGCGAGACGTGAACGTCGGCTGGGATAGTATGCTTATAAAGCTATCCCAATATTACACGATTTACACCGCATGGGCTTTTCCCAACAAACCTACACGAGCCCACCCACCAATTAACCTACACGAGCCCACCCACCAATTGTCCGGACTCTGTACTGCACAATCCGGTTCATTACCAAAATCACAAGGAAGTTATCGAAGGGGCTTATATTAGGGAAGAATAATTGACACATTATTTCCTTAGGGCAATATTAATTATAGATGCTAAATAGTGTAAACAATCATATAATAAATCATGAAAATATAGTATTGACTTTGATTAAACTCACATATAAACACTTAACCCTTCATTTAATTAAAATAAAATGGTATTTAATTATTAAAATTTCGGGGCGTTACAACTTTTATTGTCACACCCCGCCAAAAGTGGTTTGCGGAAGAACGGGCGTGTAACTATCATGAGTATACATAGCATATGATTATCGTAAACAACAAATGTTTGATAAAAAGTAATGTCACCAATATTTAATGTAGACAAAGTAGTTGACTAAAACATAGTTTTTAACTAAAATTAGGAGGTGACATCTTTGCAAAATGAAAGCTTGACTCCAATGCATGCGACTCAATGCTTATCTTAGATACCTGAAAAACATAAGTAAAAGTATCAACAAAATTGTTGAGTGAATTCACAGGTTTTATTGAGTTCAAGTAGTTCCATAGTTTTCGTACGCCATTCATGGCAAAAAAATAATTTGATGATATAAAACGTTAAAATAGTCTGCTCAGTAGTAGAAACAATAGTTTTTGTATGTCCTCATTGGCAAAAATCACGTGATGATAATAACGTTAAAAATCGTCTGCTCAAAAGCAGTAGTAAAAATAATCGTTTTCGTATGCCATCGTTGGCAACAATTGAGTGATGATATAAATGTTAAAATAGTCTGCTCAAAAGCAGTAGTAGAAATAATGGTTTTCGTACGCCATCGTTGGCAAAAATTGTGTGATGATATAAAACGTTAAATATGACATGCTCCGAGAACAGGGGCACGATAAATCGCAAGAAGAAACATGTGACGGTGATCCCCTAAAAGATTAGCTATACCCTTTTAAGTTAAAATCTCGACCCTAAGTCCATAACCAAAACAACAACTCTAAAACACATTTCCAATATGGATATACACTCTTCGTGGTCGGTAAACACCGATAAATGATCAATAACGTGTGGGAGGGGGAGTCTCAACCAATAGTACTATCTGCATATCCATGGCCTAGTCGCAACTAGCTAATGATTATGGTATGTAAGCATATACGCACTTCCATGCACTACATCTAAACCTAGTCCGAGATAAGGATTCGTTGTCAAGTTTCCAAAAATAGTTTCATCACATATAAATAATTGATTATAAATAATAGAAATTATTTATAAAATGGTTGATATATTTTTCACCCAAATAGTAAAATAGTTAAAATGCATTAAAAGAGGGGTTGTGAAATCATAGTCATAATAAAATTTATAAGAGCAGTTGATAAATGGTTGGAACATTTATAAAAGCATTTGTTATGTTTTTCACCCCAAACTTGTAAAACAGTAAATAAAATACGGTAAAAGTAGGGCTGTGAACTCACTGTCACAATAAGGTTTATTAAATACGCATTGATAAATAGTTTGAATGTTTATAAAACATTTGTTATGTTTTTCACCCCAAGTTTGTAAAACACTATAAAAATAGTAAAAAGGGGCTGTGAACTCACTGTCACAATAAGGTTTATTAAATACGCATTGATAAATAGTTTGAATGTTTATAAACCATTTGTTATGTTTTTCACCCCAAGTTTGTAAAACAGTAAAATACAGTAAAATGTGGGGCTGTGAACTCACCTTGTGCAAATGCTAGAAAAATCACAATATTAAAGTGCGGTCTCCAACCACAATGATCCTAGCATCCTAAATGCATAAGAAATAATGTATGAGTGACGGTCTAAATGACTCGTCTAAACTAAATGATACGTTGGTGACTCGAGCGATACGTTGGTGACTTGTTTGAGTTAATCGCATATTTTAAATACGTTTGCTAAATTTACGCAAGTTTGAAAAATAGTTTTACGTTGGTTTGAAAATAAACGATATGTAATCCATCTGATATTTATTTAATAGATTCAATTGCTTTTAAAGATTAATTGTCAAAAGCAAATTTAAGCAAACATTAATTTAAAAAAAAGTTAAGTAACCGAAATAGACATTTAAATACTCCGTAATAACTTAAATATTCTATTTTGAAATTACTGCATCCTTTAAATAAATTTATAACGTTTAAATGTTATAACTTTTTAAGACTTTTATTTATAAATCATAAATAAATAATTTTATTAAATACTTAGTTAATAAAATATAATAATAAATATAAATCAGTATTTGATGGGATTTGGGTTTAATCCAACACAAAAACGTTTTTGGATCATAGCTCACGAAATGGGGCTTAATTAAATATATCTTGGATTCGTTTATTGGACTAACAGAAAACGAAATGGTTGTACATGTTTGGGCTATGATTTTATGACGGGCGGGAAGAAACACCGGCATCTCTCAGGCTGTCGGCGACTACCATGTTGCCAAAAAAAGAAAAGATTTCTCGACACACACAAAGACTACGTAGTGACTCACAAAAAGTGTATTCGCCGGACTTTTATCGAGATTCACATTCACACACCAACGTATACGTTCGAACATAGAATCGAAAAGAGAGAGATTGTTATACCTTCTTAGAGATAACGAGACTACTGAGAGATAGTTCGAGATATGTTGCCGGAGATTTTTATTGTGTCACCGGAATTGGCGAGGTAACTGAGCAGAAAACACACCGGTCAGAAACAAGATGACCACACATACATGAATCATTAAAAGCAAAAGTCCGAGCTATATACCTTCGCCGGAAGCTAAGTTAGTCGCCGGAAAATATAGGAAGAAGAGACGGCTAGAAAATTTCTGCTGGGTTTCGCGGGCTGTCGGTGAGGTGTCGCCGGAGACGCGGTTGTTGCTCGATGGACAATTGGATACTGGTTCCGTGCTCGAGTTGTATGAAGAAGACGAGATGATGATGTATGATTTGCTTGGCCGGCGGAAGTTGTGATTTTATTATTCTTGTTTTTCTTTTACGATTAAAAGGGAAGAGATCGAGAGGTGCTGACTCGTCTGGTTTCAAACGTGAAGAGAGAGGCATGAAATGAGGAAGGTTATATGGTGATTGTTTGTTGAGATTTACACTCATATTTTAATAAAAGTAACGTGCAAATGGATTTGACCGACTTTAATGGAATTCGGTGAGGGGCACGTGGGTTAGAGGGACTAAAGAAGGTTTTTATTAAACTTTTACAATAAAGAGAATTTAATTTTTCATTCAATTCATGATACAAGGAAAACGTAAGAATTTCTAAACATCACCTTAATTCTATATAGTTTATTAAGAGCATATTAGGTACAATTGTTTGTTACTAAATTTTAAACCGGGTTTTACTCCGTTTTAGATGATGGTTATTTACTGACTAAAATTTATATTTGGGAAATTACTTAATCACTTTCTGTATTCTCGTTTCGTACCGACAAAATTATTTATTGTTATTTGTATATTTAATCACGTAAAATATCTTGTACATTATTTTTTTTTTCCGCACCGGTTAATTTAATTGACCTAGTGTATCATTATAAATGATAAAGATTATAAAGATTATACTTTCGAGTTCGGTTTAAGTTTACGTTGTTCCACCAACCCGCTAAATGTACAGTTCTAATTATATGAGAGACAAACAAACTGACAGATCGAGGATGTGTACTATGAACACATTTAGAAGTGTTTTTGATAGACTTAAATGCTTATATATATATATATATATATATATATATATATATATATATATATATATATATATATATATATATATATATATGCATTTGTACATAAGATGATTGTTTTACAATTAAATTTGGTCACAGTAAATGTCAGCAAAGTATTCAATTTTGAGGATTGTCACATTCTCCCCTTGTTAAAGAAATTTCGTCCCGAAATTTAAGAAATTGTGTTACTAGGTTGAGAGTCAGGAAAGAAAAATGTGGATACACATTTCTAGTGATCGAAGTTGACGTAGTGTGGTTCGTTCTTTTCGACTGAGTGTGTCGGCCACTACGTTTGGCCTTCTTGGAATGATATATTATTTTTCGTAATCGTAATTAGGTAGCAACTCGACCTAACGTCGTTGTCAAATGTTTTGTTCTTCCTGATCGAATATGTTTTGAAGGTTTTTGTGGTCGGTGAAAACTGAACATTTGGTGTTGTATAGATAGTGTCTCCCGATTTTTAATGTGAATACGACGATATATATATATATATATATATATATATATATATATATATATTTTTCTTTATTTTCTTTTTCCGCGATGAATGGTATAATATTTTCTTTTTATTTTCTCGACTTTTTAATTGACGAGACGTGTAGGCGATTTTTTTTTTCCGTGTTGCATAAGACGCAACATAATCCTGGATGAGACACGTCGCGGTATACGATGAAGTTTTATAAATCGGCTCGTTTTAATATCTTGTACATTATTTTTTTTTCCGCACCGGTTAATTTAATTGACCCAGTGTATCATTATAAATGATAAAGATTATAAAGATTATACTTTCGAGTTCGGTTTAAGTTTACGTTGTTCCACCAACCCGCTAAATGTACAGTTCTAATTATATGAGAGACAAACAAACTGACAGATCGAGGATGTGTACTATGAACACATTTAGAAGTGTTTTTGATAGACTTAAATGCTTATATATATATATATATATATATCCTACCCTATATATGAGGTCTAAATTTGAAGAGGGTTTGACACCATGGCAATTCCAAGCATTCCTATTCGTCCATAATGCCACTTGGAATTCCCCGATTGGTCCACGTCATTTGCACTAATACAAACGAATCTGGTACAGCTTACGGTCTACATTCATATGCTCCATATACGGCAAACGAATCTGGTACGGCTTACGGTCTACATTCATATGCTCCATATACGGCTTCCTACATAAAGGAAACAAATAAATAACTATTTAAAAGATCTTACATACAAGGAAACAAATAAATATTTAAAAGATCAATCAGCGACTCAATCGTATTTATTCAGAAGTGATACACGACTCAATATAATTTCCATAAAACCAGCATTCTATGATTACGGCATAAAAAGTTGGATTGTGCAACGGAACCAGACTTCAGATATTACGGATTACGGCATAAAAAGCTGGATTCTTCATTTAATAAAATGTCCATGTAACATTTCTTCATTTACCGTTTTTTTTGTACAAAATCATCATCACATCTATCGATTATTATGTCATTTAGAAATATATAAAGTTTTTGGACATTTTTCTGCATACTAAAATTTATAGCATACCCGCCCATCGGGCGGGTTTTGTAGCTAGTATATATATATATATATATATATATATATGCATTTGTACATAAGATGATTGTTTTACAATTAAATTTGGTCACAGTAAATGTCAGCAAAGTATTCAATTTTGAGGATTGTCACATTTATTAATGGTCATAGCAAAGCAAACCTGAACAGACAATTGCCTCCGATTCAATTTGAAAGGCATCTTGTTGTCGGAAGGACTAATAACCATTCGAGGGATAACGCAAATTGTACCAACATTGCCGACATATATGATTTTACCTTCGATTATACCATTTACCTCAAATTGTAATATCTGAAGTCTCGTTCCGTTGCACAATCCAACTTTCTGATCAATATTCCGCATACACATTACCGGAGCGCCGATCTTTAACTTCAAGATATGTTGCGAGACGCCTGACATTTTTATATTGTTCAAGAAATCAGTGGTGTAAAGATCAAGGTTAAACATAGTATCATCTTCATCTGCAGCAGAAACCGAGTCCGATGACTCGTATGTCTTTTCTTCTCCGAGAATTAAAGAAAGCATCTGTTCATTTATGACGTCAACCATTTCGTGTGTGGGAGCAAGAATGGCTCGATCTTGAAAAAAGTTGCGTTGCCATAGATTATCCAGCAACTGAGGGCATGTTTCTTGAATAATAGCCCCAACGTTATCATCAGACTCTGGAATCAGCATGTTATCCGGGAACTCTATTGACGATTCATCAATCATTTTCAGCACCTGTGTTTAGATAATTAGAAAAAAAAGTTGATATCATTCAAAAAAACATGGAATGGATTATAAAATATTACAAATAAATGAAATACGTACCTATAGTGTCGTTGCCAATATCGTGTATCCAATCTGCGAATTCCTTTATTTCTTTTCTTTCAACCTCAGATGCTCCCGAACCCAGCCTCATGTTTACTATTAAATTCAAGACAGTGCAGTGGTCCCAAATATATGAAGCATTGATCGTCGCATGAACCACATCTTGCCTACAGCCGTTTGGAATAACATGAAGAATTTGCCGAAAATCACCACCAAACAAAACATGAGGCATCGGCTACGACATTAGCTTTACGTAGTTGCAAAACTGATTTAATGCCTATCGTAGTTGCAAAACTACAATGTGCTGCTGGATTGGCTCATTTGGAGGTTAAGAAATACAAACAGGCAGCTTTACGTAGCAATTCAAGGTTAAATATAGTGTTACGGTTAAAATAACATAACAAACCATAATTGAAATGATGAGAAACAATTTTTGATACATGAGTAAATGGTATAAGAAATTTAGAGGCGCAATAAAACTTTTTTGTAAATAATCTTATAGAAAATAAGCGTAAGAATTACATGGTTGAATTTATTGAACTTTTAAAGTGGTGTTCTTGATACATGGGCAGACTTCAAAAGTTTTTATAACTAAAACCTAAAATGGTTTAAATATACGTATTTGATATATGAAATATTGCTCTGAAATCTTAGTTCATAATTATGAAGTTCTATAAATTAATATTAAATTAAACTTTTAAAATAGGTAATAGCATGCATGATGTTAATAGCAAATTCGGATTTTTTGTTTGTATTACTCTTAAATCATTTCCGATAATAAAGTTGTTAATTAAGGAAAATTCAATTAATTCTAATTTTAAATCCGAATTAATGGAAAAAGAGACATGACATATTGGCCAATCCTAGAATTACACATGACATTGTTAGCGAATGAGATTGCTCCGAACTGCCTAGTTGGCAAACATAAATCAAATGTAGGCTCATATATAGGAGAAGATTTACATACTAAAAATTAAAAAGCAAGTAAATATTACGTATATAATATTCTTTGTGGGCCATATTGCATTTCAAGTAGACTTTTATAATTAGCTTATGTGGCTTTCTATTGAGTTTAGAATCAAAACTTGCAATTCATTTGAAATTGCCGATGTGGGTGCCCTAAGTAGCATCAAAACTTTTACTACAGTCTACAACAAATGTTGAAATATATTACAAGCAAATTTCGATAATATTAATATTGCATACATTAAAGTAATATTCAGTCATCCTAAAAGACTCGTTATAAACAGAAATACCAATATGACAATAAGTAGAGTATAAAACTAGTTATAATGTTTATACATTACAACAACGATAATGACACTCAATCCCACCAAATGCGGAATATAAGAGAAATAAGGTGGTACACAAACTGCTTTCCACATGCCTTACATCTCTACTATATTATAAAGGGTTTACCCCTTCTATAATTAGCACGGCTGAAAATTCAGCCAACACACTTGCTAATTATAGAATTATAATCCTTTTGGAAAAAAATATCATCAGCCAGGATTCGAACCCGTTACCTGCGGGTTACACAACAACAACGATACCACTCGGACAAGCCTTCAGCTGCGTTGTCATTCCGAACATACTTAATAATAAAACATATTAAAACGTGGGGCTAAGCCCACCAGTAATATTTGTTTACTTTGGCCCATCTGCTTAAAGCCCTTTGCTCCATCTCCATTGGTCTGATCATGACCAATCATCCGTGTTCAACAGAGCGTGCCTGACAAGTTCACCTTTGTCTCTTCGTTTCCGTCTCTTTGTTCCCGTCTCTTCATTTCTGCCTACTCGTTCACCATTCTCATAAATCAATTTACTCTCACTTCTCTTTTGTCATTCAAATAACCCTAAAAACAAAACAGCATCTTCACATCCCAAAAAAACAATCGATCTTTCTCCCAGAGTTCACAAAACCGCCGATGGCCCCTCCTCTGCAACCCTCTCCATCGACGCACACCGACGTCCCCTCCGTCACCACCTCCTTCTTTCGCCATTTTCATTGGACGGGTTTGTTATATTTAGATTTCTCCATCTTTTTTCTGTCTTTTTTTGCGATTTTATTATATTCAGGTTTGTTATAGAAGCTGCAAAATCCACTGGACTTCGAAAACTTACTCTTACTCAGTTTCTCGATTTACAGGTAAATTTAAACTTTTAATGTCAAACAATGCTTAAAAGTTGTTTTATTTAGTTCAGTGTTAATGCTAATGCAAATGTTAATGTTAAGTTTATTCACAGTTTACAGAATGAAGTTCAAAAAATAGGGAATGATTTTTTGGAATGAATTTCAGTTGTATGTTGTAGACCTTTTGGTAGGTATTTGTTGATATTGCAATGGTTGGTATGTTGGCACCATATGCTCCGGTCTGAAAGTAATCATTAGCAAGTGATGGTCATGTTTCGTGGTTGGCACGAGATATGTATATATGTCATACAAATGTTATTTTACTAATATAATTATTGGAGATTTGAAGTTTATAGCTATGAGAGATTTCCAGGTGGACAAATTCATTCAATTTTTTTTTGTGTTGGTTGTTTTTTGATTTTTAGGAAGCATCTGGTGGATATAAGAAGCATAATCTGCAATATCAGTTTTGAACCTTTGATTGGGAAGTCTAATTATTTCAGTTTTACTTTTTAGGAATTTTAATTGTTTGTTTTATTTAATGTGTATATGTTGATGGCATATGGTTATGAATAATGCTATTTGCAGGTGAACTAAATAGGGACAGTAACAGAAGCGATAGAAGTAGTGTAAATGGCAAAAGATGCAAATTTGGGAGTTGTAATCTCTCAACGAAGTGGGGAAACCAATGATTCTGTTGGCTACATCTCAGATTAAAGTAGGCGGACCTTGTAGAGGAGAACGCTTAGCCAAATATATTCAGGTACCAACAAATATTTAAATCAACCCATTTTATAGGTCCAAAATAGACACTATTACAACCCAAAATTAGTTTGAATGAACCTGTTGCCAAATTCTATTTGACATGTTAAGTATTTGAGGTTTTGTAATAATTTTACTCGTGGCCCAAGTAAAATGAAGTAAATATCATTATCTTTTTCATGTTTGGATTTCCTTCTGAATATTTACATATTTTTAAAACAAAACTCATAAAACTCTTAAGAACATTGAAGAACATACTCTAGAATGTTTTTCCTTTTCCTTTTCTTTGTTTGAAGTTGAATTTTTAATTAATTTGACTTTTTGATGCAGTTGATTAGAATCGAAGAAGTTGGCGGTATATGTTGGTGATGATTGGAGGGACTCGTGATCGTGTTGGTGATGACTGGAGGCGGTGACATTTTAATTTTTCTACTACAATGGGATGGAAAAACCTTTCAGTTATAAATATCTTACATAGCCCATGCATGTTGCATTTTTATTTCCTAGGAGTGATAGTTGAAGGTTTTGCATGTGTTTAAAGTTTAAACACATATGTTGAATGTGTACCACATATGAGAAAAACGATAAAAAAATATGTTGTCATTTATGGAAATCTATTCTAATGATTGTTCCCTATTTCAAGAATATTGCAGTGGAGTTGCGGTTTGAATTATCAACTTAGGATTTTAGATGACCTTCAATGTAGGGACGTAGCGAGATTGACGCATGATTAGCCAATGTCAAACGTTTAGAGGATAACTATGGTGTTGTTGGACGGATTATGGGTAATTGTGATCAAACTACTGAGTTTTATGAAGTAATTGTGGATTATATTAAACTTGTTTATTTTGTTCTTGTGCACCTCTTGTGTATGGGGTAAATGTGATGTGTTTTGGATTATGTGACGCAACCAAATGCCTTACGACTTCGGTTATTCTTATCTTTTCTTTACTATAGTAGAGAGTATAAGGTATTTAGACCTTTCCAAATTAGCAATGTCTAACAAACTGAAATACTATCACTTGACTTTAATAACTTGAAATACTAGCACCATAACAACCGCCACGATCTGCCAATTGGTCGCTACAACATATTTACAGGGTATCCGCCGTCGCATTGCGCGGGTACCTGCTAGTGATCTATAACATGTTAGAACCTGTTATTTCTAACTTTTACACTTTTACTTCATACTTTGTATCCTATAAAACCTCGAATAAACCCCTTCGGATTCCACCAAACCCGAATGCGTACCCATTTCCACAACTTTACCTTTTTCCATCACAACAATAACATCGGAATGCACCACCGTCGAAAGCCGGTGCGCCACCGTAATCTGCGTCAATTCCGCCCCACCGATTCCACTCCGACCAATCGATTCCATCGCAGTCACAACCGCTCTCTCCGATTCCGCATCAAGCGCACTCGTTGCTTCATCTAGAAGCATAATCGCCGGTTTCTTCAAAAGTGCCCTAGAAATCGCAATCCTCTGTTTTTGCCCACCGGAAAGCTGACATCCTTTTTCTCCGACCACCGTATCGTACCCGTCGGGTAAATTACTAACGAATTCGTGAATATTTGCTTCTTTTGATACCTCAACGATTTCACTTTCCGTTACATTTTCCGTTCCGTAAGATATATTGTCGCGAATTGAGCAACTAAATAGCAACGGTTCTTGTTGAACCAATCCGATTTGTTTCCGTAACTTTCTCAAATTGTACTCCGTTACATCTCTTCCGTCGATCAAAATCGTTCCGTTAACCGGAAGATAGAATCGCAACAAAAGCGCTAAAACCGATGATTTTCCGGCACCACTGGGTCCGACTAAAGCCACCTTTGACCCGGATTTGACCCGTAAACTGAAACTATCGAGTATCTTCACTTCGGGACGTAACGGATAGCTAAAATCGATATCTCGAAACTCGATTTCGCCTACGATTTTTTTCGAAGGTGGATTCTCGGGTTCATCTGGTTCGATCTCGGTGGTTCGATCTAGGGCTTCGAATACAGGTGTCAACACATGAACGGCTGAGATTACAGTCGGAATTAGAGTCCATAATTCGGTTATCGAAGGTACGGTTAGTGAGAAAATCTGGTACGATCGAATTCCATCTTCAAAACTCGCTTGATGTTTTTCAACCAAAACCGTTGAATACCATAACGCAACTGCATGAGCAATATTCCATAAACAGAGTGACACACCTTGAATAAATCCGTACCATAAGCTCTGTTTTCTGCTGATTTGTAGCGGTTTATCGAGTGCTAATTTGGCCCGTTTTAGAATATCTTCTTCGTGACAGAAAGAAGCGACGGTTTTTATATTCGTCGCTGATTCTGATGCGAGTGTGACGACTTCCGAATGGGCTGCCGCCGTGTCGCCGGAAAATCCTTTGGCGGATTTGGCCTGAATTAGACCGCCGATGAAGTGACATGGCATCACCGCCCATGCTACGAGGCCCATTCTCCAGTTGACTTTCATGCTGACTGTGGTTGCTATTAATATTGAGGAAATACATTGTACGATTACCGACATGCGATCGGATATTATGGTTTTGATTGTTGATGTTTCGTTTATGATCCGTGATGTTAGTGACCCGACTCTGTTTTCGGGCTTGTCGAACCATGCTAGCTCGTTGCGGAGGACCACTATAAGAGAGAAAATATTATATGGTTATGGCCCGTTTCGTATCATGTTCATTTTCTTGGCAAATAACCGGAAGTAGCCCGTTTGAAAGTAAACGGGTTGAAATTGCCATCTCTAAATTGTTAAGGAAAATAATGGTAAAAACATTATACGATTATGACCCGTTTCCTACCAAATTCATTTTCTTGACACATAAGTGGAAACGGCCCGTTTAAAAAGTAAACGGGTCAAAAGTGCCATATCTAAATTGTTAAAGAAAATAATGGTAAATACATAATACGGTTAACCCGTTTCCTATCAAGCTCCTTTTCTTGACAGATAAATGGAAATGACCCGTTGAAAAGTAAACGGGTCGAAAGTGTCATCTCTAAATTGTTAAAGAAAACAATGGTAAAACCATTATACGGTTATGACCCGTTTCCTATCAAGTTCATTTTCTTGACATATAACCGGAAATGACCCGTTGAAAAGTAAATGGGTCAAGAGTGCCACCTCTAAATTGTTAAAAAAAATAATTGTAAAAACATAATACCTGAATACAAAGCTTGTCGAAGATTTGTCATCGCCTTTTCACCGATTACTCCATAAAAGTAATGCTGCAACGTGAGGCTAAAAAGTGAAAGCAACCCGATTCCCGAAAACAATAACGAATACCAACCGACTTTTTCTTTAGCTTGATCTTTATAATATGCAACTCCAATTGTTATAATAAAGAAACCGAAAACGGGCTTTGAAATGCCCGAAAACGCAGCAGCAAAAGAGCCAACGCCAATTTTTACAAACTCTTTTTTGGTCAAACCGAACCAAATTCTGAAAAATATATCTTTTTTGGTTCTTTGATTCTGTTGATCGTTTTTGGAAGTGTCTTTAATGAGGTTGTTGGTTTCTGTTGGTGTATCGGGTTGCTCCAATTGTTCAAAAACCCGCGGGTCTTTTGTTTCCGTCTCTTTAATGGGGTTTACAGAGCTGCGAAATAGCATAATTTGGATCGGTTAGAAATTTGGCCCGTTGGCTGTATTGACCCGTTTGTAGATAGACCCATTCTGGTTATGTTTTATATCTAACGGGTCAAATGAGTACAAAACAAAAGGGTAGTTTTTAAGGAAACAAGTCAAATGGGTCAAACGGGTTGAAAGTTGCCCGAAGTGTATCTTTAAAATACAAAATTTGCTAATGACTTGGGATAAATGCGACAAACCGAAAATATACTTTAATTACTAATGTAGGTTTTTAAGAACTTGTAATAATCAAAACAAATCGAAAAATGTAATTACCAAAACAGACCGCAACATAAAGTATATTACTATTTTATGACATTTGTCGATAATTTTTTTTTCGAAAAATAGCTTATTATTGGAATATTATGATTTTCGTGATCATATTCGACATGCTAGTTTAGTTATTCATTAAAAAAATAATTGGAAAAAAACGCATTTAGTCAACATAAACCGAACTTTCTCACACTCTGACATAAAACCATTTTGACCCGTTACCTAATCGGCTCACTTTACCACGTTTAGTATAAAATATGCACAATAGCTAATACAATTATACAAACCTTGGATCACTTTCTGTGCTGATATTTTGCATACTAAATAAGTTGCTATAAAACGGGCTCGTTTTTAACAATTGACCATGTGTGCCCGTTTCCGTAACTTGCCCGTTTTGCACAACGACAATAATATCCGCATTAACAATTGTCGACATTCTATGTGCGATTAAAATAACCGTTCTTCCTTTCATTGCAGTCTCGAGTGCATCTTGAACAAGTTTTTCAGATTCTGAATCGAGTGCACTTGTTGCTTCATCAAGCAAAAGAATTGGCGGGTTTTTTAAAATTGCCCGTGCAATACAAATTCGTTGTTTTTGCCCGCCCGATAGTTGTACACCCCTTTGTCCTACCTATTATTAGAAAAAAAAATAAATTCTATGTCAGCATCCATGTGGACAATGACGTGGCATAACATAGCCACGTCAGCAATTTCAAATTAATTAATAAGTTGATGAAACTTACATCTGTTAAGTACTGATTTGGGAGTTGAGATATGAACGTGTGCGCGTTTGCCATAATTGACGCTTTTTCAATCTGTTCGTCATTTGCATCTTTGTTTCCTACCCTTAAATTGTCGATAATTGAGCCCGCGAAGAGCGCGGGCTCCTGTGAAACCGCCCCGATGTTTTTTCTTAAAAACTTTATGTCAAGATCCTTAACATTGCGGTTGTCAATGAATACATCACCTAACCGTTGCAAGTAAATTAGATAATTTTTTAAATATGTTCTTAAGACCATATGTTTAGATGTGACAAAACGGGTGAATCGGGCTTTTTTGGTGAAGGTTGAAACAAGTCGGGTTGACCCACAACGTTTTGTCCAAATTATGTGAAGTTTTTACAAATAATTAATGTGTATTATGCTTACATAAGTGTATTATTTCAATAATCAAAGTAAAAGTATATAAGAGATATAAATGTATCTTGTAAAATACACTTTGTGTGTCTTTCGACCCGTTTAACTAGTTAAAATCCATTTGATATGTCAACTCACTTGACTCTATTCATTTCTTGATAAAGTGTTCTGTTTTACCCATTTAACCCGTTTCCTTTTTATATAAAAAAATTATTTACCCGTTTGGTCCTTTCGGATAAAATGATTTTGAGGCTTATGAAACATAAAATACACTTTGATCGACTTTGACATGTTTCCTTTGAGTCTTTTTTTTAATTTGCCCGTTTGACTCGTTAGAAATAAATATGACCCGATTCTACTCATTCATAAGTAAACGGGCCAAAAGTGCGACAGCTACGTACCTTTTTCAGGATCATAGAATCTTGGCACGAGAGAGATAATGGTGCTTTTACCGCACCCGCTACTACCAACTAACGCAACAACTTTTCCCGCCGGAATCGTTAACGAAAATCCCCGAAGAATCATTTTCTCTTGGCGTGATGGATAAGCAAAATGCACGTCGCGAATTTCGATATTTCCATTAATTTTTTCAAGTTTTTCCCCTTTTGTATCATAACTTATAAGTGATTTTCTGTCAATCACCTCAAATACTTCTTTTCCTGCAGCTCTTGCTTGATTGAATATTTGCATATCGGGCGCTGCATATGTGATTGATCTGGTAGGATAAACGAGATCAAAACGGGTTAGGGTTCGGGCTAAACAAGTTAGGGTCCGTTTGATTTGCTTCTGACTCAGTCCAAACGATTTTACTGATCCGGTCCAAATGAAAAAAAAAACAACTAATCCAGTCAGAAGTTCTGACTCAGTAAGCAACTATCAAGCATCCCCTTAGTGTTGTCAATGGTTTTTACTGAGTCTAGCCCGTTTAATAAAAGGCTTAGGTTAGCATTGGGGTAAATGGGTTAGTATCATAAAAACAGGCAGGCACGTGTAACCGGTTTAGTGTAGCCCGTTTAATGACTGAGTCGGGTTGATGGGTTATATAGATAGTTACTTAGAACATAAATCAGATCAAAGTTGGTTACTTAATTTATAAAATAAGATTATCCGTAAAAAGACCAAAATGCCCTCATGTGCCAAGCATGTGAGGCAACTTAACAGCTCAATATAAGCGGAGTTTTACGGAAAGACAAAAATAAGGGAAACCGAAAAGTACAAGGACAAAAAAAAACTTTAAAAAAAAGTACATGAACAAAATCGTAGAATTTGGAAATCCAGACTCCAGATGGACAATTTTTGTAACTTACTGTTTTAAAAATTACCATACAATATTTGGACATTGTAAAGTGTAAGGTGTAATATGTAATTATTTGATAATTCTTACATGGCTCCAAAGAGTATGCTCATAACTGCAGCTATAACATCGCCTCCTTGGGCCCGTTTGGCCACAACGACAACCGCCCCGATCCACACAATTAGAGCCCACGAACAAAATGTAACAGTCTGAAAAATACCCGTTCCAACTCCTTTAATTAACACTTCTCCTTTACTAATAATTAACTGTCTTTGCATGCACTCGGAAAATGATTTCATTGCCGAATTCTCTCCAACAAAAGCAAAAACGGTTCTAATTTGAGAAACCGTCTGCAAGGAATTAAAGTCGGGTTTCAAAACACTAGTGTAAATAACTGAACGGGTTATCGTATGAAAACGTAACTAACTTTGGTTTTAGGTAACCGTTTATTTCAAAGCTTTTGATAAGAAGATGGTTAACCCAAAATAAAATTGTTTTTTTTTGGGTCTAAAATAACAATGTACTTCCACATTTGTACATGTTTAGTTGTCGTAACCGATTGGGTTATTAGATCGTTTTGTATCCCATTTAGGTCATTCGACAACCTGATAAACTAATGATGTGGCGGTAATTGAATGCATGGTCGGTCCAAAAGGTGGTCCAAATGTACATATGAACATAAGAACATGGTCGACCAAATAAAGAGGTCCAACATTTTTCTTGCATATGTGTTCTTATGTTCCTTATTGGCCCAAGTGATATTTTTCACATTTAATATATTTTATTTTAACATATATTAGAGGGATATTTTTTTTCAAATATAAGCAAATAATTGCATTATTATGAATCAAATTTGTGGATATGTATTGCCATTAAAAATAAATTATATATATTTTTTGTTTAATATATAATTTTTAGGCGTTTAAGTTTTAGGGCCTATCTTTTCAGGATATGTACTCCGGACCGACCAAATGACTAACCGGGACACAAAGCCATCTTTTATATTTTTAATAACCAATGATCGACTAAACACGGATAAATGCAAAAATGGAGTTATTTTACGCAATAAAACCGATAAAAATAAAACTATAGTTGGTTTCCTTTTTATACAATAACCCTTTAATGTGCTTAGTACTAATTACTTTTGTGATTAGAGTGCTAATTATTTACCTGTTCTACCATTGTTGTGGCTTCTGCAAGGTATGTTGCTTTTGCAGCCGAAATGGAGTTCATTTTCTTGGTATAAGTTGCTCCGATTACAAGAATCATAGGAACAACCAACAACGTGAGCAACGATACTTCCCAACACGATATAAAAGCTATCAAGACTCCAGTAAAGAAGGTCGCGAAGCATGATAGAAAATGACCCAACTGTGTAAGGGAGAGAACTCATCAAACGGGCCATGGTTGACAGATTCGACCCGTTTATAAAAACGGGCCAGTGTATGTAAATTGATAACGGGTCGAATATGTAAAATAGCTAAAAGATAACGGTTGAAGCGGCTAAACAGGTTTAAAGTTGTCTAACGAAAACCGAAAAATATCCGAAAACCGGAGATCTGAAAAAATAATAATATCCGGTATCCGAAAATCCAGATATCCGAATTTCGGATCCGAATAATTTTACAAAATTTTTGAATAACCAATATCCGTAATATCCTAAATATCCTAAATATCCGAAATATATCCGAAATATCTAAAAAAATTATGAATAATGTGTTTTTTTTATATACCGTATATTTAGTTTTCGGATATATGAAAATTCGGAGACCGGGTTTGGATAAAAAAATCAACTATCCAAAAATCCGGATACCTGATTTTGAACACCCCTACTTATTGTTTACTTTAAAACATCATTAACATTGGTTTATTAAAATGTTGTGTACCTCATACCCACTAACTATTTAATTTAATGTATTCTAACTCTCATTATAATTTTTTTTCTCTTAATGAAACTAATTTTATATCACTTAAATTTGAAATGAAAGAAAGTATACCACATAAATATCAAGATTTCTTGCATGGATCAAAGTGTAAGCATATCTATAGACGATAATTACCTTCTCACCAATGGCGTCTTGTATGATACTCATGTGATTACTTATACCCGTAATGATTTTCCCGTTTGTTAATTCCGTATCAAAAGCACCAATCTCTTGTTTAAGAACGGCTTTTAGGTACGCTAATCTCAATTTTGTAACTTGTCTCTCACTTGCATACATCCATCCTCCAACTTCTGCATACTCCAAACCAAATTGTGTAAGCAATTCTTTTATTACCATGCTTTTAAACATGTTTAGTTCATGAAAATGTATATAACGAGTGTTATTTGGTCCTGCGCTCAGCAGCGGGATTTTAAAGCATTTATTTTCAGAAAAAAATAAATATATGGTTTATATTATATCTCGTATTAGTTTAATAAGATATATTTCACATAAACAAAGAAAATAGTTTATTTAGATCCACATTTTCTTCATTGGCAATAGTTTTCAAACTTTCTTATTAACTATTCAAATTTAGGGTTAAAAGAAAAAATAATGAAAGTTGAAGGCATATAGGTGTAAATTTTGTACAACTAAAAAAGGAACAAAAAACTTATTCTGGTAGGAGTCGAGAACTAGTTTCATGTGACCATTTTTCTAGGAATTTTAGGTAGACCACTCTACCACTTTACATTTTTTGTCTAATCTTGTCTTTGTTATTTATATATAGGCTTTATGAACAGTAAATGTTGTATGGTAAATGTATATTATGTAATTTATCGCGTATTTTTATTGTATGCTACATAGTAACAATATTTGAGAAGCTATATACATTTGTGTGCACTTATCCCACAAAAAAAACCCACCAATTTCAAACTAGTTTTACCTATAATTCCCGCGGGAAATGTAGCAAACGCCATGTACCATACAAACGGTATAACCTAAGTAAAAAAAAAAAACCGAAACCTACTCTCGTTAGAACCATATTAACCGAATTCACAAAAAAATAAATAAAATTGAATAGTAAATCTTTACAAATACCTTCTTGAGGGCTTTAACCATAGCAATATCATCATTTATATTGGTACCAAATGCATCAATGGCTTTCCCAAGCAACAAATAACCAAGCGGTTGTGCAAGCCCGTGAATGATCGAACCAAACGATGCAAACGCCATTAAAGTGTAATCCAATCCGTCCGCATAGCTTAAAAGCTTGGAAAATGGCAATGGCTCATCGTTCAAAATCGTCTTTGCGTCATCGATTATTTCTTCTTTTATGTTATTAGTTTTCCTCATTTGTGCATGCAAGTGTAAACACATTCGGTTTTGATCTTTATACCGTTGAAAAATAATAAAAAAACGACGGATAATAGGATCTCGAGTGCATATTCGTGTGGCGTTATAGTATAATAATACACGATCGTTTTGTGTGCTTGTTTTTATTAGTGTGAGGATTTGTTTTATTGATTTTGATGGTGATTTAAGAAGAACAATGTTGTTGTCTCTTATGTATGGTTTGCCGTCCTTTTAAAGTATATTCTTGGTGATGTAACTAATATGCTATATTGCTATGCTAAGTCTAATTTCATGGTACGACCAAGGGGGAGATTTACAGGTTGTTCTTGATTTTAAGGAATCGTGTTGAGTGTTTTTGGTTTGAGATTCGTAAGATCTTGTGAATATAGGATACTGCTTATGTGAATTTGGATTTTATGATTTGTCTTATTAGAGTAGTGATATATGCTTCGTATTAAATGAATTTTTCTAACATTTGTCTTATAAGTACTTCCTTTGTATCAAAATAAGTGACACATTTTCCATTTTTGGGTATATCAAAATAAGTGACACATTTTGAAAACTTTCCTTATTTGGTAAAAATAGTGAGACTCGTACCCACTAACTATCCACTTTAATAAAGTGAAATTACCCTTATACCCTTACTTTTACTTTTAAAACTCATTAATATCACTTTATTCAAGAAACGTGAGACTCATTCTCCACTAACTATATACTTTAATCTATTTTAACATTTACTTTAATCTTTTACCTCAAAAAAACATGTAAGCCAATTTGTATCACTTATTTTAATGCAGAGAAAATATATGTTTAGATCCAAGGTTCTAGAAAGCGTAAGGCGTGGCGTGGCGTGGCGGCACTATCAAGCCTCAGCCAAGGCGATCCATGGCGGGCCATGGCGTTTTTCAAGGCGTGATTTAAGGCGGCAAATTTTTTATATAATTTTTATATATACGTTTATTAAATTAAATTTTTTTATAGGTCTATTGATTTATATAACAATTCATATATAAAGCCCATAAAAAATATTACATCTAAATTTATAATTATATATTTTATCATTTTTTTTAAAAAAAATTTATTTTTCACAGCCGCCTTCAAGAAAACTCATCATAAGGCGCGCCTTATCGCGCCTTATCACGCCTTATCTCACGCCACGCCTAGCCTAGCCGCCATGGTCTGTTTCGTAACGTCGACACCGCGCCTCACGCCTTGGCGACGCCATGGCGCCGCCATGGCGCGCCTTTTAGAACCTTGTTTAGATCCATTAACTAACTTCAACTTTTTATTAAAATTAAAAAGGTACATAATATGAAATAAAAAACTCATTACTTCTTTATGATTTTGATTTCTCAAAAAGTTAATAATTTGTTTTAAATTGCTTATCTAAACATGCCGTAGAAGGCTAGAACCAACTCTGATTGGTATCTATTTTTAATAGGGATGATTTTTGTACCACATTTTTTAATGTTTATATCATAATAATTGCTTTATACACTTGTATAGTATGCAGTAATATTTATAAACTGTGATATATGCATCAAAAGTTATGGTACGATAATTAATTCCCATTTTTTATTTTGTGACTCCCCAGAATTATATCTTCGAACAAAAAAAATCCTCATAACCCGCCAAAACTGCAATCTATACGACCATACCCAATTGCAGATTAAATCTTCATTTCTGTAAAACGATGACGTTCACTTCGGGAATCTTGGTTTTCGCAGCACCATCACCACCATTAAACGCCATTAACGATACATCAAAGGTACACAAAACCCTAAACCCTTCTCATATCTGCTGCTCAAATTCACCTTCTTCAGTTTCCAACAACATTACAGTCACTGAACAACAAGAAACCGTAAGAAAATTTAGTTACAGCAGAGCATCTCCATCTGTCAGATGGCCTAATTCTAATCAAAACCACAATTCACAGCAAACCCATGTCCCAATTTCACCCCAAAACCCTAAAATTGATGCTTTTGAGTCAGATGATAAGGAATTTGAAAGAAAGGTGGAAGCTTTAGTAATAAATGATGAAACCCATGTCCCAATTTCACCCCAAAACCCTAAATTTGATGTTTTTGAGTCAGATGATAAGGAAATTGAAAGAAAGGTGGAAGCTTTAGAAATAAGTGACGAAACCCTAGAATCTTTAAGTAAACCTAATCGTCGAGTAGCGAAAAAAATGACGAAATTAGCCCTGAAAAGAGCTAAAGATTGGAGGGAAAGAGTTCAATTCTTGACTGATAGAATATTAGGGTTGAAAAATAATGAATTTGTAGCGGATGTTTTGGATGATAGAAAGGTTCAAATGACACCAACTGATTTCTGTTTCTTGGTAAAAGCGGTTGGGAAATCGAATTGGCAACGGGCTTTAGAGGTTTATGAATGGTTAAATCTTAGAAATTGGTATTCCCCAAATGCCCGAATGCTTGCAACTATATTATCTATTCTTGGTAAAGCAAATCAAGAATCTTTAGCAGTAGAAATCTTCAACCGATCAGAGGAAGGAATCGATAGTACAGTACAAGTCTACAATGCAATGATGGGGGTTTACGCAAGAAACGGGCGGTTTGCAAAAGTTCAAGAAATTCTTGATCTAATGCACGAAAGAGGATGTGAGCCCGATCTTGTTAGTTTCAATACGTTAATAAACGCCCGTTTTCGGTCCACTAAAATGGACCCGAACATGGGTATTGACCTTTTACAAGAAGTCAAACGGGCCGGTCTGCAACCCGATATAATCACTTACAACACTCTTTTGAGCGGGTGTTCACGTGATTCGAATCTAGAAGAAGCGGTTAAAGTTTATAAAGATATGGAAGAAAATAACTGCCAGCCTGATTTATGGACTTATAATGCTATGTTATCGGTTTATGGTAGATGCGGGTTATTTAAAGAAGCAGAACAACTTTTTTTTGACATAAAATTAAAAGGGTTCGTTCCCGATGCGGTAACGTATAATTCTTTATTATACGCGTATGCTAAAGAATGTAATGTGGATAAAGTTCATAAACTTTGTGATGAAATGGTGAAATTAGGGTTTGGAGAAGATGAAATGACTTACAATACGGTTATTCATATGTATGGGAAATTAGGTCAACATGATTTAGCTTTAAAATTATATAAAGAAATGAAATCTCGGGGGTGTGATCCCGATGTTGTTACTTATACTGTTCTTGTTGATTCTTTAGGGAAAGCTAATTTAATTTCAGATGCTGCAAATATAATGTCTGAAATGATTAATGTCGGGATTAAACCGAGTTTAAGAACTTATAGTGCTTTAATATGTGGTTACGGGAAAGCCGGGATGAAACTTGAGGCTCAAGAAACGTTTAATTGCATGGTGAAATCGGGTATTAAACCGGATTTTCTCGCGTATTCGGTTATGTTGGATATTTATCTACGGTTTGATGTGAATAAAGCGATGATTTTGTATAATAATATGGTTAATGACGGTTTTACCCCCGATTTATCTCTTTACGAGATGTTAATCACAGCTTTTAACCGTGAAAATAAAGATGATCATATAGAAAAATTAGTTTATGATATGAAAACGTTGTGCGAATTAAGCCCGCAAGCGATTTCGGGTAGTTTAGTTAAGGGTGAGTGCTATGATCATGCGGTCAAACTGGTCAAACTAGCCGTTTTAGAGGGTTATGATTTAGATCATGAAAATTTGTTGTCTATTTTGAGTTCATATAGCTCTTCTGGAAGGTTCCAAGAAGCGATAAATTTACTCGATTTTCTGAAAGAACACGTACCCGATTCATATCATATTGTAACCGAATCTATGATCGTGATTCTTTGCAAATCGAATCGGTTAGATGCCGCTTTAGATGAGTACAAAAAAAGTACTAATTCGGGTTTATTTGTTGGTAGTTTGTTAATGTATGAAAATATTATTAAAAAATGTGAAGAAGATAAAGTTTTTCATGAAGCTTTTCAAGTGCTTTCGGATATGATGTTTATAGGGGTAAAACCGTCTAAATTAATCTACACAAGTATCACATTTATGTATTGTAAATCGGGATTTCCCGAAACCGCTCATGATTTAATCACCCGAGCCGAAGAAAATGGGATAACAATTGATGAGATTTCGGTCTATGTTGACTTAATCGAGTCTTACGGAAACTCAAACTTACTCGAGAAAGCCGAAAGTGTAGTCGGGAATCTTCGGTCAAGATTTCCGGCTGTTGACCGGAAAATTTGGAACGCGTTAATACAAACATACGCTTCAAAAGGTCAATATGAAAAAGCACGGGCTGCTTTTAATACCATGATGAGAGACGGGCCATTTCCTAGTGTGGAATCGGTTAACGGGCTCATGCAAGCATTAATTGTTGATAATAGATTAAACGAGCTATACGTTGTGGTTGAAGAATTACAAGATTTAGGATTTAAAATTAGTAAAAATTCGATTATTTTAATGATTAATGCGTTTGCGGAATCGGGTAATGTTTTTGAGGTGAAAAAAATATATAATGGAATGAAGGCTTCGGGTTATTTCCCGACAATGCATTTGTATCGCGTAATAATCGGTTTATTTTGTCGGGTAAAACATGTTCGAGATGTTGAAGCAATGGTTGATGAAATGATGGAAATTGGATTTAAACCGGATCTTTTTATATATAATTGTTTATTAAAATTATATACGAATATTGAAGATTATAGAAAAACGGTTGAAATATATAACAAGATTAAAGAAAACGGATTTAAACCGGATGAAGATACGTACAATACATTAATAGTGATGTATTGTAGAGATCATGAACCCGAAAACGGGATGTTATTATTGCAAGAAATGGTCAAAGATGGTTTAGATGCAAAGTTGACCACTTATAAAAGTCTAATTGCTGCATTCGGTAAGCAGAAATTGGTGGAAAAATCTGAGGAAATTTTTGAGAAATTGAGACACGAAGGGGTTAATCTTGACCGTTCGTTTTATCATTTGATGATGAAAATGTATAGAAATACGGGAAATCATTTAAAATGTCAAGAATTACTTAAATTAATGAAAGAAGATGGAATTGAACCAACTGTTTCTACAATGCATTTGCTTATGATTTCATACGGGAGTTCGGGCAACCCGTTTGAAGCTGAAAAAGTTCTTGAAAATTTGAAATCGGTTGGTGAGAGTTTGACTACTTTGACTTATAGTTCTGTTATCGAATCGTATTTCAAGAATCGGGATTATGAAATTGGGATTCAGAAGTTTGTTGAGATGAAAAACAGAGGAGTTGAGCCCGATCATAGGATTTGGACCGTTTCTATTCGGGCTGCTAGTTTGTGCAAGACTTTAGATGAAGCAATGATGATTTTGAATGCTGTTAAAGATGCTGGTTTTGATCTTCCAATCAAGTATTAATCTTTATTATTTTTTGTTAAGGGTGGTAAAATGGGCAGATTGGGTAACGGGTCAAAACTGGATTCGGGCCAAAACATCTAGTTTTGTAATGGGTACAAACGAGTCGGGATTAGATCAACATATCTTGTTTTGGTATGGGATGAAACGGGTCGGATTCGGGTCACGATATCTGATTTTTTGTATGGGTTGAAACGGGTCGGGTTTGGGTCTAAACATCTAATTTTGGTATAGGATAAAACGGGTAGGACACTTTTTCTGCTTATTTTTTGAATTTTGTAAATAATAAATATGTTTAGTATGATAAAAAAAAAAACTATAATGTTACAATAATGATTTAATTCTTTTCAACTAACCAATTCCAAGGGATTTATGCATTTGAACACATTTCAGACGACTTAAGACCATTTGACCCGCTCAACCCGTTTGACCATTTTTCCATATACTTTAACCCGTTTGACCTTTTTATATATACTTTAACCCGTTTGACCCGTTAGAAATTGTACATAACCCAACGGGCCATAACCTTTTGTCCACCTATATTTTCTTCCTCATTTTCAGCCCATACGATCATGAATTATACATGTTTGACTTATGTTTGTACAGGCTTCTGCAAAACTCAGAGTCAACGGTTTTGGAAATGGACCGTTTTTTGGAAGAATTAAAACCCGTTGAAGATAATGGTGCACTTAATTTTGTAAATGCTGTAGAAGATCTGTTATGGGCTTTTGAGCTTCGGGCCACTGCTTCATGGGTGTTCCAACTGGCAGTTAAAAAAGATATATATCGACATGATGTTTTCAGGTAGTTAGTTATACACCAATATTAAAACCCATTTATGAATAATAAAAATGTGATTTTTTGAAATAAAAATGAGTTATTTTGACAGATATTACTAAAAGCTTTTATAAATAAAACGTGATAAAAAATGTGATTTTGTTTTAAAACAAAGGAGTTATTTTGAGAAATATGAGTAAAAGCTTTTGAAATTAGGTTATAACAAAGGGCAGATTAGTAATTTTGGCTTATCTTTAGATTTTAGTTTTATTTTAGATGGTATGAACTATGATCAAAAAACTGATTATTTGACCCTTAAATTATGGTCAAGTGTCGTAAAATAACAATATATCTTAGGCGGTGGTCCGTTTGGGTAGTTATAAATTTATAACTTTTTAAGTTCCATTTATGTAATTACAAGTTTTTTAACCCACCTACTTTCGTATTTAATTTTTTTTTGCATCGCAATCTTGAAATAAAATATATTCTTTTTTGCCCTATGTGATTATGTAATTACCAAAACAGTCCGTTTAAAGTTATAATTACCAAAATGAACCACCGACTAACATATATATTACTATTTTACGACATTTTCCCTAAATAAATAGGAAATTATTCGTACACCACAAAATCACTTTATTAATGCATAAGGTACACTTCCCAATAATGTATATTTGTGGTGTACAAATCATTTTTTCTGGTCACTTCCCTTAAATAATCAGTTTCTTGCAGCTTGTATTAAACTGATTACTTTTATTTATTCAGGGTAACCGATAAAGATTGGGGAGCCGATTTCAGAAAATTATCCGCGGGGTCCGCTTTAGTAGGTCTTACATTATGGCTTGATCACATGCAGGATGCATCATTAGAAGGTTTCCCATTATCTCCAAAATCGGTTGTTTTAATAACGGGCGTTTCAGAATACAATAGCGTTTCTTTAAATAGTACACTCAAAGCTTATTTATGGGAAATGGGGTCGCCTTTTTTACCATGTAAAACAAGAAGCGGGTTGCTAATTGCAAAAGCTCATTCTTTAAGAATGTGGTTAAAAGACTCGCCTTTTTGTTTAGATCTTGAGTTAAAGAATTGTGTTACTTTACCCGAAAAAAACTCGATGGAAGTTGTTGAAGGTTGTTATATTAGATGCGGGCTCGTTCCCGCTTTTCAAGATATAACCGAAAGGCTCGGGATTATTAGACCGAAAAAGTTTGCTCGGTTGGCGTTAATGTCGGATGAAAAAAGAGATAAAGTTATTCGGGCCGATATCGATGGGAGGAAAGAAAAATTGGAGAAAATGAAAAGATTTGGGGTTGTGAGGAAATCGGCTTTCGGGAATAGGAAGTTTGTGAGACGGGATGCGGTTAAAGGTTGAAGTTGTCAAGTTTGGATTTTGACTTTTGGGGGTTTGACTTTTTGACTTTTTGACTTTTTGGTCAAAGTGGTTACTTTCATCTTCGAAAAAGACAAGATTTTGAAGCTCTCAAGGGAAAACGGAGAGCATAAACTGTTATTTATGAGGTGGTGAAAATTTGGGGCATCGGGTTGAATTTTGACCTAATTTTGACTCTGGTCTAGATGAGATCAGAGTCAAGAATTTGTTGGGTTTGACTTTATATGTTCAAGAATGGTGATAGCGATAAAATTTATTAAGTTTGATCCACATAAAGAACAAGAGTTGTTTTATCTTGTTGAAATGAATGATATTGAATCTTATTTGTGGCAGTTTATGATTCTATAGTAATGTATATGGTTCTTAAATTCATATACAACTTCTCACTACTAATGTAAAGTTGTAAATACTTATTAATATAGAAACAGTTACAGGGTGTTTGAGAAAGCTTATTAAGGGAGCTTATTAGCTTATAAAGCTTAAAAAACTTGAAATTTCAAACTTATTAAGCTTATAAGCTAATAAGCCCACTTAATAAGCTTTCTCAAACATGCCCTAAATATACTCATTCGTCCCTTAAAAAGGTAATAATTATTTCTTCCATAATGTTTGTCTCATAAAAAAATTTAATTTCTCAAATTTGAGGGACTCACCGAATAAAATAAAATTATTATAATGCACTCCACCATGTCACCACTAACTATCTCCTAAAAACATTTGTTTTCTCCAAAATATTTATATTTTAACTAAATTTATTACCGAGGACCACACAACTAACTATCTCCTAAAAACAAATACTCAAAAGAAATGAGAACTTTTTTATATAAAAACCTTTAGATCTAACATGCAAAACCAAAGTTACATATTATAACGGAGGGAGTACATAACATGCAAAACCAATCTCAGCCTTTAGATCCTATATGATTCATGGTTGAGATTAAATTACATATTCAGCTTACCTAAATTACATATTATATAAGATAAATATTAAGACTGGTTTTGTATTCAACCTAACCCCTTAAAATTCATATATCCCTTTTAAAAGTTGGATTAGGGGTGATCATTTGGACTGAAAAAAGCGAACCGAACCGAAAACCGACCGAAATCGAACCGAACCGAAACCGATAACATGTTATCGGTTCGGTTTCGGTTTTGAAAATTCATCGTTATCGGTTCTATCGGTTCGGTTCGGTTTCCGGAAAAGGATGAACATTTGGCCTAAAATAACCGAAACCGGAACGAACCGAAACCGATAACATGTTATCGATTCGGTTTTGTAAATTCATCGGTATTGGTTATCGGTTCTATCGATTCGGTTCGGTTCGGTTTTGGCCCGATAAGCACGATAGCTGGTTTTCTAAATTGTGGCAAAGATTTTGGACTTTTCATGGGCCAGACTTATTATGCCTAACAGGCTTACTCATTGGGCCTAACAATAAAGCCCAAAATCAGAAGAATTACAGGCTAATTTAAAACCCTTACATTTATTCATCAGTCCATTTATATACCTCACATAGTTACACACACTCAATCGAATCCTTTTCGCCGCCACTGGTAAGCAAACCCTAATTCCCAAAATTCATCATCCATTACCAATCGAAGCTAATTTCTATTAATTTGTTCACAGAGAGACAATTTCACTGCTGTATTAGCAAAAATGGTGTCAGGAAAGAAGACGGTAATACATACACATTTCTACATCTACATCTACGTGTTTTTCTCTGCGTGTTTTGATCGTTTCATTTTATTGATTTTGATTTCGTATCGGATTGCAGAAGAAGACTCATGAGAGCATCAACAACAGGTTGGCTCTTGTTATGAAGAGTGGAAAATACACTTTGGGATACAAAACCGTGCTTGAATCTCTCAGGAGCTCAAAAGGTAAATTAAGAACTTATATATTTCATTTTTAATTTACAGTTTTTGAATAGTGATTATGAGCTTGTACTGTAGCATTAGACTTCCTCTATCGCATGTCGATTGTGTTTGAATTATACAATTTAAATTTTGAGCTATTGGTTGCTTCAATTGAATCGATCGAGCTATTGTTTGTAGAATTTGATTGTTTCTCTATTGTAAATTTAGAAATTGAAATATTGTTTGATAAATCTATAAGCAACTAGACTATTAAAAATTGAACGATTCTGAGATTCAAGCGGAAGCTAAACCGATAGAACCAAAGCTGAAAATGATAAATTTTCAAAACCGAAACCGAATGATTGCATGTTTTTGGTTTTGGTTGGTTGTCGTTTTTTTCGTTCAAAATGCGCACTGCCTCACCCCTAATTACTCTGCTTATGAGTTACTGAGTTTATATTATACTTCTTCAGATTTAAAATAAGTGATACACTTTCCATATTTGGGTGTATCAAAATAAGTGATGCACTTTGAAAACTTACCTTATTTGGTAATAAGTAGTGGGAACCACACCCACTAACTATCTACTTTAATAAAGTGAAATGACATATTTACCCTTGCTTTTACTTTTAAACATCATTAACCTTACTTTATTCAAAATTTGTGGGACCCATTCCCCACTAACTATCCAATTAATCTAATTTAATTATCATTATCATATTTTGCCTCAAAACCCGTGAAACCAACAATGTATCACTTATTTAAAATCGGAGGAAGTATGTGATATGGTTTAAATTTTCTTTTTAATTGGATATAATTTGCAGGCAAGTTGATTATAATATCAAACAATTGTCCACCTTTGAGGAAATCTGAAATTGAGTACTATGCTATGCTTGCCAAAGTTGGAGTTCATCATTACAATGGAAGTATGTTCACTAACCACTCTATTTTTTATTAATACTTAATTCTTAATTTTTAGAAGTTTATTGTTAATTCCTGGATTTATTCATCACAGTTAATTAAGAAAAATTACAAGTTAATGCTAGTGTAACAATACCAAATGTTACATTTTTTTCTATTGTATGTATCGTGCTTCAAAACTTATCTGATTTTTGTTTATATTTATTGTCAGACAATGTGGATCTTGGTACCGCATGCGGAAAGTATTTCCGTGTGTCATGTCTTAGCATCATTGATGCAGGTAACTATTAATTAATTTTTCTTATGATTAATTTTAATCTTTTTTGTGAGTTTTTTTTTAAACACGTGTTTCTATATTACAGGTGATTCTGACATCATCAAGTCTCTCCCTGGTGACAGTTAAACAACCAGATGAATGCATTGTAGGGTTGTAAGATCTTTGATTATTGCTCTAGTTTTGAGTTTAAATTTCTGTTTGTTATCTTAAAACCTTTTGGATTTGTAGAAAAGACTACTTTAGCATATTGAGCCTCAAGTAGCATACAGTTTGGTTGATTATTGAAATTTTGGTTGTGGTTCAACTGCTTTTGCTTTTGTTGGCTGTTAATGTTTTTTCTTTCTATTTGTTGTATGATTTTTATATTTATATAAAATTTGCGCTTTTGGGCCAATGTTGAATGTCTTGAACTCTGCTTGACCCGTTTGCAGCCCAATAACTTGATCTGTCAAATTGTGCTATTGTTTCGTGTTTTGTCTGGAACACAACATATTTTTTTTTCTCAACCCGAACATATGACATGATGTTGTGTGTTTTTTTATCTCTTCCTAAAGTGAAAATGAGCTGATTAAATAAATGACAAACATGACAACAAGAGGTGAATAACAAAAATATCACATTAAATGAAATAATTTTGTTTTAATTTCGGTTTAATTTTGTGTTAATTTCTGTACGTGAACACGACAACTTTAAACTTGAAAAATACCATTTGCGGCATTATAAACAATTTGTTTTCAAAACTTGAATGTACAAAAAGAAAGTTGAATCTACAATACTCGAAAACGCGACAAAGATAACTCACACAATTCTTAAAAAACAAATCGATTTCAAGACCTTAAACAAAACTTCAAACCTCAAAACAATCACTTGATACCAATACACTTGAGCAATCTTGACCAAAAACTCACAACCTCCTTCGGTTCAAGTGGATTTGGCGGTTCGGTAAATTTCGCCTTTTCACTAAGCTCTTCAAACGCGTTCACGAGGTTTTGAAGGCGTGCAACAAACTCCATCAACGAAGATGTAAAAGTAGCAAGCGATAAAGCACTCGCACTTTCATAAGTTTTCACTTCACGAACATTTAAAATTTGGTCACCCAAAATCGACAACCGTGAAGGCCAATGTGTTTGTTGTTTCAAAACATCTTCACTTGATCCCCAATGCACCATTGACGGGTGGTTTGATAAGGTGGAGATGTGGCGGTCTAGTCCTTTGGTTGGCGGTAATGGCGGTTTTAGGTTTGCTTCACTTAATGAGTTGATAACGTTTGATTTGATTTCTTCTTCGGCATCTTCAAAATCTTTTGGTTGTTTTCCGTTTGACCATTTTTCGGAGTTGACTAAATGGTATGACTTTTGGTCAATGGTCATTTGTAGTTCTTCGGCAGCTTCGTGCACTTTTTCGAGTATGTCGGTATACGGGCTTAGTTTTTCTTGTTTTTCTACTTTGTTTCCTAACTCGCGTAATATTTTTGCGGCTTCGGTGCCGACTTTTTGGATCTCGTTTTTGAACATGTTTCTTAGTTCAGCCGGTGCCTATCGACATGGAAAAATAAGAGTTTTAGATCATGCGTAAATAATAACATATTTTTACATTTGCTATTGTTCAGTCATTGTATATATTTATGTCCAGTTGAGCCATTAAAATATGACTTTATGCCTGATTTGAATCATTTAACACTCGAATGACGCAAATAGGAGACAAAACCAACATTTTAATGACCCAGTTAGATAGGAATCTTAATCTACTCCTAATTACCACCTATTTATATTGAACTCTGAAGATTTGTATAGGTCAAACATATGCACTTATTGCTCCACCATAACTTTGACCCATTTAATTATAAACGGTCGTTAAAAAAGGGAATGGGTCAAACAGGTTGAAAGTTGCCCAAAATGTATTTCTAACACATATAATCTCATAAATCGTTTTATAATCATATTTAACAAGATAAATGTTAAAATAGGTCAAAGGATTGTTTGCCCGTCAACCCAACCCAACCCGTTCTAAGATGTACTTAAAACTAACCGAATTTCACTTGTTTTAACATGTACTAATTACTGGTTTTGACCCGTTACCCAACCCGCCCGACCCACCAATTTTAACACTTTTATCATCTTGGCAAGACAATATGACCGAAGAACGGGTCACTTACATATATATAAATTCTCAAAATTAAATATTTATATTTGACACTTAAAATTACCTGTATTTCTGCAAGTATACAACCATGCATTGCCATAACCATAAAAGAACAATGCCTAAGTGCACCGCTAACTTTCACATAATTATTCCATGGATATTTCAACATTTTGTAACGCCCGTGTGGCGGTTCCCAAACTGCAAACGCCAGCTGTAAAACGCAAATTAAAAATCTTTTGGCGACCCGAAAAAAATATATTAATTAAATAAATAAATAAATAAATAATCGAACTATCACCAGAGCTTCTTCTTGACTGCTAGACTGTACTGCTGATCTATATCCACTATATAAAGGATCATCAGATGCTTGATATACAAGAATCTTTGAAGGTATTCTTTCATATCCAAAATGTTGAAGATAATTATTAACACAACCTATTAAAGCAAATTAGTCGGATTAATTTACATTTTATATTACCTATAATACCAACTTAGTTTCACATTTATCCAATTTTTTTGTCGAATTTGGGACATTACAAGATGGTTTTGCGTCCTGTTTAGGTCATTCGGCAGCCTGATTACCTAATAAATCAATGACATAGCGGTCAATTGCCACCTCAGCAAGTTACCGCCATGTCATCAAATTATCAGGCTGCCGAATGACCTAAAAGGGACATAAAGTCACTTTTAAACAGCCAAACTGGCAAAGACTAAATGTAGATAGATGTAAAAATACGTTGTTATCTTTATAGAAAATACACTTTATATAATCTTTACCTTCTAAAGAAGTAGCAACTCCCCTAAAGTTCTTGACAACCAATTTATGCAAATCTTCACCAGACCAAATGGGATAAATACATATATTTACAACCAAACACACGCCCGCACCTACTCCGATTAACAACAACCGAGAAACCGCGGTTTGAACAAAATGTGAAGTACCCGAAACGAGTACAATACAAAATGTCAACATAAATACTCTAAACCCGTATTCGTACGCCTTCATTGACGGGTAGAGTTTCACATATGTTGAAATTGAACCTGAAAATACGATATAAAAACGTAACAAAACAAACTTTAGATAACGGGAAAGTAAAATATAGATTTTTTTTTTTGTCTAAAATAACAACGTATTTTTACATATTAGGTCATTAAAATATGCTTGTGTCCCAATTGGATCATTAAAAAAATTAATTGAGAAAATCAACATCTTTTAAATAAATAGAAATTTCGAAACAAATTCTTTTTTGTAGAAAATTTTAATGATCAAACAGGACACAAAATCATCTTTTGATGACTAAAATGGACGAAAGTTTGTACAATAACGGAACATGGGCACATGTACGTTTTTATTTTAGGCGTAAAAAATAAATATAAAATATAAAAAATTAAAAAAAGTTGTTAAAGTTGACCTGCTATAAAGATGCTGACCACAATGACAACTTCTTGCCACTCACCAGCCCACATAGATATTTGAGCAATACCCAATGCAAGCACACCAGCAGAAAATGTCCCTAAAGCACGGTTAAATCCTTTGCTAAGTGTTGCTCCTACACAAATTAGGTCAATATCAAGATCAATTAGGTCAAACTAAAAAAGTCAATGAAACCCATTATGATCAACTAAAAACAGGTTATTGCAAGTAATTATCCATTTTTTTCCCAATTCAAATTGCACATTAAGTTAGCTTGATAACAAATTCTACAAATAAAAAAAGGGTATTATAATTAAGAAATGATTAAAAGCACTTTATTTTTAAGGGAATTGATTTGTATGGCACCACTAACTAGGCTTGTGCAAACTCGATCCGGTTCAAAACCCAAAAAAAATTGAAAAAAGTAAAATAACTATATTGGTCCAGTTCTCAGTTTTAATTTTCGTGCAAAAATCGGTTCTCGATCCGATTCAAAACCCGAAAAAAGTAAAATGAAAAAAATTAGGAAAACCGGGTCCGGTCCAAGACGTCATCTGTCCGGTCCAAACCATTTTCTCGATTCTTTGTTTTTTATTCGGTTTCGAATGGTTTGGTTTGATTACTGGACTGTCTACATGTCTACCACTAACTTATGTTTTATTGTTGTTGTACTTTTGGTGTATTAAGTAAGTTTAGTGGTCAAATTATAGGTATCTCAAATCGTGTTATCGTTTCGTGTTTTTGGGTAATACGACGCGAAACAATTTTTTTTTTCTCAACCCGAACACGACATGACATATAGTCATGTTTTTTTTTTTTGCTAACACGAATACGGCCCAATTACAAAAACGATAAACACGAGATAAATAACAAAAATATCAAAATATCAAATTGCTTAGTCCATGATTGAAAAAACTGACAAATAAGATAAACACAACAAAATACAACATAAAGTATTACTAAATGTTCCTAAAATCATCTATAATGTTAATTTCTGAACTCGGACTCAGAATTGAAATTTCGATTTCAACTGAATTCCGTTTCGTTTAGAGTAGTGTCAATAGGAATAGGAAGATGAAAATTTTAAAAATGAAAAAACTCACACAAAATCTTCAAAACTTTTACGCTAAACGAACCTAATTACTTAGGATAACGAAATAAACGAACAAAGAAATTAACTTTATCACTCACCGATGCTGAATTCAAACACCACGATAACTGTAAGAATAGCCCAAATCGAATTTTGGCTAATAATATTAACCGGTTCTTTAAAAAAGATAAGAACCGAAACAATTGCAAGCGCTAGACCCGATTTAGCCGCAAAGACAAACTGCCTCGGGTCGGATCGACCCATCTCATAAGCATTAAGCACAAACAGTAAAATACCACTCCACCATTTCTTGATTCTATCAAAAAAAGATAAACTTTCATCATCATCGTCGTAATTGGTAACGTAAGATTCAGGAAAGAACCCTAATTCCGAATACCCTTTTCGAGATAACAGTCTTTCTTTGCTTTTGTCTCGATTTCCAGCCATTTTTTGATCGGAATTCAAGATTCAGAACATCGGTATGAGTGATCGGAGAATTGATCGGAGATTTGGTGGCGGTGGTCGGCGGGGAGTGGCGGAGTGGTGGGGAGGCATTATGGAAGATATTTAAAGGGTGGGAGACAAGAGGTTTGACTTTGGGATCTATGATCCAAACATCCCAACGACCAATGTTGGATTTACCTTAAACTAGGTAACTGTTTTTTAACGGCCGCCGTTAAAAAAATGTTGCCTTTTCGTTGCTATTGGTCAAATGGTCGGCCTTGAATCGGATAAGGTAATAATGGTATCAGTTCTTACGTGCGATGTTTATATTTTGATTTTTTCAATTTTGGACTTTTCTAATATATGACTCAGAATAGGGGTGTTAACGAGTCGAGATTTTAACGAGCTACTCGAGCTCGAGCTTGTTTATATCGAGCCCGAGTCTATGCTAATTCGATCTCGAGTCGAGCTCGAACATAAAACAAGACTCGATTAATTTCACGAGCCGAAGAAGTGTTTTATACAATATTACAAGTATTGATACAATAAGTACAAGAATATACATTTGATAAAATGATATGTGTAATCCACTAATTCTCTTTCTTAATATTATCTCTTAATTTTGACGGATGTTTTGATTTAGTAAGTCAAAAGATAAGAAAGAACAAATATTATAAAGCAATACCATTATCCGTTATTGATTATTATGTGTAAAATTAATTCGTCATTTCTATAAATGAAAATAGGAGGTTTGTAAGGAATTAATGCAAGGCAAAAAATAATATTGAACATTTGATATTATATGTATCTTAGACGCATATAATAAAAATTAATAATGCATAACATTGAATCTTCCTCTATATATGAGGCCTAGATTTGACTTTAGTTTGACAACTCATCACTTTACAACACTCCCATTGGCTGCCAATGCCACGTGTAATTGGCCCTTAATGCCACTTGGCATCTTCAATTTAAACCTGCGAAAATTAAAGTAACAATCTCGCATAAAATAAGGAATCAGTTTTAATACCATAAACTTATGAAGCCGAAATAACTGGATTTTTCAAAATAACATCCCTAATTTTGGTAAAAATTATAACCATTAAGCTATCAAAATATTTTAAATATAGATACCATTAATATCACGACCTAATTTTGGGAGAAAATATTAATTCCTTTAATCGCAAAACCATTATTTTTGGTAAATAATAATACCCTAATTTTAAAAATAACGATTACTTAAGAAGGATGGATAATATGTTTTGAATACCTTCAAAGGTCCAACTTTATATTCTCTGATTTTGGCTCCCAAAAAATAGGCAACACGGTTTCATCTACATTTGGGATTCTATAAAATATACACTGCCCACCAGTATTTTCACCAGACATATTCTGCTTCAGCACTCTGGTTGCAATGTATTAATCTTGCAAACATTAAACAAATAACGGTTAGTTATTATAATTCATTAGTGTTCTTCCTTCTGTTCATTCTTCCTGCATGAACCCTAATCCCTAATGTGTATCAGCCGAGGTTTTTCTAGAACCTTGCAACCATATTCATGTAAACTCAAGGGATTATGGTTTCTGTTTGCTACGTAACTACAGGATGAATTTATTTATTTACTACGTATTTTGTGTTTTATCATGTGCAAACCTAAGCCCTAAAATTTTTGGAATTTTTCTTTTTCATTGATCCTTATCGAATGTAAACGGTTGAATTTTTTTTTCAAAAAATTCAAGAAAAATAAAAAAGATCACGAAAAACTAAAAATACGTTAAAAAAAGTTTTATAACTATTTTTAGTTATTTTTTAAAAAAAATTCGAGATTATTTTTTAAATATAAAAAGTTAATTATGGTCTAGACATAAAATTAAACCTTATAATTTAATTTAATTTAGTTTTTTAGACATTGAAAATTTTGTAAACTATTAGTTACCTAACTCTATTTTGCGTGATTTTTAAATAATTAAAAAAAAACCAATCCTCTAACCTGTTTATCACATTAGCAGTAGTGAGTTTGCAGTAACCTTCACATTAGCAGCCATGAGCACTGAGCAACCTGTTAGCAAAAGTCGGTATGTAAATCGCTGCTCATTTTCACTTGGGAAGGATTATACAAATCATAACCATTATTGCATATTGCATATTTTTTTTTTATATTTTCAATATGTAGATCAGTGACGGCTGCAAATAACTGAAGTCAAACAAATAACTTGGTTCTTAATTTTCAAAACTTAAGAAACTTTACACTTTTTAAAACAAATTTATACTGGATTTCCAGTTTTTTTTTTATCATTATTTTGACCTTTTTTGGTTACTTTTGACCTATTTGTCCAATTTGTTGCGGTTTTGACTTCTAATCGGACGATATACCAGCAAATAACCCTAATTTTAGTTCGAAGTTTATCATACGCTACTCGATAGAATTACATATGGTTGTCAATAACTACATAAACAACACCATAGGAAAACATATATGAAGAATCAGCACCGTCGGATTACCTCTGCTATCAATGATCTGTCTCGCTTTAACCAATTTAACCGGCAACAATTTCTTCGATTGAACCGATGGAGACTGAGCAAACGCAATAGAGTTCCGAACAACGAACGGCATGCGTTGTTAATTAGCAGGCCACATTCGGTTGCTTGAATTGTTGTAACAACAGGCCAACAAAGATGGATAAGATCGTTCAGTTGGAAGAGCATATGGCGAGATACGATGTCTGAACTTCGAACCCCTGAAATGCAAATCCTAAAACGTCTTCTTTACCATTTCATTGTTTTTAAAAAATTGGGAAAAAAATAAGCAGGCCAATCGGTTCCCTTAAGGCCGTTGTAAGTTTGGTAAGCAGGCTCAATAGTCCATCTTAACTATACGCATATATCAGCCCACTCTTAATGAGGCCTGCTAATGTGAATTGGATTAGAAATACGTGCACACTCTCATTACATTTTATTACACTATAGTCTATACATTTACAAAATCTTAATAAATGGTCGAGGCCCGGCGTACACATTTTGACCCATATAATTAACAAAAAAATTACCTATTTTAACCGATTTCACTACCAGCTTATTTCCCCCGGCCTGATACAATTAGAAGTTTTATTTCTTTTATAAATTTCATATAACATTTATGAGAAATGATATTTAGTCCTATCATTTAGACCTACTTATATGTCTACCCACTTGATAGGATGACATGTATATTCCACTAATTCTCTCTCTTAATATTATCCCTTGATTTTGACACGTGTCTTCATCTAATGAGTAGGCATATGAGTAGGTCTAAATGGTAAGCCTAAATACCATTACTCAACATTTATTGATGTATCAAAAATTATTTCTCGTTATTACAATTATGGATTACTATGTTATTTAAACAGTATTAATATTTCATTATTTTCATACATCTCTTTTGAAGCATGCCCGCCCATTCGGGCGGGCTTTGAAGCTAGTTAATATAATATGTCTATCGACCTTTTGAGATATTGGTCGGCTCTCCAATGACTCACTTTTGATATGAAATCACTAACGAATGAAAAATAATATAATTATACTCATACAATCTAAATTTCTAAACATTATTTCATTTAAAAGTATAAGCAAGTCAACGAATTGGGATGAAATTAGAAGAGTTTACTTGCAAATAAAACCTTGCCGACCTTGAAATAATGATCACCAATATATGGGTTATTTTTGGTCGGTTATGAGTTATGACTCAAAACAAACATAAAACCAAATTTTTTGGCTTCGGTTATAAGTCACAAAATGGGGCGTATTTTGGTTGTTTGTTTTAAGTTTCAACTAACTTTTTTTTAGCTTAACCTTTATAGCTAATAAACCAAATGTTTTCGGCCCAATACGAATTTTTATTAGCCGTATTATGTGCATGTAAAGGCCCAATGACACTTCCTATCGATAAGCCCATAATAAATAGGTAACGGTTCTTACAACAAACTTTTTAACCAATAAATAGTTGTTTTATACTTTCTCCTATTCAAAATAAGTGCTACACTTTTATTTTTACGTATTTTAATGCAAAATATTGTAATATAGATTATGATAGATTAAAGGTGATAATTACTAATTAATGAGGAAGTGTCCTACAATATGGTTGGAAATGACTTTTAATAAAGTTAAGTAAGGATAAAATGATAATTTCATATATAAAAATTTACCAAATAAGGAAAGTGTAACACTTATTTTGAATCACTCATATAAAAGAAGTGTAACACTTATTTTGAATCAGATGAAGTATATTTTTATACTTTACAGTATTAATTATACAGTATATTACTATATTATATGCATTGAAATGTAATATAAAAATTATTTCCATAATAAATAGGTAGAGTGGCAATTATCGGATAAATATTTACCCGCTAGAAAACATTCAACTTGAATGGAATAACCTTAATATATTTATTTTCAACCTAAAGAACTCATATATCTCATTTAGTTAAATATGTTAATAATTTGAAAGGATGCATATTGTTAAACATATCAATTTAGTAAATTGTATTCATTTTTTAAGCATATACTTTTACTTGAATATATGTATTATTAAACATGTTCCAATGACTAATCGCGTTAAGAACAGATTAAGAAACTGATCCATTGAGTAGACTCAGAACTTATTTTTCTTAACAATAACTTAATTATTTTTATATTATCTTCAGGTCACATTTTTTATGTCTGGTTAGAAATTTATTACCCCTAACTTAATTATTTTTCTTAACAATAACTTATTTTTCTTTTCAATTTTAATTTTAAAAAACTCATTTTTTACTTTTTACGACTAACAAACATACAAAAACATTACTACAATATACAAAAACGTATATGTATATTCTTGATTTATTTCATATTTGGGACAACTATTTGTGGAAAAACAACTTAAATAATTCACATATTCATGGCGGTTTCGTGAACGTTCTGAAAAGATATTTGAGATCTAAACTATTCCGCAAAAGGATCAACCGGAGGTATCTCGCCGGTAAACGATTCCGGCAAAGGCGGTTCCAGATCCTCCATCGGTCGGATAAACGCCTTCTCATCCAACACCGTCTCCTCCGTCGTACACGTCACCACAGGCTCCTCCGACGAGTTCTGTTCACTCGCCGGAACGAACACTCCGGTGTCCGGATCTGGCTCCCAGTATTCCTCCGGTTTATGCGAGATCTCTTCAACCGGAAAAGCCTCAACCTCTGTCTCAACGTCAACTTCATCTTCTACTTCCTTCTCGTAAGCTGATTCGTACAATTTCCTCCTGCCGAACATAAAATTAACAAACCTAAAAGGCTAAAATATGAAATGTGTAACGAAATTAAGTGATCACGATTGGATCTGCAGTTACCGGCAGCTAGATACGGCGGAGGACAGGGGCGGCGGAGATGAAATTAGAGTTCGGAGACGGTTGTTTATGATGAGCTTACTAGCCATGGCGGATTCAGTTGTATTGTATTATACGGATATGGAGGATGTATATACACATACTAGCTACATAACCCGCCCGATGGGCGGGTATGCTTTAAAATTTAGTATGTAGAAAAATCCCAACCTGAGAAATTCTTCTCAAAGATTAATAATTTTACAAATGACATAATAATGATGTAGCTGTAATGATGAATTCGTAGAAAATCGATACATTAAGAAATGTTACATAAAATTTACAAACGAAAATAAGACTTCTTTGTAAACTACATTTGGTTGAATTAGTGTATTTCCCATCGATGTCACAACAAATGACCTTCAATCCCTTCTTGTTCTTAACTCGTGATACAGTCACATAAAACTGGGCATGTGAGAATACCGGTTTTTGCAGAAATAACCCAACCTGAGACAACGTCTGCCCTTGAGGAATAGGGTATGCTTCAAGATTTATTAAGTGTCACATTTTCTTGAATGCAGGACCCATTCTCCATTAATATAATTTAATTATAATTATAATTATAATTTTTTACTCAAAAAATCATGAAACTTAAATATATCATTATCACATTCGCTTACTACTACTACTACATATCCTCTCGTCCTTTCACGATTTAGGGTTTCTCAATTCTTACGACACTTCCGACGAACACACTCCTCCGGTCCTCCGTTCGCATGCCGCCTCTGAACACCGACATCCTTTTCAATCCAGCCTTCACTCCTCCATTCTCCTCCCGCCACCGACGCTCAATTCGGCGACCTCCTTTTCTCAAACAGGTATCAAATTTGCAAGTTAAACTTGTCATGGATTCTTATAATTTGATAATTGATAGTAACTTGTATGAAGACCCATCTTTTGATAGTAAAAGTATTAGTTCAATTTCTATGAATTTTTTTCCTGCATACCAACCAATTGCCGAAATGCCCCTGTATATCTAACATTATATTTCTGATGTGGGGTTTTTTTTATAGGTTTAGCTGAATGTTGGCATAGATTATGACATCTATTTAGGGTTTAGGAAGTAGCATATACCAAGCTCTATAGATGAGTTTCCCTTGTTCTTGTAGTTGCTGATGCTTTCTTTGCAATGAAAAGTTAACCAACACTTAATCAATTAAATCGTTTTGGAGACAAATTAAAATTACAAGTGAAAATTTGGGCATACAAACATTATCCTTTCTTTCATAACTAAGTGTTGCTTGTTTGTAACAGTCATGGATTCTCAGAGCCAGAATACATCATTGCAACGTCTCCAAACGGTTGACAAGGTAATACATTAATACACATGTAATACGTTAGTTAGTTATTGAAATGAAAAGTGCATTTTCGATGGTTAATTAGAGGATCGTGAGAGTATTAGAACTTGCTGGTCGGGTGATGGAAGAATTTTACAATCCAAGTGGGCCCCGAAAGGAATTGGTCAACAGCCACTGCAGCGAGTTCATGCAATATAATGTTATAACAATTAATTTTCAAAAAAAGAAAATTTTTATAACAATTAAAAAAAAAAAGAACCACATGTTGGACCGGTTGACTTTTAAAAGTCAACCTGTTATTTTGTCAATTAAATTTAAAATAACCAATTTATAGTGTATTTTGACTGTTTGACTTATGACAGTCACACTGTGATTATAAAGACCATAAATTATAACTCGATAAAGAAATTAAAAAACCATTATGTGGTCATTCAATTTTAGATACAAATGTTGGAAAAAAACTGAAATTAAAGGATCGTGTAGTGGAAACAGTCAATCAACTGAATTTTTTAATTAATACATTTTGGAATTAATTCCCAACATGCTAACTATTTTTTGGAATTATTTAAATGATAGGTCCTGCTGGCGTGATTTTTGGAACAATAAAATGGTAGGTCGTTGCTGAGTAATTCTTATTTCCGGATTAATATGGAGGAGTTATTGGTATTGTGGTTTTTGAAGAATATAAGGTTGACCAGTTTGACTTTATAAGTAGTCAAACTTTTGAATAGATGATAAACAGTTTGACTTAAAACTAAAGTAAAACTTGGACAAATTTAATATTAGTAAAGTAAGTAGTCAAAACTATAAAAGTCAAAACTGTGGTTTCTTTAGGAAACAAATTTTTGTTTACACAACGTATTTTTACCTTACTTTACTAATATTAACATACGGCCACGAATTAATAAGAGGATGACATATAAATTTTGTGCTATTTTAATTCATGGTATTATAGTTCGAATTCCCATAACTTTTTAGTTATGGGATCTATTTTTTTTCAAAAAATTAAATTTCGAAATTATATAACCAGATTTTGTGTTGTTTTAAAACTAAAGTAAGTAGTCAAAACTGTTTAATTGACAAAACTGTTTGAAATTAATCTTTACTATAAGTCGTTATAATTAATTACAGATTTATATGTATAACAATTATTGTTAAAATATGATAAAAAAACGTGCACACTAATAATCTGTTATTAAAATACCTGGTAATTGAAGCTTTGTTTTTGGTGCTGCAAATACGTTTCCTGCAAGGTCAAACTGTTTATATTAAGAACATGTATGAGATTACATCATTTTTTTTAATAATTCGGTATATATAATTAAATGAAACAGAATAATAAACTGCAGTTCTAATTATGAGGAACCACATGCAAAATTATTTTCGATAAAAGAATGACGATGTGGACTGCAATTGACACAAAGGAATGTTGTTTGTACCTTCATCTGATGCTGTTCTTCGATGCAGGGAATTGTGGTTGGATGTTTACTTGTAAGTATTTCAATTTATTTGCATTGATAATATAGGGGGTGGATGGTTATCGGAATTTTTTTTAAAAATTAGTATATGGGGCTGGAAATCACGAGATTTATGGAAACAAATTATGTATTGCAGTAGACTGCATAATTATTTAAAAAACTTCCGTAATTATCCTCACAAAATGGTCAGTATTTTAGGAGGTATTTAATACTCCCTCCGTCCCACAAAAAACTTCCCATTTCACTTATGCACAAGTTTTAAGGTAATAGTTAGTGGTGGGGTATTGGTAATATATTTGATTAAAATATAAGATTGATTTGGAGAGAGAAGGATAGTTAGTGGATGATAAGTGGTGGGGTCCTTAGTAATAATAGTATTTTATTATGTGGAGCCCATCATATGTAGCAAATGGGAAGTTTTTTGTGGGACAAAAATTTAGGGTGAAATGGGAAGTTTTTTGTGGGACGGAGGGAGTAGTTTTTAAAGGAAATAATCAATCTAATTAAAAAGTCGAATTTTACAGGCTGTATGGTGAAATAAGAGAAGATTTCCCCCCGTAAAAGATGCATAAGTTTAACCACAGCATAAGTCTAAAATATACGTCTTTGGTTAAAAAGGAATTAACATTAATTGTTTTTAATCTTTGCCTATAATACTGGGATTGAATAACCACTGCATATGGACTAAATACGAATCTAGACTTGGAATGCGCGGTTTTATTCTGGGGTTTGATATGCGTTTTTTTAGCATCAAAGGTTTTTGAAATTTGTTAACAAAATTACCATATTTAACAGCCTTAATATCCGGGTTTACATTAACTATTATTCGGAAAATATTTGACGATTCTGTTGACTTATGCGTGGACAGGTGGACCAATGAGGGAATTACAGGTGGCATTTTCGTCCAATGAAATTCGTCCGTCGTGGTGAGGTGGCAAGAGGTAAACATGTGTAGTCTCATATATAGTTTAAGATTATATATACATACATATGGTCAAGATAGCATAGCAACCGACTCTCTTTTTAATTTATATTATCTCATTGATTTCAAGTTTTCAACTACCTTTTTAAAAGTTTTGTTACTTTCTAAATATATTATTTATGTTCAAACTATATTTAAATCTTTGATTATAAAAATAAAAGATAACACGTACTGTGTTAAGTCAAAGATCTTTTTTAAGTAAATTAAGTTCATATTTTTTTTTTTTACTTAAAGAGTTCAAGGCTTAAAGCTGCCGTATAACTTTTTACTTCAAAAATTATATCGGTAATCATTTTTTTAAATCTTTTGTACTTGACGACTTTTTATACTACATGTCGCTGAATCTTTCTCTCTTCGATCCATTTCTAGATATAAAAATTAATTTGGAATCATTTTTTGGATTTCTTTACTTGCAGAGTTTCTGATTTGGTGTGTGTCTTATGGTGGCGGATATAGGTGGTGGTTAAAAACATATAAAATATATTCAAAAGTTAAATGATTGTTGGTGTAAAAAGTTTTTAAAAAAAATTATAAATATAATATTTTGAATTAGAGAATATATGTGCAATTTTGAATAAGCTATGACGACCAACCGTGTAATTTTTCTTTTAACTGTGTCATCACTTTGAACGATTTCGTCCTTCTGATGCACAATTGCACATGATCATCATTTGATGATAAAATTATACTACTATTTTACAATATTCTTAATTTTGTCAATCTTAAATAACTACTTGTTTAACTTTTAAGTGTAGTATAATATTGAAATAGTAATATAACTGGATATGCCAAATATATACTTCCTAATCAGAAAATTATAGAACCCCACTTTGTGTTCAAAAAGTTAGCTTTAGTTGTATATAACAGAATATTGTTTTCTGTTCCGTACTTTTGCGAATTTAATTTTAGGGTTTTGTTAATGATAGCCCTTAGGGCTGTTACTAATATGCATAAAAATATTGTACCTTTATTGATTAAATAGTGATCTTTAAATTCAGGGGCAGTTTTAGTTTGATTTTACTTCTTATAGGGCTGTCATTAGCATTTTCCTTAATTTTAAGCCTCATAACAATTATTTAAGGAATATTTTCAAATCTGTAAATTTCTATGAAATCATTTTAAACATCTTTTACTGCTAGCTTAATATTTTGTTAAACTTAGAAAACCTAAAACTTTTCAAAATTGTCCATTGTTTTTACCTCACAACATACACACACATATATTTCATACTCCATAAAGTCATAGTTACATCCCACATAGCACATACCATAACCACTGCCTTACTACACCACCAACACAACTTTTATTTATCCCTTACTATAAAAACATATACATATAACACACTACCATAAAACCTTATAATATAAACGTAAATCGGGATTTTAGTAACCCGATATCAAGGGTGAGCCGGTTTCTCGAGGTTCTCAAGTGGGCGGTAGAATGCCTTCTCTTCCAACACCGAACCGTCAGATGTTGCCAGCTCAGACTCAGATTTACCACGTGGGTTTTTCTCATCAGCCGGCCCGAAAACCCCGGTTTTTGGGTGTGGGGCCCAGTATGTGTCGGAGTCGGCCCGAGTGATTGCTTCGTCTGGGACCAATGTTGGACGGACTTGATCGTCTATGTTCTTATCGTACACCGACACATGCACCGCCCTCCTATACATGTAGATACAATTTTCGGTCAATCTTGACTTTTAACGAGATTGTTATTATAAGAAATTTGAAAAATGAGTAATGGTATTAGTGTATATCTTTTGTGACTACTTATGTGTCTACTCACTTGATCAATTCATGTGTTAAAATCAAGGAACGATATTATGAGAGAGAATTAGTGGATTACATATATCATCTTATCAAGTGAGTAAACATATAAGTAGACACAAAATGTATGAATCAATACCATTTCTCTTATAACATATACTACGTAGTATATATATACTTGAGCACAGTTTTGAACTCATTTTCACTTTTGAACAGAAGATACTAATATACTCCTAAATATCATATATGTTTACTGTAGAATATGAACAGTTCAACATAAAGATAGAGGACACACACCATACTGCTAGACTAAAGGCATTATAGTACACTTTTAAAGTCACAAGTACATACATATATGCAATCCAAACACCCCAACTTGCAATTTGAACATGGGGGTATCAAATGATTTGGAAATTGGAATACAATGATTGTGTTGTTTTGTTATCTTGTTTTGGACTACAAGATTCCCCTAAGACATAAGGATGGATAATGGACTATTTAACGGTCCTAATCACTCAACAAAAAAAATCAACCACCGGTGGTCCATAGCTTATCCAATTCCGGCCGGCCACTATCGTCGGAAACCAGCAAAACGACAAAAAAAAAAAAAAAAATTGGCCCCCAGGCCCCCATCACATGGAAAATAATGGACACGTCATCATCACTTTATCCTTCTATAAATTGTACGGTACATTCTCTTTCCTCTTTTAATCTTCCGAACTACTAGAGGAACGATTAATTGATCATATTCCTTTTTCTTCACACGCCAGAATTTAAGCAACAAAATTGGAATCTAACTAAATAAATCCATAAATTATTAAATATTATGACAGATCTAACCGAATTTTCTGCTGCATATTTTCCGATCTCTGTGTGTATTTAAGATCATACTAATACACAAAATCCACATATAAACACACATATATACCTAATTTACAGTTTAATTCAATTAAACAAACATCAACATTGACTATGATCTTAAGAAATTACGGAGTAATTTTACTTGATAATCATATTATCAGCGTTCTACATCTGTAAGATCGTACTACAAATACTCAAGCTCAAACACACACAAATATACCTAACTGCGAGATTCAATTAAATAATTAATCACCAGCATTGACTACTATTGCGAGAAAATTGGGATTAAATCCAGTCGATAACGATACAATCAGCATATTGCAGCTCGTTATACATGAATTCGATCATATAAAACGATATTTGAACGATAAAATTGTGAGTATGTATACCTGAGAGTGAGAGCTGGATCAACAACAGAAGATGTACGGATCTGGCTGACAAATCGCTTCCCTAAGCTCGCGATTCTCCGGCTCTGCGAATTGGCGGCCATACAATAAGCTTTTCTCCGGTGTGGAGAGAGAAAGTTAGGACAATAAGCAACAATGGTGGATAGAGAGAGAAGAAGGCGATGAATCCAAGAAGAAAAGGTAGGTGTGTTGTGTGCTCTGAAAACTCTGAATATATAGTATAATTTTTCATCCATTGGACACTGAACTATTCTGATATTTCAGTTCATGCACCATAGTTTCTATTTTGACAATATGAGGATATAAATTTTTTAAGTGGTAATTTTTACACCAAATATCCTACCCTATATATGAGGCCTAAATTTGAAGAGGGTTTGACACCATGGCAATTCCAAGCATTCCTATTCGTCCATAATGCCACTTGGAATTCCCTGATTGGTCCACGTCATTTGCACTAATACAAACGAATCTGGTACGGCTTACGGTCTACATTCATATTCATATGCTCCATATACGGCAAACGAATCTGGTACGGCTTACGGTCTACATTCATATGCTCCATATACGGCAAACGAATCTGGTACGGCTTACGGTCTACATTCATATGCTCCATATACGGCTTCCTACATATAAGGAAACAAATAACTATTTAAAAGATCGTACATACAAATAACTATTTAAAAGATCCTACATACAAGGAAACAAATAAATATTTAAAAGATCAATCAGCGAAGGAAACAAATAACTATATGTAACATTTATATGTAACATTTCTTCATTACCGTTTTTTTGTACAAAATCATCATCACATCTATCGATTATTATGTCATTTAGAAGTATATAAAGTTTTTGGACATTTTTCTACATACTAAAATTTACAGCATACCCGCCCATCGGGCGGGTTTTGTAGCTAGTTTTAATACATACATCATAATAGTGACTTTATTTGTTTGTATTGTATGTAGTAATACTTGTACGATACGATAAAAGCATAAGAAAATATGGTGTAAAAATTAATTTCTAATTTTTTTTAGGTAAACCCGAAGAATTAACCGATGAAGATTGGGATTTATGTAGAGTGAATTAACCGAAGAATTAATTTCCAATTCTTTTTTAATTGTAAAACTAATAAATATCGTCATTTCCTTCCTACTGTTATCATAAAAAATGTTTCTTTGAAAGTTTTTCTGGCATTTAAAACAAACTCATTAATGAAAATCATGTGAAGTTTGTATTCCATATCAACCAAATCGTACATGCAGAGCTTGAACATGTTTTTTTAAAGAGTTGATAAAATGTAAGATATTTGCATTAAAAGATGTCTACATCCTACAAATATGCTTATAAATATTGAAACTGCTAATTGCCCTTAAGATAATAATTAAAAAAAGAGTAAATTACTGTTTTTGTCCCCGTACTTTACCCGATTCTGCGTTTTTGCCCCTGTGCTTTTTTTTCCGTTTTTTTGTCCCTGTACTAGCCAAAATTCCGTTTTTTTGTCCTTCCGTCCACCTGCTGTTTCTTTTTGGCCGTTATATCCTTCACGTGCTAAAAACGTGAGGGTATTTCAGTCTTTTTAGACCCTTCTTCCCCAACTTCCTACTTGTCCTATTTTCATCTTTCTTCTTCAATATTATTCTTTCTTTCTTCCAAAATCAGACCATGAAACAAATGCCACACAAAATTAAAATCACAATATGCATATTTGGGAACAAACCCACATCTCAGCATGCCACACAAAATCAAAATCACAATATGCATATTTGGGAACAAACCCACATCTCAGCTTCTTGGGTGTAACCGATCGAGTGTAACCGATCATCACCACCTCGAATAAGAACAAAATGGAATATTAGGGTTTTGAAGGACAAGAATCTGCCATTGAAGGACATCCGCCATTGAAGCCCCTCAAAAAGGGTGAAGATGATGATGATCTAGATTTCGATTCAAAACCCTAAATAAAAACCAAAAAAACGATGAAGATGATGAAGATCTAGGGTTCTTTGCAGATCCGTTCTTTAAATCTGCCATCGCCGGCACCGCCATCTCCACTGTCGCACCACCACCACCGTTGCACCGCACCACCACCGTCGTTGTAGATCTGAAACGGCTGTGCAGCGATCTCTCCGATCTGCCCTCACCGGCACCGCCATCTCCACTGTCGCACCACCACCACCGTTGCACCGCACCACCACCGTCGTTGTAGATCTGAAACCGCTGTGCAGCTTCGATCTCTCCGATCTGCCCTCACCGGCACCGCCATATCCACTGTCGCACCACCACCACCGTTGCACCGCACCACCACCGTCGTTGTAGATCTGAAACCGCTGTGCAGCTTCGATCTCTCCGATCTGCCCTCACCGGCACCGCCATCTCCACTGTCGCACCACCACCACCGTTGCACCGCACCACCACCGTTGTAGATCTGAAACCACTGTGCAGCTTCTTCAAAATGGACAGATCTGATGATTGAAGGTGTGATGATTCACGAAATGGATAGATTTGGAATTTTTTTTCAAAAATGCTCCTTATTTTTCAAGATCTTTCACAAATAATGCTGTTTTATTTTGACTTTCAAAAATAATGCACTTGGACTCCTGGAGTCCGGAAATGCCTTCGAATTGGAGTCCCGGAGTCCGGATTTCACTTTATTGGAGTCCCGGAGTCCGGATTTCTGTCACTTTCTGTCCTTTCTGACACCAGCATTTCTGTCACTTTCTGTCCTTTCTGACACCAGGTACGAGGTAAAAGCCATTTCCAGACTCCTGGAGTCCAAATGCATTATTTTTGAAAGTCAATAAAAAACAGCATCATTTGTGAAATTTTTTGGAAAAACAAACCCATTTATGAAAAAAAATTCATAGATTTGCAGGTAAAGTGTGAACCGATCTGCAAAGAACAACTATTAAACATGAAAGTACAACTATTAAAGCATAGAGTACGTATAATTTGGAGAAAATGACCAAAATGCCCTTACGTTTTCAGCACGCGAGGGGTTTAACGGCTGATTTCTAACGGCAGGTGGACGGAAGGACAAAAAAACGGAATTTTGGCTAGTACAGGGACAAAAAAACGGAAAAAAAACACAAGGACAAAAACGTAGAATCGGGTAAAGTACAGGGACAAAAACAGTAATTTACTCTTCAAAAAAAATATGCTTAAAGTTATTGTAAATTAATTAATAAAAACCACCTCACTTGAATTTCATTAACTATCTTTTCGTAGTTATGTTTCTCTAATTGTATATTAACTATATTAAACATCCGTAACCATTGCTTTAAGGGCAGTATTTAGCAAATCCCTATAAATATTCCTAATGTCATATACCATATGCTTGATATGAATGAATTGTAACAAAAAAACAGTTTTAAGAAACAAACGTTATAACAGTTACAATTTTTTATTTGATGCATGATAAATAAAACGTTTAACTTAAAATTTATATTTTATCTCTTAAAAGTGTTCCATTCTGAAACATTAAAATAAAATTAAAAAATCACAATTTTGATTGTTTGCATCTATTTCTATGCATATATCTATAGTTTTTTTAACTTTATATGAAAATATGTATACGTACATCTATGCATATGTGTAAATTTGAGACTAGAAATGTCAAAATTTTGAAATATGTCATCGTTTTGTATATATAAGATGAACTTTACCTCAAATTTAGTGTTACAAACAGTATATATTAGTCTATTAGATGAATTTTACATTATATATAATGAATTTTGGTATTATAAAAAGTCTTAAATTGTAGCAGTGATAATAACCGTTATCAGTTAATGTCATGTAACATCTTGAGGACATAATTTCTCTGTTTGAATATATGAAATTTAGGGGTGAGCATTTCGATCAACAAAATCGAACCGAACCGAAAACCGACCGAAACCGAACCGAACCGAAACCGATAACATGTTATCGGTTCGGTTTTGGTTTTGAAAATTCATCGTTAACGGTTCTATCAGTTCAGTTTTCGGAAAAGGAATGAACATTTAGCCTAAAATAACCGAAGCAAAACCGAACCGTACCAAAACCGATAACATGTTATCGGTTCGGTTTCGGTTTTGAAAATTCATCGCTATCGGTTATCGATTTTATCAGTTCGGTTTGGTTCTAGAGTTGGTGATGAATAACTAGGCGTTTAGATGGATGAGGGATATATTTGTAAACTGTAATTGTGTTTTAGGTAGAAACTATAAACATTCAAAACATAAGGGTGAAACTGATAAACCCTTAAATGAAGAGGGGGGAATATGTAAAATTATAGTTTGCGTGGATATTACTGCAAAAACACATAGTAGTACAATTGTGTCCCAAACAAGAGATTTGGGGGAGGGTCTTAGTCGAAATGGTATCACCTAAATAATTATACAAAAATAATAAAACACGGTTTGATCGTGTTTATTTGACTCAGGTCTGACTTCACCGTTTGGAAACGGCATAATCCGTCGAATATGCCTTAACGTCCGTTAGCTCGTATTAATCTTCAGCATGACGTGGTCACACGCATTATACACGGGTAAGGAAGTTCAATGGTAAAAGATTCAATCTGTTAAATAGGTTAAACAAAGATTAAAATAAGGTTGTAACTTGTAAATAATGTTACATGTAGTCAGTGACGGACCCAGGAAAAAGTTTAAGGGTTGCACATTTTTTATTCATACTATATAAAAAACATAAAAAGAAACTAAAAAGTACGATTTCCATACATATGTCAAAAAAGGTATATAAATTACATTATAAAGTTAACCTTTTCATTCTTACATTTTTTAAAAAGAATTGAAAATATAATGAGGAGAAATCAAGTTACATGTTTCAAGTTACATGTTACATGTTTCATTATAGTAATTGAAAAGATAACGAGTATTATATTCCATATCCGATGCTCTTAGGGCAATGATTAAGAGCAATTAAGATAGTTTGTACAAGTATTTATGCATAACCATTACTAGGTGGTTAATGAAATGTAAAGGAGTGATTTTTTATGTAATTAATGTACATAATTTTTAAGCATTAAAATTTTTTTAAACATTGCATTTAGGTCACTTGTTAGCATTTTTTAATAAAATTATAATATCATTTATTTTATTTTAGTTTTTTTCATTTTCAGCATGTTCATTTATTCTTATAACTAAATAACTATTATTTCCGCCCCACAAAAAATTAGTATTCCCACACTTACAAAAAAAAATTTGCACAAATTTTTAGGATATAATTGATGTGGTGTCTTTGATAAAATTTTTAATTATAATACTTCTATAAGATTAGTGATAGAGTCTTTGATAATAATATTATTTTATTAAGTATATCCCATCAAATTTGAGTAATGTGAATTTTTTGGGACAAAATTTAAGGAGAAATGACTATTTTTTTTTAAATCTTTGGAGAATTCATGACGAAGCAACTTTTTATAATTATGATTAAAACATTTAAAAGACCATTGAAAACAATTGGATATTTTTTAAATCGTATAAAGTGTTTAAATCGTGGTAGTTAAGATCTAGACTATAGTTTTACTATTTGTTTATTTTAAATTTGCATAGTGAAATCATATCCATTTTTTATGATATATTTGCAAGTAAGATGATCTTACAAATTGTATCGATCATTATTAAAGAATACTTTAATCTTGATACGGGCCAGTTTGATCTTGATTTGCTTTATTAGAAGTGTTAATTGAAATATATTATAAAAACATATTAACTAGCTTAAGCTGAGTTTGTAGCTAAGAGATGGATATTTTATTTAAAGTTGAAAACTGAATTTTATTTAATCCTTTTTATTATTTTTATTATTATATTAGCTTTTTACACTATTGAAAAAGTTTTATTATTATAATTCACATGAACAGATTATCACTTTTTGTACATGAATGTGACACTTAAAAAAACTAATATGTGATTGAGCTGAGGTTATTTTTGCATCGTTTTCAACAAGGAATGTTACATCCCGCGCGTTGCAGCGGGTATTTTTTGAACTAATTTTTTGACGTAAAGAATCAAAATTCTTATTTCAAGCGGTTCTAATTTCTAGGTTAAAATGTGTTTTATTGTGTTTCGAATTAAAATAAGTTTGATTGGTCTAATAATAATAATAATAGTAACATATATTATTGTTATAAATGTAGAAAGATTATGTTGATATTTCATATAAATTTAAGAATTATTTGGTAAGGTTTTAATATAAGTTCAAATATTGGATTTAAAATCTACGAATAAAAAATATAATATGAATATATTGAGTGGTTCGAAAGTACAATTTTATTTCAAATATAAAAATAATTCAATATTCAGTTTTATAGAAAACATGTTTGGAAGCAACGGGGAATATGAGCCTCATAATATATGTTATTTCAATTTATAAGTTATGTTAAAATAAACTATTTGTAAAAAATATTGTAATATTGGACTCATTGTGATCGTATTTCAGGAAACTTTATAATGATATACTTTCTAAAAATTAAATATTTCATCTGATTTAAGTATATGTTAAATTAAAATAACAGTTATAATATTTTTGCCATTATTAAATAGTTTAAGGGTTTAAAACTGAAATTTTATATATATTTATAAATATAATCCTATTTTTGGGGGTCATTTTAAAAGTTTTTAGTTAGTGAGAAAGTATTATATATTGGATAAATCTTGATCGTTTTAAAAATATTAATGGTAAACTAAAAAAATATTTCATTCCATTTGTGAAAATGTCAAATTAATACAGTATCTCAAATACTTTTTGTCTTTATTAATAGATAAAGGTTAAAAATTGAAAATGGTTAAAACATTTATTAAGTCACACTTGTTTTAGGGGGTGTTTATAGAAAATTTTACAAACTTTCTTATGCAGTTTTCTAAACGGCGTTTATGCAATTTTTTAAACGGCGTTTCAAATGGTCGCATTTGGGGAGCAACAAATTATTATATTAAAAATAATAAATAATAAATATATATATTCATATCAAATCAAAGACCAATACAAAAGCATGGAAATGGACGGATTAATCAAACAAAGACTACCTTAAAAAATTAGTTAATTAACCTCTGTTTCAAAGGGATGACTACGAGTCTACGACAATAACAACAATAACATAAATTATGGTGGAGGTAATATAGAGAGTCATATTTCTATACGAAAGTTAAAAGACTGTTTATCAGAATCTCCAGTTAGAATGTTAGATGGAAATAATTAATAAATAAATAAAAATAAGAATAAGAATAAAAGATAATAAAATAAAGTGAGCAATATCATGAGTATGTAGATACATATAAAAGTTAACAAATGAAAATATGACATATAAAACTACCAAGTTTAAAATATCACGTAAACATATAAAACTTGTAAATCATGTAACTATTTAAAAATTAAAACATATAGAATATTTGTATAACATGTGGAGCAGGTAACATACATAAAATAAAATATAATATATAAATTACATGCGAAGAATGTTAATACTACATATTTAAAAGATAGTTAAAGATATAAAACATGCAAAACATGTAGGAGATGACATTAAATACATGTAGACCTGGTAATGGATCGGGTTTGGAGCGGATCGACCTTGATCCAAACCCTTTTAAAAAATTCACAATATGATCCATACCTGTTCTGTGATCCGCAGGGTTTTTCAAAATCAAACTCATACCCTTATCTGCCGGATCAACGGATTTCCGGCCCATTTACCCGGCCCATTATAAAGATAAAAAGTTACAACTATTATGCACTCCGCAAAGTATTTTCAATAACTAGAACATGAATATTTAATATTATACCACATGTCTTAAATAAACCAAGTGTCAATATAGATTAATACTCAGAAAAACATATATTAAATAAAATAAATGCTTAATATAGGAAACATGCATAAGAAAATATAGGTATCGAGACGCATCTTAAAAAATTCATGTTAAGTCAATAACGTGTAAGGCTTACAAAGGCAGAAACCCCAAATAAAAAAGCCCATTTGTTTTTTCTTTAAGCCAGTATACTCTTTAATATAAAATATATTATATTTTCATAAAATTACTAGCGGGGCGGGTCATAAACGGATCGGATCAATATTGATCCATACCCGACCCTTTTAGTAGAAGGGTTAATGGGTACGGGTCGTTAACGGGTAAACGAATCACAAATTATGATCCAAACCTATTTAATTCGTACGGGTTTGGAGCGGATCAGGGTCAAAACCCGCTCCATTGCCAGGTCTAAATACATGTAAACATATAGGTCTATCTATCATTCCTAATACTAATCATCCAAGAACAGATCATTTCTGAGATAATGTTTCAGAAAATTTAAAATCATTCAGATTCATCTTGATTCTTGATAACAGGTCATATTATAAATCATTAGTTGGTTGCGTTAATTTAAAACGTAAATTAATAAAACTTATAACTTTTTAGCGAACAAAAAAGTATTCCAATTTTGTTCATTTAAAATAGTATTGATTGAGAATGCCTTTACTTAATCAGCTTTCTTGATATGTTAAAGTGTTAAACTGAAGATAACAATATTGGCATTCCATTTATAGATATGTGATCCAAATGCAAACATAACTACTTCAGTTCAGAACATGAAAATATATAAGAAAGTAATCTTTTCGTTCCCACCTACTTTTGCACCTTTTAATCTTTAATAAAGAATATATTATTTAACATGTGGAAATCAATATGCATGACAAAAGTGTCAATTTTAATTTTCTTGCCCAAATGATATAAAGTTTCAATAATCAAATGTTAGGCATTCAACCTAAAATAATGAGTTATTTGTGGAATTGTGGTATAAAAGATTGCTAACTTCTTTATTGGTCCAATTCTCGTTTCAAATTATATATTAGACACGACATTTTTAAGTGTGATTTCTATAACGGTCTGGTTTTTGTTTCTAATTTTCATGCATAATTTCGATTCGGTTTCTCCTGTTCAAAACCGAAAAAGTTGAAAAAAATCAGAAAATCCCGATTCAAGACATCATCGGTTTGAATTTGATACTCGGTTCGGTAGAAACCAATTTCTCAAATATATCATGCACATATTATCAATGATTTTATGGTCAAATATGTGGGCTACATGTCATCATCCTTCACATCAACAACAATTCAAACACTTGAAGAAACCTATTTTTTTTTTCAGCTTAAAGTGCAAAAAAGTCAAATTACTTGCATATTAAAACAAAAACTTCACCGTTGTATTTCTTCAAGTAACTAACAAAAACATTTTGTAACAAGGGATTACATAAAAAAAACAAAATCTATATCAACAACATATACATTTGAAATTTGTTTTGTATTTCTTTCTATATATATGTATATAAAATCAACGAATACGGCTAAAGTGAGCAAACGGCTCGGTGGCGGTTTTCAGGCCAGCTTTAGCCGCCACTTCCGGGCTCCCGAAAACATTCCAAAATCTCAACGTCTCGTCACCAGCAGCAGATGCAACCGTACAACCATCGGGACTCTGCAAAAAACACACAATTATCATCATTGACCAATGTTTGACTTTTTGACTTTGACTTTTGACTTTGACTTTTGACTTTCTAATCAATTTTGACTTTACCTGTGCCATGAAAAGAACTCTTGAAGTGTGACCCGTAAGTTCCGCCATCTTGACCATCGACGGGTACTTCCATAAAGTCAACTGGTTTTGACTAAACCCATGTGAGCTCAACAACTCGCGCTCGTTTTTATTCCACAAAAGTGCACACACTTGCGAGCCCGTATCAACCGAATTCAAACACGCACCAGTGTGTGTGTTCCAAAACTTTATACATTTATCACCACCACCACCACCCGAGGCCAAAAGATTGGCCTGAAACGGGCACCATGCTAGAGCTTTGACCGCTGCAGTGTGGTCCTCGAGCCGGTGGAGATATTGGGTCGGTGAGTTGACCGAGGCCATTGACCGGTCCCAAATGTGGAGAAGATTGTCGTTTCCACCACTAGCTAGCTGTTGACCGGATGTTGACCATTTCAGCCCGCAAACTTCTTGGTTGTGGCCCGAATATGTTTCGACGATATGTGATCGGATTCTGACATCGTTGTTTACGATCCGACCGTCCATTCCGCCAGTTGTCAGAATGTGGTTGTTCCAATCTAAAGCTCCAACCCGAGATTGATGACCTCCTTTTAAAGTTCTCAACTGTAATAAACAAAAAAATTAGAAAATATTCATCAAAATACAAAATTTATAAAATATTCATCAAAATACAAGAAGATTATGACCTCCTTTTAAAGTTCTCAACTGTAACAAACAAAAAATTTAGAAAATATTCATCAAAATACAAAATTTAGAAAATATTCATCAAAATACAAGATTATGACCTCCTTTTAAAGTTCTCAACTGTAACAAACAAAAAATTTAGAAAATATTCATCAAAATACAAAATTTAGAAAATATTCATCAAAATACAAGATTATGACCTCCTTTTAAAGTTCTCAACTGTAACAAACAAAAAATTTAGAAAATATTCATCAAAATAAAAAATTTAGAAAATATTCATCAAAATACAAAATTTTAAAAAATATTCATCAAAATTTAGAAAATATTTATCAAAATACAAGATTGTGACCTCCTTTTAAAGTTCTCAAATGTAACAAACAAAAAACTTAGAAAATATTCATCAAAATACAAAAATTTAGTAAATATTCATCAAAATACAAGATTATTTACCAATCTGTTTGCTGTGGAATCCCAAAGTTGGACATCGGAATTGTTGAGCCCGATTGAGATGTGGCGACCATCTGGGGCCCATTTGACACTTGTAACGGGCCCGCTTTCGTCATCAACTGTCACGAGCTCTGAGGTGTTGCCATCTGTCGCATCCCAAAGATACACTGTGTTGCCAAGAGCAATTGCAAGAACATTGCTGCTTCCCCAATCCAATAAATTCAAGTAATAATCATCTACAAGATCTGGTGCATCTAATGTTCTTTCTGAAGTCTACATAACAGATAAAAAAAATCCAATTTTTAGGGCTTTAAAACAACACAATTACAGAATTACACAATTTTTACTTTTTAGGGTTTAAAAATTAAAATTACCTGAGGGATGTATCTACGGGCTTTTACGGGTTTCGATTGCTGAACTGAAGAAGAACAATCGGTTGGAAATGCGTTTATTGGGGTTGGTGGCTTGTTCTTGAAAGCTAGAATTCGGGTTCTGTTCATGTTGAATGTATCTGCTAAATGCTTCCTGTATGCTTCCTTTGCTGGTGAGCTGTTCATAGGGTTTTCCTTACCTTTTTTAGCTTCTGTGAGCATGTAATGAGCGTAATCGAAATCCATAGCTGATCTGTTCGGTATGAATCTATCCAACTGCACATGATCGAACAAAAAAAACCCTAATTTAGTAATTAATCCGCCAAAAAAAGCCCTAATTACATAATTAGGTATGAAATCCGTAACTGATCTGTTCGATATGAATCTATCCAACTAAACATAATCAATCGAACAAAAAAACCTTAATTCAGTAACTAATCCGCCAAAAAAAAGCCCTAATTACATAATTAGGTATGAAATCCGTAACTGATCTGTTCGATATGAATCTATCCAACTAAACATAATCAATCGAACAAAAAAACCCTAATTCAGTAACTATTCCGCCAAAAAAGCCCTAATTGCAAAATTAGGTACGAAATCAATCGCCGATAGCTACTCATAATCGATCAAACGAAAAAACACTAACTGATTGATCAAATTAATAAATATAATTTCTGAGCTACGAGAAAGGGGATTACATTTTCTCGAGAATTTTTTCTCTGGAGAAATTGGTCCTGAAGGGGACATCGTGATTGTGATTTGGTAGCTGAAGAACTTACAGATCCTGCATCCATTATGTTAGCACAAACAGAGATATATATATTTATATAATGAAAAACAAAAAAATCAGAAAATCCTGCAAAAAAGATGTTAGGTCAAGAAGCAATGAACACAAATGCGATTAAAGAAACGGAAATCAAAGAACTGCAGGGTATAATGCGATCGTTAGATGCTTAGAGGGCGTTGAGAGAGAATTGTGTGATTTAGGGGGTTTTATATGATGTAAAACTAGGGTTTGAGTTGTGACGGTGTTTTGTGGTGGTGTAGCGGCGAGACGATGTAACGGCTAGTTTTTTAAATGTATCCGTTGTGAATTGGTTTTACAAATATACCCTTGTTGGGTCTTTGGCAAGCCAACTTACGGAATAGGTAAATGTAAATTTCAAGAACTAAAAAAATTATAAATGAATCATATGAGTTTTTTAGTTTATACTAGCAGGTTACCTGCACAATGCGGCGGCAAGTACCTTTTGACTAAATTTGGCGGCGATCAAGTAGTGGGTGATGACGACAGTAGTGATGCGGATAGTGGCTGCTGGTTGACCGGACGTTTTAAGTTTATGCGTTATGTTGGATTTTTTTTGGGATAAAGCAAAGTATCAAGTAGATTAATTGGTTAACACACAGTCCATACTCGCAAAAGGTCTTGGGTTCGAATCCCCTAAGCAATATTTTTTTTATTTTGTGATGTTTAAGATGTTTCCCAAAGTAGAAATTTAAGATTAAGTTTAAGATTAAGACCTTCTAAACTTAGAAGGCCTAAATGCTTTAAGAAGAGTAAGATAAGATAAGATAATCAAAATTAGTGCTAAAAACTAAATCGAAATGCCCGAACCATATTTAAAACCGATAGTTCGGTTTCTATTTTTTTTGTGCAAATGTGAAAAGCAGTTAGTTTGGTTGTGGTTAATGCTCCAAAACCGAATTGCATTAAGCATGGAGCTTTTACGTATTTTTTAATATTATTAATTAATATGTAATCGGTTTTCATTCTAAAACGGCTAGTTTCAAAACGTATCTATTGTAAACCGGTTTTAGACATGTACAATTGGTGGGCCCGCGTAAGGTTCAAAAACGACAACGATTAGGTTGTGTATATCACGAGATTTTGCTCAGCCACCCACCATGGAAATCCATTACAATCATATTAAAACATAAGTGCAGAAAAATTAAAGCAGTCAGTACAAACATATTAAAACATAGGTTGTGGTGGAGGAAGTAATTTATGTTGTATATAAATCATCTCCCTAACAGGAATATCTTTTGTTTAGAAAAAAGAAAAGAATAAAGCTCCCAAACAACATAAAATCTTTTTATACATTATGTCAATACTTAGTACTTACTCCACATGGTGCAATGCACAACTACCCAAGGCTCATGTGTTCTCTAAATATACAATTTCTTTCATAAAAATCAAAATGATCAAACATGAACAACTTCATTGAACCGAACCGAACCTAACCTAACCGTTATGGTTAGTCGAAACCCGAGGTGCTAGCCGCTTTCACATCTTTTAGGGTGCTGGCTAACCAATCTAGACCCTCGTATAGACCATCTCCTTTAAGTGCACATGTTCCTTGAATATGCCATTTTCGGTTTTTCAGTTCATATAATCCTAATCCTTCACATACCTCCATTGGTGCCATTGCTCCTTTCTGCAAATAAAATCTTGTAATTATTACACATTAAAGATTAATAATTTATATATGGCCAAAATGCATTTTACTACCCTGAACTTGTGTAACTAGGTCTTTTATTACCCTGAACTATTAAAAGTGTAGGCATGGTACCCTGAACTTGACAAAATGGTCGATTAAGTACCCTAACTCACTAATTTGGCCTTGTTTTTTCGCTACTTTTGACGGACTAAAAAATATACGTTCATCTCAATAAATTGATATTAGAAGCAAATCTCGTGAGAAAACAAGGCTAAATTAGTGAGTTAAGGTACTAAATTGACAATTTTGTCAAGTTCAGGGTACTATGCGGCTGCACCTTTAATAGTTCAGGGTAGTAGAGGACCTAGTTAGTCAAGTTCAGGGTACTAAAATGCATTTTGACCTTTATATATAACATCATATTTCTTTTTGTTCAAGAAGTATATATATACTTATATAGGATTATAGGGTTGAGTTCATTTCAGAACAAAAAGAACATGAAACCAAAAGTTCACATGTGAACAAACTCAATCTCAGCCCTTCATTTTTTGATCCAAGATTCTACTGAAGTGATATTAGAACAATTTAATGCAATAAAATAGTGTTATTTGAAGTGTAAGCATACCATGTCTTGTTTGTTTGCAAAAACCAAGATGACACAGTTAATCATGAAAGGATCATTGATAATAGCCTGAGAACAAATAGAAAAAAAGGGTGAGTGAGAGGTGGCAAAATGGGCGGGTCGAGTAACGGGTTCGGGTCAAAATAGGAACTTTTTGGTACCCGTTGAAACGGAGCGAGTTTGTTTGACATTGACCCAAAACATTTTTTTGTCAAAAAGTCAACTTTTTTAGTTGTGTGAAATCTAATTTTTTTAAATGACTTAAAAGGCTGTATTTTTATTTATTTTTAATACCTTTTTAATTTACCTGTTTGACCCGTTATAAATAAATTAGTACCCGAATCAACCCAATTATAAGAAAATGGGTTTGACCCATTATAGACAAAATACAAATATAATACCTGAAACTCAGCTCTCGCTTTGCCTATTCTTTCTCGGTCCAGTGAGTCAACAACATAAATCTGGACATAATAATCTCCATATAATACATATCATAAAGAAACAACAAATTTTATACAAAAAACAAGATACTCTTCAAGTAGATTTAATAAATAAAAGAGTGAATTACAAAAAATGTCCCTGACAGTATTCAGATTCTACGTTTTTGTCCTAAACTTTTTTCCGGGTTTTTTTGTCCCTGTGGTCCCCATTTTTCATTTATTTTGTCATTTTCCACCTAAATTGACCAAATTTTTTATTTTTTATTTATATGAACTTTTTCATTTATTTTTTCCGAACATTTTCTCTCTCTTTATCTCCGGAAATTTACAAAATGAGATGAATTAAAAATAATGGTATTTTGGTCAATTTAGGTGGAAAAAGACGAAATAAATAAACAAATGAGGGCCACATGGACAAAACACCCGGGGAAATTAAGTTTAGGGACAAAAACACAGAATCCGTAAAAACGCAAGGGGCAATTTCTGTAATTTACTCAAAATAAAAAAATAAAATAAAAAAACTGTTAAACACAACAAAGATTGTGATTATCTTACCAATCCATTTGTGTCATTAAAGTAATGCCTCCACAAAGGCCTTAACTTCTCTTGGCCACCAACATCCCAAACCGTGAAAATCACATTCTTATACTGAACCTTTTCCACATTAAAACCTGCCTCAAAAAGAAATAGTCTCAAATCTTTGACCCTATTATTTATTCTGAAAAATGTTTTTTGTAATTTATGGCTAACCCTAATCGCATAAAAAGGAAAATGCCATCTAAATACCAAAACTGTGCCCAAGATTTTGACCTAAATTTTGGTCAAAAGTAGAGTGTGTAAATTGTAATATCAAGTATTTTATCCTCATTTCAGAAAGACTTACCAATAGTAGGGACAGTTGATAAAACTTCTCCAATGTGCAGCTTGTATAGTATGGTTGTTTTCCCAGCTGCATCTAGCCCAAGCATGACAACCTAATTATGCCAAAAAATGATTCAAATAATTTACATTAATCATAATTTAAGGTAATTAAGTACACCTGAAGTTGAAGAAAAAATCAAAGCCAAAGATCACAAGAATTATACTGTAAAAGCTGAAAAAGAAATTTATGAAAACCGAAACTGAACAACAATTTTAAATGATAACACTATGATATAACTTCAAAAACTGAAACCTGGTCAATTATTGATAATTAGTTAACCACACAGATGAAGACTGGAATTGCATTCAAAAGTAAGCAGAAAACCAAATCATTCATAACCATAGACATAAAAACTATAAGAGGTAATTGATCTACAAGTTCACAGCTGGATCAAAGATGGAAAGATAATAATTAACCTAATTAACCTCAGTTTATAACATACGGTACCAAAACACAAGTACAAAACCCTAGATTCTTACACAAAACATTCACAAATTCGAATTAAAACAAAAAACAGTACCCGCATCTCGCTGTTGCCAAAAAATGCATCAAAAAGCTTGCGAAAAACTTGTCCCATGGCTGACGGAAAACAATCAGCTTCCTATTAGTTAGTTTTCCTTCTAATTCCTCTTTCACGATTACGATGAATTATTGGTTTTGATATAAAATCGCTGGAACGATCAAAACCCTAGGAGAACAGCTGAGCTTTGCAGATCGAGAGATATGAAAATTTTAGGAATCGAAGATCGAATAACAATTAGAATTGGGTGGGAATATGGTAGCGTTGCTTCGCAGAATCTTCTTACTGGCGAGAAATTTGCATACGAATGTCGTAATTATCATCTTTTCTTTTTTATTTTCTGAATTTAATGAATTCAATTAGGGTTCTCGACTTTGTCAGCACATTCTTTTTACTTTTTATTTTTTTATATATTAAAACTGAGTTTTAAAAGGTAATGGTAGGGGTGTGCATGGGGCGGTTATAGGCTCAAACCGAACACGATCCGCTAATATCGGTTTTAGGATTTTCAAACCCAATGGTTTCGGTTTCTAACAGTTTCGGTTTTAGCGGTTTCTAGCCTTTAACGGTTCGGTTTCGGTTTTGAAACCGAATCCACCTCGTTTAAAACATTGATATATAATTTCATGTACTAATCTTCATTTTTCCAAAATTACATACAAATTTCAGTAACAATATCTAATTTATAGCATTAACTTCAATGCCTAATAATATATTTCAACAATGAATACCATTTTCCAGCCCAAAATTCAAATTATAAGCGTATTTTGTAACATATAATAACGATAAAACATTAATGAACCATGGTAGATGGACTTTCAAATATTTAAATAGGTTGACTTCTATTTAATAAATATAAAATTAAAAAAATATATAATATATTAAATATTAGCGGGGCGGTTTCTTAATGGAGCGGTTTTTGGTTAAAACCGAAACCAAACCGAATCCATCGGTTTTTTCAAAATCTAAAACCAAACCGCCGGTTTTGAAATGGTTTCGGTTTTAACGGTTTGGTTTTGTCGGTTTTAACAATTTGGTTTCGGTTTTTTCGGTTTTTATGCTCACCCCTAGGTAATGGTGTGCATGTGAGTTGATTCCTAAAATGTGGAGACAGTTATTGACTATTATACAAGTTTTTAATGCTTGTCTTGACATGTAACCCTTATATTATCATTTTCTTTTAGATTTAATTTTTATTCTAAATTCTTAAAAACCCCGTTTATCTATCTAAAAAGTGAGATCGGGTGATGATTTTTTTTTCGGTGAGCACTGCGAGAACAATTCTCAACCAATTTTTTTTTTTTAAATTAGGATTATTTTCAGAATTTTGGATCGTTGTCATCCTCATAAAGATCTTAAAATTCTGACAATGATTCATTGCTTCTAAAATAATTGGTTGAGAATTGTCCTCACAGTCCTCACCAATTTTTGTATCTTCACCGGATCCTAACCCTATCTATCTATATACGTCATTTTTAAGTTCAAAAACAAAAATATAAAATAAGAAATTATATTTCTTCAATCTTTTCTTCCTAGTTATGTTTCTGCTCACTCATAGATTAACATGTATAATTCATTAATTCTCTTTCCTTTTATCATCACTTAATATTAACACTTAGCGTGATAAAACACGCAAGCACATAAGTAGGCACAAATAGTAAGCATTAATACCATCTCTTTTATAAAATCACTGTATTTATCTAAATTCTATTAGAAAAATCAAACTTTTTCAGTCCAAACATATTTTATGTGCAACTAGTAACCATTAATCTAAACAATCCGTAATATGCAATTAGTAGCAATTAGTAGCTAATATTTATTTAATAATAAAAACGATGAAAAAAACATAATTCAATTCCAAATGTAGCAAAAATCATTCCCAACCACTAATAATCAATCACCAACATGTTTAAAAATGGTATCATTACATTACATTACGAGTATTTCTAAACACAAACCGACAAACCATATTCTCATTGACTACAACGTCTATGACCGTTGACCAAACAATCACTATAATATTCCTAAATAACAACCAATTGCCACTATTACTACTACTGCTATTACTGCTCTACACAACCGAGCCCACAAATAGTGAAAAATTTGAGCTAAAGTTTTACACCAACATAAAACCGTATAATTTTAATTTTTTTTAAAATGGGAGAACGAAAACTAGGGAATCAATCACCGCTCCTCCACAAATGTAACAAAATAAAAATAAAATAAAAACCGATTTAAATTAGCTACAAATTTGATATAATTAGCATTAATTAATTTTACGTGTCAACCATTTCATCTTGAATCTCGTTGGGTGCAATAAGTCCTGGAATGCTAAGCATTCGTTGTCTTTCTCTTTCCTTTTGAGCAGCTGCTTCTTCTGCGTATAGATCCTTGTTATCCTACAAATTAATATAAATTTAATGATTATTATATCATAAGTTAATTATATGTACATGTAGCTTTGTAATAGGTGGCAAAATGGGCTGCCAGATTGGCAAAATAACTTTATAATTTAATATTTTTTTAAAAACAATTGTGCATGACAAATGACCAAAATACCCCTGCACGTATAAAATATGTGATTAATATTGACCATTAATTATTATTGATCAATGGTTGAGATGTGTCCCCTTGGGACTAAAAAAATATTTTAAAAAATACATTTTTTTTCAATGAGGTGGTTAATTAAGCATTTGAAAACACAGTGACTTTCGACCCATTTGACCCGTTTCCATTTTAGAAAGTTTCAAGATTAACCCGTTTGACCCAATGAAAGTCAAAGCAATATCGCTTACCTGTGCTGAAAATTCTTTTGACTGCACAAGAAAGTCCCGTATGTGATTTTTGAATGTGGAAAGATCTGCTCTTGACTCGAAAAGCCCGTTTACAAATTTAGTGACCTGAGAATATAGTATCCGTTAAATAAGTATTTTTATTTAAAAAAAATTTAAAAATTTTAAAAAATATGTAAATAAAATATAATTGATTGAATTACCTCAGATACTGGAATATTGGGAAAAGAAGCACCTAGAAGTTTAATAGTATGTTCTTTAACAAACATTCCATTGTTGGGATATGGATATTGAACAGTTGATGCATCCCATAAAGGCTCCGTTAAACAACCAGATTCGACCTGAAATTAGGTAATATTACAAAGATGGTCCCTCAGGTTTACACTATATACACTTCTGTCCAGAAACTTTTATTTTTTTTTATAAAGAGTAAATTACAAGGATGGTCACTCAGGTTTACACCAAATACACTTCTGTCCAGAAATCTTTTTATTTTTTTTATAAAGAGTAAATTACAAGGATGGTCCCTCAGGTTTACACCAAATTTCACTATGATCCTTTACTTTAAAAATTGCACTGGTAGTCCTTTTTTTGGAAACCTTTTGCACCTGCAGTCTTGCAGTCTTAGCATAATGTTTGTTAAAAAAATATTACACCGGTAGTCCTTTGTCCGTTAAAATATTTAACGGACGTTAGGCTAAAGGACTGTGGGTGCAAAAGGTTTCCAAAAAAAGGTCTATCAATGTAATTTTTTAAAGTAAAGGACCGTACGTGAAATTTGGAATAAAGCTCAGGGACCATCCTTGTAATTTACTCTTTTATAAAGAACTAGTGTGCACATTACGAATATAAAAATTAAATATGCACTTAACGCGAGCCCGTTCCCATTTTCCATTTAAGTTGTTACTTTTTAAATTTACATGTTTGACCAAAATCAGTAATTTTGGCCAACTATAAAAATTATTTTTTTATGTATAATTAGTGAGCCAACTATGATTACAGACATTATATTAAGCCGAAAAAAAGAACATAATTTATGTAAAGAAAAACATACATACCAGACAGAATAAATGTCGTAGCACTAAAACATGCAATTTAAATCCTGGTTTGTGAAATGTGTCGGTCAACACAGCAAATATCTCCCGAACAATCACCACAAAATAAGACCGGTAAAACTGATTACAAAACTCTGAATTCTGCAAAAAAAATAAAAAAATAAAATAAATAAATATAATATAAACATATACTTCCTCCGTATCAAAATAAGTGACACAAATTGGCTTACACGTTTTTTGAGGTAAAAGATTAAAGTAGAGGTTAAAATAGATTAAAGTACATAGTTAGTGGAGAATAAGTCCCACTTTTCTTAAATAAAGTGATATTAATGAGTTTTAAAAGTAAAAGTAAGGGTATAAGGGTAATTTCACTTTATTAAAGTAGATAGTTAGTGGGTATGGGTCCCACAATTTTTACCAAATAAGGAAAGTTTTCAAAGTGTGTCACTTATTTTGATACACCCCAAAATGGAAAGTGTGTCACTTATTTTGATACGGAGGAAGTATATAAGACCAAGTGTGACACAAATAATACCTGGAAGTTTTTAAGCATTTCCAATAAAAGAATCAGACCAGTTTCAGCAATATTCCTTTCAGTGTGTCGAAATGCCCACATAACAGAATCCATTACAAGCTTTAATTGCTGATGCAGAAAATATATAAATAAATAAATAAAATAATAATTACAAATTGATGAAAATTTTGAAAATAAAAATGGTGAAAACAAACCTCGGGTGACAAAAGGATTAAAGCTTGAAAACAATGTGTAGCAATGGCCCGAAGTAATGAAAAAAATTTGAGTCTGTGTTCAGGGTAATCTTCAAAGTTTTTGGTTATCATCTGTTAAAATACATTATAAAATATTATAATTTTAAATAAATATTATAAATTATAAAAAATAAATACGTTAATGAAAAGATTATAACCTCGAGAGTGCACTGGAAAACAGCTTCAAATATACGAGGAACATCGTCTATCATTGCACCCTTGTACCTACATTCCATATTATTATTAATAATAAATCAGAAATTCAAAAATAAGTGTTTATAACCGAACTGCTTTGACCCGTTTCGACCCGAACTAGTGTTGACCCGTATTATTACAAACAGAGAACATACTTGTTTATAATTGTGGTAAAGTAAAAATTCAAAAATAAGTGTTTATAATTGAACTGCTTTGACCCGTACTAAAAAATGACCCGTTTTAACCCGAACACGTTTTGACCCGTATTGTTACAAACAGAGAACATACTTGTTTATAATTGTGGTAAAATAAAAATTCCAAAAAATTGATTGCAGTGGAACAGTTTTGACACGTACTAAAAAATGACCCGTTTTGACCCGAACGAACTTTGACCCGTTACAGATAGAGAACATACTTGTTTATAATTGTGGCAAAAAGAGACAAAACTTCAGATTCTCTAGCATCAGGCAAGTTTCTTGCATAATCACCAAGAACAGGGTCCATCATTGGTGGAACAAACTGTTTTCCAATTTGTGGTTGATCTTCAGCTTTATCCAAAAATGTCTCAATAAGCTTTAGGGTTTCTCTTTTCACTGACCTGTTAAAAAAATATATAAAATTAAAAAAAAAAAAACTTTTAACGCTACCAGAAGAAATATAATATATAATTATTACCTTAGAAGCTTCACATAAGAAGTCCTTGAAGCATAGGGCCCACCTTCAGCAATGCCAGCTGATATAAGTTCACTATACATTCTGTTTATTGCATTTAAATTCAATAAATGTTAATTATTAAGATAAAATGAAATAAAATAAAATTTATGGATATAATTAAGTTGAGTAACGTACTTATAAACATTAAGCATGTCCAAAAAGATTAGAGTTATTTGTGGTAGGAAATGTGTTCCGAGTGCACTTGCAGCACTTGTATTTGTCTGCAAACAAAAAGAAATAGATTGAATAATATTATTAAATAAATATAAAGGAAATTAAACACTATAATTAGTATAAACAAGAACCTGCAGTATGTTAAGAACAGTCCTAATAACATCTTGATCCTTCAAGAAATCTACATTGCCACGTGCATGTCCTATAATCTCAGCCCATTTCTGCATAAATGATTAAATAATAATTAATTACATGAATATGATATAACTCCATAATAAAAATATAATCTTAAATAAATATAAATATTTGCCTGATTGGGAAGATTCATCAGCCTCTGCAGATACTCGTCCCGTTTTGATGCCTCAGATTCTGCTTGAATCATTTGACCAACCTACCAGAAAAACATCAAACAAAATTGTTAAAATAATTAAAAAATTAAAAAATATTGATATATTGAGACAGTTGGACTTACAGATTCATAAAATGAATGAATCTGGTGTGGTTCAAGGTCTGCAATGGTGGTTGGAAGAGTTGTAAGAAGTTCTGAAACAAATGGCTCATTTTCTCCAACCTGTAACAAGGAATATGTTTTAAATTATTCAAAATAACCGTGTTTTTTTAAATAAAAAAAATTATGAAAACAGAAATAAAAATGTTATAGTATGTATTATTTACCTGCACTATGACAAACTTGCGTTTGCATTTCTGTACGATTTTCAAAAACGTGTCACAAGCCATATCCTGAAATCAAAAATTAACCTCCAATTAAACTTTTTATTTTTATTTCACAACAAAAATGAGTATTTAAAATAAAAACATAGAAACTAGTATTAATTATTAAAAATGATATACAACCTGAACACCTGGATGTGTTTCATGCATGAACTCAAACAACTTATTAACAACAGTTTTCAGAAACTTCCAATGGGCCCGCAAAAATCTTGGATATTGTCCAACAACATACCTAACAATATGTAAAACTCAATTTATTACGGAATCAAGGCTTAAAAAAATAAAAAAATAATAATAATACAATTAGAAAAATGAACATACATGATATTACTCGCGATAACAGCTTTGTTGTCCTTCCCTTTTGTTATTTCACAGAGGTTAAGTAGATCACGAATAACCATAACAAGAAATCTGTTTTCCTGCAAATTTATGAAATAAAATAAAAAACAATAAAATGTAATTGATATTAATACGATAAATAATACTTCCTCCGATTTAAAAATAAGTGATACACTTTCCATATATGGGTGTATCAAAATAAGTGACACTTTGAAAATTTACCTTATTTGGTAAGAAGTAGTTGGCCCCACACCCACCAACTACTTACTTTAATAAAGTAAAATTACTCATTTACCCTTACTTTTACTTTTAAACATCATTAACCTTACTTTATTCAAAAATTGTGGGACCCATTCTCCACTAACCATCCAATTAATCTAATTTAACATTTATTATCATATTTTGCCTCAAAAAATGTGAAACCATGAACGTATCACTTATTCTAAATCGGAGGAAGTAAAAAATAAAAATTCTTACCTGTTCTTCCATCATGGATCCAGAGATAGATCCTATTGCCCAACATAATGTGTTCAAGTTATTCCAATTCCAATCTTCACCATTCAGTTGTTTACTCAATTTCTTCAGCATCTGTTAACACCCCAAAATCAAATTAAAATAAAAATAAATAACAAAATAACACATAAAATAATTACAATAAATATAAGTAGTTTGATTGAAACATTACCTGCTTTTCAGTATCATCATGGTCAAGATGTGCCAAATAAATAAGTGTTTCCCTCATAATCTGCAAAATTTGTAAACTTTCTTCAGCATTAGCACTGTTTCAAAAGTCAGCCTCAGTGGCCGATTCATAGGTGCTAGGTGGTCAAACGGTGGTCAAACTCAGGTTAGGCGGTCAAAATCGATTAAAAAGTCTAGCATTGTAGTTAAAAGCTCTCTTTCTTTGTTGAAATTAATATTTTTGTATAAATTGTAGTTAAGCATTGTTGATTTGAACTTTGAAGTATTATATATGTGACTTTGACGTATAATTTCAAAATTTATAATATTTTACAAAAAACTCAAGTTAGGCGGTCAAAATCGATCAAAAAGTCAAGCATTGTATAGTTAAAACTTAAAAGCTCATTTTTTTGTTGAAATTAATATTTTTGTATATATTGTTGATTTGAACTTTGAAGTATTATATATGTGACGTTGACACATAATTTCAAAATTATAATATTTTACAAAAAACTCAAGTTAGGCGGTCAAAATTGATCAAAGAGTCAAGCATTGTAGTTAAAAGCTCATTTTGTTTGTTAAAAATTAATATTATTGTATAAATTGTAGTTAAGCATTGTTGATTTGAACTTTGAAGTATTATATATTTGACTTTGACAGATAATTTCAAAATTTATTTACAGAAAATACTAGCGCCTAGAAACTTCGGAAACCAGGCACATTAGAGAATACAAAAAAAAATTTAAAAAAATGCCCTATTTATCTTGGGATACAGAAACAAGATTTTCAGTTAGTTGTTAATCTTTGGTGTATTTTATATCATAATTTAATTAAACAATAAACTATACCTTATATTGAACAAGGACATCATTATCCTTCAAGGTTTCACGAACAATATTCCCATTTTCATCTTCTACAATCAAAACTTCTTCAGGTTTTGCCATGCGGGATATCATTAATAATCTTAATTTTGACATGGGTCCCGCATAAAGTTGTCTTCTTTGCAACAAAAGTGAACCAAGACCATCAACCATATTAGGAAGCAACGGTGTCTGCATATCAAATAAAAAATTATATTTTAATAATAATTAAAAAATAAATTAGAAAAACACGACAGTACCTGCAAACCCATCATGCTTACAGTTGCTGCAGGGTTTTCAAGATTATGGTTTGCTTCAAAAAGTTCTAACACTAAGGAGTTCCAGTAGTCCAAACAAACCTGTTGACCAAAATTGACAAATTTTATATCACACATTATAATATAAATGTTAATAAAAATGAAATTTAACAAATTATATAATGAAGAGAGAAAAAAGAATACCTTGAAAACCTCGGTATCATCGACATAAGAGATGTTTATGAGATATTCGAGTCCCATTAAAAGTGAATTAATGTTTTCTTGTGCGGATTCCAGTACACGGATATGAAACTGCATTTAAAAACAATAAATCAGATAATAAAACGACCAAAATATAATATGCGATAGTATAAAACTATAAACAAAGTAGTTAAACGTAAGTTGTAGAACAATAACTTGCCTTGTAAAATGATGTGAAAAATAATGCCAGATTCTGAATAAATGCCTGAAAAAAAGAAAAAGATAAGAATTCTAGTTGGATCAGAGGTGTAAAGAAACATGATAATAACTTTTTACAAGCCAAAGTGTGTACCTGTTCCTCACTGGATCCATTATTATATGCATTGGGTATATTTGTATTTGTTGGAAGAACATTCTATAAAAAAAAAGAATACCATAAATAAATTCAACTGAATAGAAGCACAATTGCACATATATGAAGAAAAAGAAGGTGCATAGAAGTACATAATTAATGAAGAAAAAGAACACCATAAATAAATTCAACTAAATAGAAGTACAGGTGGCAGAACGGGTCGGGTTGGGTTGGCCACAAACACTTCCTTTGTCTATTTCTTAACCTTTTTATATATAATTAATGCTTTAATTATGATTCTAAAACAACTTTTTACAACACTTAATCTAGATCTTTCACTAAAACAATTTAGAAGGTTACAGGCATTAGAAATATACTTTGACCCGTTTGACTGGACCCATTTATAAGTAAATGGGTCAAGACCGCCACCTTTTAAATTAAATTTCACATACCTGTAACTGGACCATAAATATGTTATACATGTTAACATATTGCACATTGTAGAAATTCCCGAAGTTAAGAGCTGCAACCTGTAAAAAATATTATTAAAAAAAAAAAAAATCAGCCATAAATTATCAAAAACATTATCCAAAATTTCTAGAATTATGTTGAAACTAATCATTACCTCTGTTAAGCACTGAAGGGTCAGATTACGGTATGCTGGCACAGGGAAAAATTTAAGTAGTGTTTCCAGCTGTAACATAAATAAAAAAACATCAGTTAAATCTTTTTAAAATTCACCAAAAAACTTTAAAAAAATAAATAAAAAATAATACACACCAGTGGTGACTCAAAAATATAGCCCAAAGGAATCCATGAAAGGAAAGCATGCAATGTGGCTAAAGTAGCCCTAATAAGCTCGGTTCTTTGAGATGCTGATAATACATATAAGCATAACTCATGAATGAGTTGAAACTCACTGTTCCCGCCAAAAAAAATAAAAAATAAATAAAATTAACATTAGTCCGGTATAATTAAAAAAAAAAAAAATACAGAGATTACCTGTTCAAAGATTGTTTTAGTTCTTTAATCTTTTGTTGGGTCATTTCACCCCTCGAGAAATCAAAAACCTCTTCACTTAGAAGCTGGAAAAAAAAAACAATTTATACTTAATAATTACCACCATAAACTAGAAAAAGTAAACATTTATATTTAAATATAAATGAAAGAAATGTTGTACGAATAAAAGATTTACTTACTTTTAATATAGCCATGCAGTTCTCACAAATTGTTTCACTAGTTTTTGCAGCTGTAACCAGATCAGGAATGAAGCTGCGCCACCTGGCAGGCCATTCATGCTTCAAAATCTGCATATTTAAATATTCAATTCCTAAGTCAACCATCAAAGTCAATGATATTTATACAAGTATAAAATACAATATAACCAAACAATAACTCACCTGAACTAATATAATGTTAAGTTTATTGACATACAACCTTTCTTGACGAAAAGAACCCTCATTGCTTGAAAGCTAAACAAGATATTAAAATTAATTAAATATTAATTCAAAATATTTATTAAATTATTATTGCTAAAACTACAGAGCACGAACCTTTACAATAACATCAGATATATAGTTTTTCATTCCATCTCGTTGATCTACAGGCAAAACATTCCATCTGTACTTAATAACACCTTCAAGAACCTGTATAAAGAGTATCAGCATATTTTATAACCATCAAAAAGCAACTACTAACGTATAATAAAGTTAATATTCCATCTAGACATAAGATAGAAATGCTGAGTCAGCATTGCTGACCTGTAAAGCAAAGAACTTGGTGTTTAAGTTCTGCGTGTTAGAAAGAACGTGGACCACTTGAAGCCACATGTCTGGATTATTTTGCAATTCCCGCAATATTTGATCAGCAGCAGTCCTCTGTTTTGTTAAGTGTTAATAAGCATGTCAGAAGCATAATATATAAATTATATTACAATATCAGCAAAATCAACAAGCAAAATGAGGCATCAAAAAATATAAATCATTGAACAGCATTTTGGCTTTACTTCATACTAAACTGAACTAAATTTAGCATTTTGCAGCACAAATGATTATTGATTAAACACTACCTTCTGGCTTAACTTCATATTAGCAAAACTGAACTAAGTTAGCATTTTGACTGTGTGCACATTCTTAAAAACCTAATTAAGCGATTTAATTTCCTTGAAATTTGTTTCATATAACAAATAATCTATTCCGCATTGCAGGTAAACAGATACTGCAATCGCCAGCGGAAACTTTAGGGATTTGCTGAAACGGATTACCAAAAGAACGAGAAATTTTACTTTTTTCCAATTTGATACGATATTAGCACAATTATATCAGTAATTTCAAGCACCACTGCAATTCTATGATAGTTACTTATTTACTAAACAGTAAACATTACAGTCTGTTCTACAAGCATAACCAGAAAAATAACTACTTCCAATGCACTAAAATGGAGGCAAATAACAGCTAATTAACGCCAGATACAAACCAAAACACGAATCAAAGTTCATTTTCCATAAGGAATTACAACAGTTACAAGTACGAGTAATTGGTAAAACCAATAGACGCAAACACAAACCTCGTCTTTAGATCCAGTGCCATAAAAGGCAGCAACAGTAGCATCAAGCACAGCAACATCAATCGGCTGACTTAAATCCCTAAGCTTCTCCGCCGCCATCATACAACAACAACGATCAAATTGAACGATTACAAACTAAAACCCTAAGTTGAGTACGAACGAAAGTACGAAACCCTAGAATGAAGAAAAGCACGAACAGTGAATTCACAGAAGACAGCTTCAAATTGAAGCACAAGAAAGGGTAGAAAGGAGATCGATGAGAGAGAGAAAGTAGAAGACTTTGAAATTGTTGTGGTTCCCTCTCTTTTTATAGTGCTACGAGTTGAGTAGTTCACCTGAGTTGTGTCAGTTTTGGCCTACGAGGGTTTTGAATATCAAGTGTAAAGCTCTAGAATCCCCCCTAAATTGGGGATTTTATTTTCCAACAAACCAAATTCACACTTTTTTTTAAAAAGAAGTTTCATATAACTTTCATTTTAATATAGTTTTTTACATGGATAAAGAAGGTAAATTGGCAATAAGTTGTGCCGCTATCCCTTTTTGAATGGCAAAACTAATTCTTTTAAAAACAACATTTGTGGATCTGGGTGTAGTAACATTGCTGTGCATAACACGTTGGACTTTGTTAAGAAGTTTCACCGCCTCAGGCGCAAGGAAACCAAAAGTATCAAATGCAAAATGAATGAACACATGTTGATTTTCAATGCATGCTTTCTCGTGTTTTGTCACTTTACACGAGGCGGCTTTCAAAACAGCTTGTCCCACTGTAACACCCCGACTACTCAAACCCACAAGCGGATAAACTCCAGTTAGGTCCACGCACGCGTGCTTCCCCCCAACCCATCCAAAAACTAAAAGGTCGGCAGGTCTAAGGTCTAAGTGTGGATCTTCTATCCAACGGGTCAGTCAAAAAGTTCACATGTGCTTCTTTCTTTGCGGAGATCCCGGCACGCCTACATATGTCAAAAAGGACGTCTCGAACCATATCGTGTCGGTACTTGAAGCCCGGGAGCTCTTTACAATGAACCGCATGTTCCCTAAATGAATCCAAACTTTTTTTTTCTTTTTTATTACCGTTTTGTAAATAATATTTTTTAACGAGTAAAATACTTTCAACTTTAATAAATTTAACTTTATTCGTGAAATATTAAATGAAAACCTAAACCAAATAAATTCTTATGTACAGAAAATTTTAAATAATCAGTCACATAATGTATCTTTAATTACCTAAAATTAGGGAAAATACTTATGACATGACAATTCAATTAGAAACTTGAATCAACAAACATGTACTAAATCGATATAAACTACTTGTATAATTAAGATAAAACATGATGATTATTTTTATATTTTATGGAAAACACATGCTTGTAATATTAATGTATAAACACGAAATTATATTTATATACCATAAATGAAAAATACGATAATCAAACGCCTATATAATAATTTTTTATACTTATTAGGTAATATAATCATAATAATAAAAATTGTTATGATTCTTATTTTTAGTGTTATCATAAAGGGAAAAAAATTGACAAAGATTTACATATTATACGTGTTAAATCTATAAAAAGCTTTAGTCGTTATAACTCATTATATCTATTGTTTTCTTATATTTTTTTTTAATATATTTATAATTACAATGTATCACAGAATAATGCAAAATTAGAAGCATTTAAATTTTATGTTAACATTTACTTAAATGAAATAAAATAATTTTTTCTGAAAAATTTACAATTAAAAAGATTATAATAAAATTGATTTGAACGAAACTAATATCACAATAGTTTCGATTTTTACATTATTCAATCAAATATGATTATATTATTACATAAAATCTTACTTCGCAACAAATGTAGAGTAACAAGTGTGTAATTAACGAGTTACTCGAGTTTGGGTTTGATAATATGTATATAAGTTTGAGTCGAGTTTGAATAAGGGTAGTGCTTGATTAGTTTCACGAGTCAAGGTTGAAAAATAATACTCGAGTTGACTCGCTCGAGAGCTTATTTAGAACCGAACAAGCTAATCGAACTTAGCGAGTTGAATAAATAAGTTTTTTGAGTTTGTAAATTAGTTCATTCTAAAACATTTATAGAATATAAAACGAGTATCAAGCTCAAGCTCGAGCATGAATAATATACAAATCGAGCTCGAGCTGAATTTTAAAAACTTATTCAAGTCCAAGTTGACCTCGATTGGAGTAATTATTAAACGAGTCGAACCAGAATTTCCTAAATTTAACTCGACTCAGATCGTTAATAGTTAATACCCCTAAATATGACTATACTTGTTTACTCCAAAACTAAAAAGAAAATTAGATGAAGGACTAAATATAACATTTACCAATACCTAAGGGGCCAAAATTCAGTAACTTTATCACCGTCAAATAACGAACCATGAAAACACTTGCACAACACTTGAAACCCTAATACCGGAAAAGTAATGGCCGTCTTCAACGTGGTTCAGAAGCGGCGGAGAGCCGCCATCGCCGAGCGCAAACGAGCTGTGCACGGTGATCCTTATACCGGAAAAGTCAAGCATAAACCCCAAAACACCACTATGTCTGGCAAGCGTAAGCAAAAGCTCATGAAGAAATGGCGTCGGGTATTTTAACTCGTGTTTTTATGTATTCTACAGTTCGATTTAGTCTTATTGTTAACAAAATTAATATTTTTGTATAAATTATAGTAAACTGTTGATTTGAACTTTGAAGTATTGTATATGTGACTATGACGTATAATTTCAAAATTTATAATATTTTACAAAAAAACTCGCGTTAGGCGGTCAAAATCGATCAAAAAGTCAAGCATTGTATAGTTAAAACTTGAAAGCTCATTTTTTTGTTGAAATTAATATTTTTGTATAAATTGTTGTTGAGCACTGTTGATTTGAACTTTGAAGTATTATATATTTGACTGTTGATTACGCGATTAATTAAATTTGGTAATTTGAATAATTTATTGAAAAATTGAACAGGATCAGAAAGAAGCTGTGGAAAAGGGGCTGATTACCATGGAAGATATCCAGATGGCTGTTGCTGATGGTATGTATCTATCTCTACTATCTATTTATATGTTTTAATGTAAATGTTGCTGATTGACATGAATCATAACCTAATAGTACATGGTTGTAACTTGTAACACTGACCTCAAAATCACAATTTTTTTATAGAAAAAAAAAATCCTTTTAAGTTTTAACATTATCTTTATCTTAACTATATATAATGCATTTGTGAGCTTCTCATATTAGTAAAACTAAATTTTCGACCAACACTTGCTATTTCTGGAAAAATTTGTATTATAAAAATTGGGTAGACTTGAGACTTGAACACGTGACCTTAATGATATTAGCTTTGAGTTTAACCAACTGCGTGACTATGGTAGATGTTGATTATTTATTAATGATATCGGTACAATATAATAAAGTATTTAAGGTAGTTAACGGCAATTGCCTTTTTGCTCTTATTATTTCACCTCGTATTTAAGCATTTAAGAGAGTTAATTTCAATTACATAATTTACATTTCAAATTTTATCAAAGAGGTTAACGTTCGTCGGTATTGTGTACTACCTTGATGTTTTTATTCTTTAATTCTCAGTTTTTCTAAATAAAGAATGTAAACTTGTATTAACTCAAAGTTAATGAACTGGCTTTTTTTTTCTTGAATTTTAACCATGTGTGTTGTGTTCATTTTTAATTATGTGTGAGCAAACATTTTGACTGTTGACACCATTCTTTTCACTACTGCTACTGCATTGTGTTTATCCTAGTTATATTTATTATTCATTTGTATAATTATTGTTGTGTAACCGAACAATATTGACTCATTGCTAGTTATGTATAAATATTTAATATTTAATAGCTGAGTGTTTTAATAAATATACATTTGCAGGATCAGGGACATCATCTCAAGAAGCCGGTAAATCTCCAGTAAAATTTCACATGAAAAAGAGTGTAAAAATCAGATCAAAAAAATCAATCAAGAAGGACAAGAAAGGTAGGAATTCTTGGTGATTTAAACCTCTTGTTTGACTTTGACTAAACAATCTGAATGATTTTGCAGGTAAGAACAAAAGTAAGTCAGGTAAACCGGCTACAGAGGCTTCCACAGATGTGATGATGGAATGATCGATCGACTGTTAAAAATACTGTTATTTCTATGTTATTTTTCTCAAAAAATGTTAGATGCACAAGTTCTTTTTGCTTTGTAAGAATGCTGAATTTGTTCAGAGTGTAGTGACTGCTTCAGTTTGAATTTTTGGCAAGGCTTTAAAATCCGGATTTTGAATCGGACTGGCCGATGCCTTAAAACGGTTGAACTGGTTGAAATCGGACAGTTTAACCAGATTACAATATTATTCATTATTTATAATAAGTTATGACATTTTTATAATTAATCGAAATTTAGAAAATTACCGATTATGAAGATAATTAATCTTTGAGGATTACATACAAAGAAGAAAGGCGACGATTCGTGAATGCAACATTAGGTTAAAAAATTTCGCGACGCATAGAAGCATCAAATAATATTAGATGAAAACTTAAAAAATAAAAATCTGGTCCAATCTGAATGTAACATTAGGTTAAAATATTTCGCGACGCATAGAAGCATCAAATAATATTAGATGAAAATTTAAAAAATAAAAATCTGGTTCAATCTGCTTTCTTGTGCCTGGTTCAACCTGACTTGGTAAAAGACTTCAATCTGGTCCACATCTTGCATATTAACTCGGCTACATTCGGTTACCACCACACCAGTTTTCTGGTTCAACTGGCTGGTTCGACCGAATTGTTTAAACATTAATTTTTGGTGCTAAAGTAATAATTGGCACAAAAAGTAATTTCTTAAAAGTCGCTTTCTATGGTCTTTTAACTAGGGGTGTTAAATTTGTACCGAACAAAACCAACAAACATGCTACCAACCGAACCAATTAAAGTTGGTAGCCAATATGTTGGTAGCCAGCCAGTTTGTAATCTTGGTATACAATACCAATTTGTACCAACCAACATTGTTGGTAGCCAAATAAATTGGTACCAAGTATAATTTGTATGGTACTGGTAGTCAAATTAGTGTACCAATTGTAGTTGGTACGGTACACGGTATGAAGAAAATATACATGGTACCGTACCATATTCACCCCTACTTTTAACATTAAGACCATAGAAACAACTTCCTCCGCCAATGGCCACCATTGCCGCCGGCGACTTTTATTTGTGATTGGTGAACGAAGCCACGGAGGGAGGGTGGTGAAGACTGAAGAGTATCACATGGGAAGTAAATTGGGTTTAATTGCAATTAAGCCCTCAACAACCCTTTTAAGGATATTATTATGGTATTTAAAAAGTTAAAACTTAAAAGGACTAAACTGGAACAATTAAAAAGGTAAGGGGGCGAAAAGTACAAATCACAAAACATTTCATAATTCATTTCACAATCAGATCGGATGCTACAAACACGAGAGAAAGAAGCCCTAAAATCCTCCATCAAACAATCCTTCATCTCAAATCGTTTCAATGGCGATGATCGGAGCAAAACGAGGGTATTCCATGGCTTCCAACTTCCTGAAAGCCCTAAAATCCTCTTCTTCTTCAACGTCGTTCAGACCGTTTAGCGCCGTCGTTAACAGCGAAATCGCCACCACCCACACGGCCAAATGGATGACGGTTAGTGTAATTAGTTTTAAAAAATTACTCCTTTTGGTTTGTTATAAGTGAATCGATTAGGGTTTATGTGTATAGTAATTCAATTATTTTGTTTAGGTTGTACATGTACAATGTGGGAGAATTTTACAATTAGGGCATAGATGCAAAACTGGCAAATAATTGAACCCTAAATTGATAAACTTAGGGGGTGTTTGGGATAACAACAAAAGTATACAAGCAGCTTATTGTAAAGAGCTTATTTCACCTAGGGGTATAGACATAGGTTGTGTTTGTTTGCTGTTTAATGGAACCATTCAGTGCTGAATGCTTAATCATTCAGCATTCAATGCGTTTGTTTAGAACTTAGTAAAAAGCTGCTAAAGTTTCTCACATTCAAAACAAGTTTTATACAAAGTCTCTTAATCATTTAGAGTTTAGACCGTTGAATCATTCAACACGTAATCATTTTGTTCCTATCAAACAGCACCTAGTAAACTTGTAATTATGAATCCACCAAAATGATCAATTTGAATTAAGCAATCCCATTCTGCTTATTGGAAACGGCTAATTTCACACAAAATTAGCATATAAGCATAAGCCACATTCAATGATTCAGAAAAAGAAAAAAAAAGTACAAATGGTTGTTAAGACCCTATGTTTATTGACATAACAATGCCTACTTTTATGTTACATTTGTGTAATAAACTAATAATTCAATGGGTGAATAAGTAAAAGTCGGTCCACCATCTTCAAGCGATTAATCGGTTTCTAGGCATGTATCGTAAATTATAAATGAATTTATTTTTGAGAAAAATGATTATTAGCAATGTTGACCGAGTTGACCGAATTGACCGATATTTACAACACACACACACACGCCTAATTGTTTCATTCATTGTGATTTACAGGACCCAACGAAGAAATCACCAATGGAGTTGATCAATGAAGTCCCACCCATTAAAGTTGATGGCAGGATTGCAGCTTGTGAAGGAGGTTATTTTATTTTCTATTTTCTTAGTTTTTTAAATACCATCAGTAAGATTTAGGGGGGGGTGTTTGGATTCGTGTTTTGGAAACGGTTATCTTATAATCGCGACTTAAAAGTCGCAATAATTAGTTTTTGGTGTTTGGACTTTGAATTAATAGATTCTGCTTCTGATTAATTAGGAGTCAAATAATCAGTTGTATACCATCTGCACCAAAACTAAAACTGATTATTCTACCTTTTTTTAAACTTAATCTCCCCTGATAATGCCCTTTTTGGTCATTTTATCTATTAAATTCTTAGATAATCACATTTTCAATACAGCCAGACATAATTAACTAATTATTACAACTTCAAACAACATAAGCACATTCAAACACCATCTTATTATTGTTATTATTAGGGTATTATTGTTATTATTAGGGTTTTGATAATGACAACCCTAATAGTTGTCATTAAAACGTTAAGACATCCATAAAAAACTTGTACATCTATTTATAACCGATTCTTAGAATTTTAGGAATTACTTTCTCAAAAATTAATGTAGAATTTTTAATGCATTTAATGATAGTCCTTAAGGCTGTCATTATCAAAACCCTTATTATTATAATAATAATAATAATAATAATAATAATAATAATAATAATAATTATTATTATTATTATTATTATCTGATTGTAATTATGAAATAAAATATAATCACTTTTATAAAAAAATAAATTTGTTTGTTGTTTTTTGATGATTGCAGACACTAATCCTGCACTCGGTCATCCCATAGAATTCATATGTCTTGACAAGAGTGAGCCAGCTGTCTGCAAGTATTGTGGTTTACGTTATGTTCAAGATCATCATCACTAAATTCAATCTTGAAATACCTGTTTTACCCCTGCAAGTTTCCACCTTTTTACTTGGCAAGTCCAGCCTTTTGTTGTTCAGGAAAACAATGTACTATTAATACCTTTATAATGTTTCTTTACATGCTTTTTGCAAATAAGGATACAATTTGGTGTATAATTTGATACAAAATGACATTATGTTCCTTTTGGCTAAATAGATGATTGAAACAATTTAGGGTTTGTAAATGACCTAATTAATAATTGGGCTGGTTTAGGTTAACCTAAAGATACATTGAAAAAAATAGTATAAAATACAAACTCAGTTTTTCTTTTATAAAAGATCTCACTTATTTTATAGTTGTGTATAGTGTATATGTACGTCTTATTATATAGTTGTGTATACTGTATAAAATACGATTTGTTTTTTGGACCATGCAAAGGTTCTAGGTCATCAACACACCTAACCTTGTTTAATAAACATGCTTTATTTAGTTCAATATTTTGACAACTAAATGAGAATTAATTTATACATCATCTATACCACAATGTACATGTATTATTGAAGATTATACATATACATATATCATATAAAGTAATTATTGTGATGTATAAATTAAAATAAAGTCACCACCTTAACTAAATATGTCAATAGGATCCATTTATCCACACAGACTTAAAATGCCAACTCTAATTGAATTAGGATGTATTTGTTTTCAGCTTAATGGAACCATTCAAGATTTACGCTGTGTTCCCGAGTTTGAATTAAGAGAGAAAAGAAGAGATTTGAGAAGATAATTAATTTTTATCATGTTCCAGAGTTTGTTATTAAAAGAAGAGAAAGGAAGACGAGAGAAGTTTTTTGTCATTATTTCTCTCCTAATCTTCCTCCCAAAAGTGGGAAGATTTGGAGAGAAAGGAAGTTACATTTAATGAAAAAAAGTTATATTTACCAAATTATCCCTCATATTTCCTAATTAATCTACATTTTAAGGCTAAAAGTGTAAATTTAATAACTTTCTTCCTTTCTCTCCAACTCGGGAATACAAAAAAATATAATTTTCCTTCCTTTTCTTTCCGACTCGTGAACACAAAGAAGAACATTAATTTCTTTCATAAATTCCTTCCTTTCTCTTCTTTTCCTTAACTTTCTTCTCTTTTCTTTCATTTAAAAACTTGGGAACATAGTGTTAGTGCGTTTGTTTAGCGCCTCTGAATGAAGTATATGTTGAATGGGACAGCAAAAAGCTGTTGAATTATGCTTCCTTAGAACTTATGCTGAATCATTAAGCAGTCAGAATTCTTTTAAAAAAGTTTCTCATATTCAAAATAAGTTTTATACAAAACCTTAATCATTCAGACCGTTGAATCATTCGGCACTTAATCATTTTGTTCCTATCAAACAACACCTTAGTGAATTTTGTATAATAAAGTATATATGCAAGAAAAATGCTACAAAAACACAGATAAAAAAGAAACTCCCGATTTTATTAAGCAATTAATCTCGTTTAAATACCAAAAACATTAATCAAGAAAGTTTAATCTCGTCCTTAAAACAAGATCAATCCATCACCTAAAACAAATATCACCACCCAATTAACAATAATCCCCGTTTTGTATATCAATAACACGATCCTAACCGAATGGGTTGCCATCAACCGACACCAAAAACGCCACCCAAACAACCGCCTAACTAACCAACTAACTAACTCGCTGACTCAGCACCCGTCAACTTCCGCCTTTGTTGATGTTCAGCAACTTTATAATCAACAACTTCCCGAAACAAACTCGGGTCCAAAACACAATTCTCACTCCCGTAAACCGCCGCTTGCACGCTCGCCATCAATTTCGCGACTTCTCTACCCGAAAACCCGTTGGTTTTCGCAGCCGCTTCTCGAATTATATCATCGTTTATACCATTAATTTCGATTTTTTGTTGTTCCTTTTTGAAAAATTTGGAGAATAATCCCGGTTTTCTTGCGCCCGCTTTTGCAATGTATTTGTCTAGATATAGTTTTAGAAGTTTGAATCTTTCTTCTTCACCGGGTAACGGGAATTCTAGAACTTCGTCGATTCGGTCAGCGACGGCTGAGTCGAGGTCACCGGGTCGGTTTGTGGCTAGGGCTAAAACTATGTCTTTTGATTGGTCGCCCGTTCGGAAAAGAAGGGCGTTTAGGGCGCTTCTTTGGGCTTCACTCATGTAGGTTTTATTTCGTCTGAAATTAATTTATGATTTTTGTTAGCGGGTGGTGCCCACGTAAGCAAGATAGTGGTTTCATGTAAACCGGTATGACAAAATAGGCATGTGCACGGTCCAAGTTCTGAACCGAACTGCTCGGAAACGAACCGAGAACCGGGGAAATTTCTTTGATTTTGTTCGGTTTTTTCTTGATTTTGGACCGAACCGAACCGCAGCGGACCGAGAACCCATTTTTCATGAAAATTAGAACCAAGAACCTAACCAACATAAGAACCTAACCTATATAGCTCGGTTCTGTCTGGTTCTGGTTAGTTCTGTCTAGTTTGCAGAACCTAACCAACATAAGAACCTAACCTATATAGCTCGGTTCGGTCTGGTTCTGGTCGGTTCTCAGTCTAGTTTGCAGAGGCTTACAACAAAAGGTAAGTTTTGAAGTACGATACATACAATAATAAAACGTGTATAGTTTTAAAGTAGAGGTGAGTATTCGGGTCGGAAAAATCGAACCGAACCGAAAACATGTAATTCGATCGATTTTCAGTTTTTAAAATTCATCATTTTCGGTTTCGGTGCAATCGGTTACGGTTCGGTCCTCGGATAGGGATGAGCATTTGGGCTGAAAAAGTCAAAAAACCAAACCAAAACTGAACCGAACCGAAACGAACCGAAACCGAAAACATGTAATCATTCGGTTTTCAGTTTCGAAAAATTTCATCATTTTCGGTTTCTTTCTATTGGTTTCGGTTTGGTTCAATTTCTGGATCACGCTAACCCCTATATTTATGTATAGTTTATTGAGAATGTAATTAATATTTGTGAATAATAAAATAGGATTTAATAACTTACTCGCATAAAAATGCATCAGCTTCATCAATGAAAAGTAATAAACCCCGATTTGATTTCTTGGCCCAATCAAACAATTGATGTATTTTTGTAACTGCTTGGGAACCTAATGGTGCCACGTCACCACCCGTCATCAATGCATAATCAAGCCCCTATCATACATTTCAAACCATATAAGATACGGGTCAGGCAGATTAGGTAACGGGTCAAATTAGATTCTTACCGAAAAAGGTCATTTTTTTATATGGTTCAAACGGGCCTGGCAGGGTTGGCCGTTGACCCACAAAAGTTACCCCAAATCGTTGAATAAAAAAGATTTAAAAGGTTTTACGCATAAAAACAAACTTTTAGGGACTTCCAACCCGTTTGACCCATTTTTATTTTAGCTTATTTTTTTATCAGGCCCGTTTGAGATAAAACACGGCCCAAATCAACTAATTCGGCAATTCATAACTAAAAGAACCAAAACTGCATACACACAAAACATGAATTATCAACCGAAAAAAAAAGAGTAAGATATAATTTGTACCGATTTTCGGGCCAATTCTCGGGCAGCCATTGTTTTCCCTGTTCCGGGCGGGCCATAAAAGAGCATATTTCTGAACGGTGCTTGATGAGATTTTGTATTAGCAGTTGCACCAGCCAACTGTGTAATTCTTTTTTGTAAAGATGGATTAAGAATAACTTCACCAAACGCATTCCCGTTTGACCCGTTTTGACCACCACGTGAGAGAGTGCTCAGCCCGCGAGAAAAAAAGCCCGACCATGGGTATTTTCCTCTAGAAGATTCCCTGATCAATGATGGTTGACCTAATATTCGGTCAACATAACTCCAAACGACCCGAGCACCTTCTCTGTGTTGTAAAAAGACAAAAAGCTATGTCAATAAGAAATAAAAATGGAATTTAATTGTCTGCTAGACAAAAAAAGTTTAAATAATGGGCAATTAATGCACTTTTAAATAATTAAATGACAGTTTCGTCCTTTCTAGAATGTAGAAACAGAGCAATTCTGTTTTTTTTCTTCTCGTAAAGTTGGTAAATAAGGTTAGAAGTTGCTCATTACCTGAATATCATAAACTAATTATTCAACCCCTAAATAATCAGAATTAATTTCACTATAAGTCTATAACCAATCACTAGAAACTGATTATGTGTAACTTGAAAACATAACAAACTGTACAAAAAATAATTATAAATAAAAATAATTATAAATAAAACACTGTCCAAGAGAGCAACAAGAGTAAACCATTATACCTCGTTGTGTAAATTCCTGCAGCAAGAGCAGTTACACCACCAACCGCCACAACCATCTTGTTTTGATCAGTCAATATTGCACGCAATCCACCTAAAAAAACAGATTATTTAATTTTAATACCATCATTAATAAAAAAACGATATATAGTGTAAAAAGACTCTACATATTATAATAATAAACATACAATTAAAACTAATATAAGGCATCACTAATGTCTTAATTATGATTTAACGGGTTAAAAAACCACCAATAACACCATTGTTTTTGTTTTTTAAATTGTATAAAAAGGTACCTCCAATGTGTTCAAAAGTAGTATTAATTGCAGAAACCCATTTTTCTCTCTCTGCTTTGGCCCGTTCTATCAAAATCCGTTTATTAACATCTTCTGCTAATTTAGCTTCATGTGCTCTTGCTTCTGCTTCAGACATAGCCCTAACCCTAATTGTTTCTCTCTCAATTTCAGCTTTTTCTCTTTCTGTTTGTCTCTTTTGTGCTTGAATTTGTTCTTCTGTTGCTCGTCTTGCTTGTTCTTGCCTAACTGATGATTCTTCTTGCATTTTTACAAGTTCTTGATTTCTTGTTCTGTGATGCTCGTTTTCTGTCTGCAACATATTTCTTGTTTTAATATTTAGTAATCTAATATAAAAATATATAAAAAGAACATGCCTGCATTCTTTTTCTTGCTAGCTCATCCTCGTAACGGGCCATTTGTGATTTTATTTGTGCTTGTTGCTGAGCTAGCTTTTTTTGTTCATCATATATTACTCTTTGTCTCTCCTGAGAAACATAATTCACAAAAATTAATTAAACATTATGCAAAATAAAAATAAAAAGCATACATATACACGTTGCTGAACATGAATTAGACAAAATACACACTTGATTTAGCATCCAATTATACTAAAACCACAAAAAAAAAAAAAAAACACAAACACATATCATCTTAAAATCAGGGGTATTGCAAAGCTTACAGTTTCAGATTGAGCTTGCATTGCCTTAAATTCAGCAGCTTTTGATGCTAAATCCAACTGCCTAGTCTCTTCCTGCTTCTTCATCAACTCAAAAATCTAAAAAACACCACCAACCACAAATTATCACCACAAAAAAAAAAAACTAATAATCACATCATTGAAAAAGGAACAAAACTGAATTCATCCTCTATAAACCTCAATTCATAGTAAATTCTGTCCAACAGATCAAAACAATAAGAAAAACAAAAATTAGGTCAGAAAATATACCTTTTTCGGTTCCTTAGATGCAGCAATTTCTTTAACAGCTTTTGCACCTCTTTCCAGTGCCTCGGGATCAAATCCAGCCGACGTCGTTCGAGGATTGTCGTTACGAACACGCGGAGCAGGAGCCGGTGCGTCATTTTGCGTCGCGGATAATTGAGGATCAACCGGACCACCAGAAGCCGGCGCCGGCGCCGGCGATGGTGAAGGTGACGGTGAAGAAGAGAAGGGAGAAAAGTTAAATAGGCCTGAACCGGAAGTTTTTGCCATTTTTGCAACTTAATAGCTTAAAATGATGTATGTATGATTTGATTTATAGTTAAACCCTAAGATTCTGTCAGTGAATTGTAGCTTGAAGAAGAAGAAAGGTGGATGGAGGCTTCATTTTTGATATTTGTAGAAAACCGATGGCCGAAGATGGTTCAGGGTTTATGTAGGGTTTGCCATCTTTGTAATTCGGGTGAACCGGTTAAACGAGTAGTTTGTGAATATATTTTGCACATTTTTAAAAAACTAACACATGTACGATAATTTATATAAAAAATAATAACATTTACCCATAAAAGATATTATTATTATAGGTAATTAGTTATTCAAAAATGTGTCGTAGAAGTGTTCTATATATTTTCAATATGTTAATTGTAATAATTATTTTGATGATATTCTAATATTTGATCAACTCTAATAATCGAAAGATAGTACTAGATCGTGTACGATCCAAAAATCATTTTGGACATACTAAAAAATCCGAATTTTGAACTGGATCAAGAACTTTTTTATACTTTTTTTATACTGTATTTTTCAATTCTTTTTGGTTTTGGACCAGACCGAGAACTGATTTTGCATGATTTTACATGAAAATCAAAATTGGGAACCGAATTTTGTTCAATTAAGCTAAGCCGAACTTTGTCCACTCATAGATTCATTACTGTTAATTCCATCCACCACAACGAACAAACATATAAAACCTCAATTGTATAAATTAACAATTTGCTTACATCCAAAAAATAAACTTTTCTTAACCAAGTCCTCAAAGGATCGAGCCAGGCTTTGTCGTTTGATACCCAACCCGATCCGATCTAACAAGTTATATCCTTTACCATCAACATGGTTAGATAAAAACACTAAAAAGCCTCATTTTTTGAGTTGAACAAAAAAAAACTAACTACAAAACAAAATTTCATATGACAAAATATTGTTTAAATAAATTATAAATAAACTCTCTACTTCCACTACTTCCACATAAATATATATGAAGCGAAATGATAATTAGTCCTATCATTTAGACTTACCCATGGGCTTACCCACTAGATAGGATGATATATATATTATACTAATTCTCTCTCTTAATATTATCTTTTGATTTTAATACTTGTCTTCTAAATGGTGGCTTAAATACCATTACTCATACTTCCTCCGTATCAAAATAAGTGACACAAATTGACTTACACGTTTTTTGAGGCAAAAGATTAAATTAGAGGTTAAAATATATTAAAGTACATAGTTAGTGCAGAATGGGTCCCACTTTCCTTGAATATAGTGATATTAATGAGTTTTGAAAGTAAAAGTAAGGGTATAAGGGTAATTTCACTTTATTAAAGTGGATAGTTAGTGGATATGAGTCCCACTATTTTTACCAAATAAAAAAAGTTTTCAAAATGTGTCACTTATTTTGATATACTCAAAAATGAAAAGTGTGACACTTATTTTGATACGGAGGAAGTATATGAAATATATGACTGTTTATGGGAACTGAAATGATCCTCCAATCTGGTTTTGACCCTGTGGAGGATTAATCGCAACCCACAAAAGCGAAATAGTAATCGCAACAAGTCCAGACCACACAAACACAATCGTCGGTGTTCTTCCTCTTCGGCCCATTAACCCTTTCGCAAACGGATACAAATGGGCCAAAACCCAAAAACTGAAAAACACACCACCGAGCAATCTGCTCCACTGCGGAATCGTACTGTAAATCGTCCTGCTAAATCCGACCGCAATTGCAATCAAATTCACCATCATAATCGTAATCGGAGGAATCATCAGCGACGTCCATTTCACGACGTAGAGATCAGCGAACTCGTCGTCTTCATCGTCTCCGGCGGATTTCGACGTTAGCGTGAACGAGATCTCGATTCCGGCGACCACTTTCAACAGTCCTTGAAGAACGGCGGCTAGATGAGCACTTGTTCCGCCGATTAGCCAAAATTGCTCGTTCCTCCACCATTCTTCTAGCTCGATTCCTGACCATTTCACCTCGAGAACCGCGAGCATGACGATTGAAAGCGTCATTATCAGAAGGTAGACCAGAAACGTAACATTTAGGGTTTGCACGATGAACTGGCCGGAAAATAGCGAAAGCGCCGGTAGAAAACAGTACACGATTAGGAAAATTGAAGTGAAGGGGTAAATACCGACGTTTAGGTACGCGATTCGTTGCAAAATCTTCATCCTCGAGCTTGCTAGCAACGCGTTGTTACGTGAAAAGAAGATCTCGACGGAACCGGTGGCCCACCGGAGCACCTGATGAAGTCGGTCGGTTAAATTGATCGGAGCTGTCCCACGGAAGGCGTCACGTTTTGTGACGCAATAAACCGATTTCCATCCTCTATTATGCATTCTATAACCGGTGACCACATCTTCAGTAACCGACCCGTATATCCACCCGACCCGTTGCCCCCATTCGGTTTTGTCTTCATACCAACATGAAATGACGCTTATAGCCTCTGCAACCGTGGAAGCATCTAGAAGCTCTCGTGGAATGGTCAGAGCTCCGGGTGGCCGCCCGTTCTTCACCGCCGGATGGTCGGCAAGCGGGCGGCCTTGGAACTCTGCCACCGGGATCGAATCGATTAACAAACTCGAGTTCCCGAATTTCTTCGGAGCAAGAGAAAGATTCATATCCTCGTCATCCGACTCGCCCGATCCCGTTCGCAAAGCTCGATTCTCTTCGGGCGTGCTAAATTTCGCCTTTTTACGACGCGTACAACAATTGAAAAAACTCGGGTGTCGTTCTTTCGATCTCGGCGGGTCGAACCCGTATAACGCGATCCGCCTAAACAAGCAACCCGTTCCGACGTAAACGGGCCCTTGCAGCCCGTCAAGGGCCCGCATGTTCCCGTCGAAGAACACCGTGTTGTGGTTCGCGTAACGGTCCGAGGTGTCGATACCCTCGAACCGTTGCGGGAATTGGACATAACATAGGCGGTCACCGCCTCGGTCCATCATGAAACACATGCCTTCTCTCATGGCTTGTGAGTTGTAGATGTAGTGATCGCAATCGAGGTTGAGGATAAACGGCCCGTTTGACATGATTGCCGAGGCCCGAACGAGGGCGTTCATGGCTCCGGCTTTTTTGTTGTGGTCGTATCCGGGCCGTTTTTCTCGGGATACGTATACGAGCATTGGGAGACGGATATCGACGTCGGTGAAATCGAGCATTCCGGCATCGTCTTCGGTGCCTTGTAATGGATCATCACTTGGTGGTTTTAACATCACCTGTTAGACAGTTAAACACCATAATTAAGTAAGTCTTTGATTTCGTAGATTGATAACAAGGATTAAGTAAGTCTTTGATTTCATAGATTAATAATAAGGATTAGGGGGTATTTGGATGTATGTTTTGTAACTAATTATTTGCCTAAAATAATCAGATTATCACATCATTTTACCCAAACACCATAAAATAGGGGTGAGCGCGATCTCGAAACTGAACCGAACCTAAATCTATAGGACCGAAACCAATAATGATGAAATTTCAAAACCGAAAACTGAACTGATTACATGTTTTCGGTTCTGTTTTTTCAGCCCAAATGATCACCCTTATCCGAGGACCCGACCGAAACCGATAGGACCGAAGCCGAAAATCATGAAATTACAAAACCGAACCGATTACATATGTCCGGTTATGTTTTTTCAGCCTAAATGCTCACCTTTGTCCAAGGACCGGATCGAAACCGAAAATCATCAAATTACAAATCCGAAAACCAAACCGATTACATATGTTTTGTTTTGGTTCGGTTCGGTTTCAGTTGTGTTTAATCAGCCCAAATGCTCACCCTTATCCGAGGACTGGACCGGAAACCGAACCGATTACATGTTTTCGGTTTTAGTTCGGTTCGGTTTCGGTTGGTTTTCTATTCAGTTCGGTCCAAATGCTCACCCCTACTAAAAACCGATTATTAAATTACCTGAATAATTCCCGAATGATCACCTTTCGAGTGTTCGGGTGCAGGATTCAACCAAGTTCCAGGCCAATGAGTTCCATCAGCCATCCATGTCGCCTTCTGAACCTTAATAACTTCAATCACTTCATCGTCTCGTTTCTGTCTTTGTTGTTTCATCGCCTTAATTTCCTCACGTGCATGATACGCATCCGACCGACGCCTTATAGAATCCGGAAGCCCGTTAATCCTAACCTTAAACTCGTCAAATTCCCGTTTTACCCTTCTCCTATCCTTCACAAAATCCTGTTTCACCTTGTTCTTATACGGATCTTTCTTCAAATTAAAATACGATTCCGGATTCCTCGGTTCGATATTATGCTTCCTACAAAACGGGACCCACATGTTTGCAAAACTTGCAGCTTCCGCCATTGCTTCAAAGGTTAAAAGAGCACCACCATCATCAGACACATAACAAGCAAGCTTTTCAACCGGATAATCAGCTGCTAAAATTGATAAAATTGTGTTGGCGGTTACAAGTGGCGGTTCTTTTTCGGGATCTGCTGTTGAGACAAAGATGTCGATTCCTGGTAAGTCGGATTTCCCGGTTGGGTTGTTTAGGGTTGGTAATTCGAATTTTTCTTTTAGAACGTTGAGATCGGTTGCTCGGTTGACTGGGTTGACTTTGGGCAGTTGGTCAAGGATCCAAGAAAAGGCGAACCATAGTTCACAAACGATTGACATTCCCCATAGCCAGATTGCGTCGTTGTTCGGGTGGTTGATTCTCCATGCCAAAAAGAGTACGAGAACAACCATTCGAACGACAATAAGAAGCCTGCATGTAAAATACAATAAAGCAATAAGATTCATCAAAATGCACAAAAAAAAAAAAAAAAAAGATATCATAAAACTAATGTTTTAAAAACCGGTTTTTGCATTTAACGTGCCAGCGTCTTGAATGCGGTTGAACCAGATGACGATATTGAGTATTTATGATGCAATAAATACTTAAATGATAAAGAAAAAACTAAAAAAATACAAAACAAATACCACAATGAATTAAAAAAAAAACCTACAACCTATTTTGACCTAAATTTAATACTTTTAGATTCCAAAACATACATAAAATATTCATATTTTTATTTTATTTACCTAAATTTTAAAGACAAACTTATTTTTTCGGTTCGACTAGCCAGTTCAATCAAGTTTTTATGTCAAACTAGCAACTTCCGACCGAGTTATAACCACCAATCTAACCGACTCATTCTGACCGGCTACCTTCCCGTGTCCCGGTTCCAGCGGTCCAACCAGATTTTTAAAACAACGATTTTTTTTTTGTACGCCAATTTTGCCAATCTTTTAATCTAAAATTCAAAGAAAGATTCCAATATGCAAATCTACATTATTTTCATTATGACTTATGAGTAATGAGACTAGATTACTTATAACATGATGCCAAGAATCTAGAGGACTTGAGGATTCCTTCAAATCACATAGCATTTTACTTTTAATTGACAATCAATACATATAGATCAAACAAAAAACAATAAAATAAAACATAAACGGAAACGGAAAATGTACCTGTACGGACTTAGAATTGCAGCCGGAATCCTCAACTTTCGAGTTAAAGGTCTCCACGGTTTGTTCATCAATTCCAAAGAATCAACATGATCATGATCATCATCTTTACCATTTTCCATTACTCCTTCTTTAGGCCAAATTGCATTACCATAACCATAAGTCCCACTAGTTTCAAACAACCACCGATTATGGTCAAAATCACCTGTTTGACTTCTCATAAGCACCGATTTCGTTGATTTCATCAACGACAATCTCCTCTCGTTTTTTGACATTCCGGTAGGTGGCGGCAGTGGAAGCGGCCGGCCACCACCACCACCGTTCTCCCCCAATTCATCCAAATCAGTCGTTTTGTACTGCTCTTTACACCCTGGACAAATTCCGTCACCTGTTTTGATCGCATCGAGATAACAATCCCTACAAATCTTAAAATCACACTCACACGGAAGGATATCATCTCCTCGTTCATCGCTCATCACTTTCGCGTCGCATCCAGGTACAGAACACGAAGATCCTTTCGCTCCCGCCATTTGCGGATGATTAATTTCGGAATCGATCACTTTATCCATTAGATGAGCTCGAGTAACCGCATTGAATCCGCCTGTGAAAAGCGAACTCGATACATACTGTTCTTCAACTTTTTGCGAAATTGCATCCATCGGTTGATTATCAGGCGTTGGAGGCAAATGAACTGTGTAATTAAGGTAATCCTGACTTGAAAGCTCACTATCGAGATCGTCACGTGAGTAATTGACATACCTGCCGGAGGAAGTTCGCCGGGCGAATGTCACCGTCGGCGGCAACGGCGGTTTGTTGTGCTGTGAATCCATCGCGTCAGAGCTTACCGATAAGTTAGATCGTGTCGCTTTGAATGATTTATTATTAGATGCCATATTTTTCAGAAATTGTAGCGATTGAAGGTAGAACTAAGAACACATTGATGAATTGAAGTTGTATTGAAGTTGAGAATGATGAAAAATTAGGGTTTTAATGAAATGAAAATGGAGGGAATGAAGAGGCATTTATAGAAGTTTTAGTAGGAGTAGATCTAAATCGGAGAAAAATTGAAGCTGCTAAGAGCATCCCCAATGGTTAACCTTACAATAGCTTATTAGTTTTGCCACATCAACAATCTACTAACCAAAAACCTCTACATAAATAGCATCTCCAATGGTTAACCTTTGCAAAAGCTTTTCCTTTAACAATATTTCCAATTTACCTTTATCTATCTTAAATGTTTTATATATACCCCTTATATAATTTGACACTTTTTATAACATCTTATTACATATAATATTTTTTAAAATATCTCATACAAAAATATTATAATAATTGACATGAAATATTATATAATTTATTTATTAACTAATAAAAATATAATAAAGAATTAATGTATAATATATCTAAAGTTTAAAATGAAAAACTATTAAACATAGAGGACTAAAAAAGACAACTTTTGAAAGTACATTAAAAGGTTAGTAGAAAAAAAGTCTTTGAATAAGCTTTTAAAAAAGCTAGTCATTCCAATGGGTAAAAAGTCATCCAAAGACTTATTCAAATAGTAATAAGCTTTTAAAAAAGCTACCATTGGAGATGCTCTAATGAGCTCGAAATTCAGAGCTGTCATCCATGGAGTTCAGACGTTACACATGCGAACGTGAAGGCGTGTATGTACACGTATAGTAAAATGATGTTTTTTTTAAATGTCTTTTTCTTTCATAATAAAATAAAGAGTAAGTTACGGTTTTTGTTCTTGTGGTTTGTCCGTTTCAGCGTTTTTGTCCTTGTGATTTTTTTTTTCTGTTTTTTTGTCCCTGAGATATGCAAATTTCCGTTTTTTGTCCTTCCGTCCACTTGCTGTCTCTTTTTGGCCGTTAAAGCCCTCGCGTGCTGAAAACGTGAGAGCATTTTAGTCTTTTTCCATTTTCTATTTTATTTTTACTTTTTTCTTTATTCATCTTCTTCAACCTAATTTAGGGAAAAACCCTTCAAACCCTAATTCACAACCTTAATCAAAATCTCACCTACGAAGATGATAAGTCACGAAGATTGATTTTACAAATGCTAATTCATCTTCATCTTCTTCACGAAGATTTCCAAAAAAACACCTCATCTCCATGATTAGTTAAAACTTTTATATCCCTTTTTGATTTTACAAAATTGAGATACGATTACTGATAAGTGACGTAGGGTGGACCATATCAAGCATCCATTTCTTCAAACCTGATCCAAAATCCTCTATCTTCAAAGAATCAGATAGATCTGGGTTTCCAGAGGTGGCGGAGAGTTCATCTCCAAAAAAAATCAAACCCCAAATCGGAGCTTCAAACCCCAAAGATCTGGTTCACCAGATCTTCACGAATCATGATCTGGTAAAAACGTGATTGTTAGCGGGGTGTTCTTCAAGTTCAGTGTTAGCGGGTGGAGGAAAAAATGTGATTTTGATGTTTCAAAAAAGAGGCATGCTTCATTTTCAGTGTTAGCGGGTGTTCTTCAAAGAATGGAGAAGATGAAGGTGTTCTTGTGTTGATGAATGTTGATGAAGATGAAGGTGTTCTTGTGTGGATGAAGATGAAGGTGTTCTTAAAAAAAAACGTGATTTTGATTTTTTTTTTTTAGTTTGAATGTTGATGAATGTTTGAAGATGATATGAACACTCTGATGTTTTTTTTTTAAATTAAAAGTAAAAATGAATGTACAAACTTTAAAGCACATGGTACAATTGTTTTTATTAAAAAGACAGAGATACCCTCATGTGCTTGGCACATGATGTAAGTTAACGGCTAAAATCAAACGGAATGTGGACGGAAGGACAAAAAAACGTAAATTTGCATACCTCAGGGACAAAAAAAAGAAAAAAAATCACATGGACAAAAATGCTGAAACGGGCAAACCACAGGGACAAAAACCGTAATTTACTCTAAAATAAAATATAAGATTTATTTCATAAAATAGTAATGATACGTATAATTTTATTTTTATTCTATTATAATAACCAAAGTTTTGAAAATATTCTAATAATCTGAAACTTACAGCCTATTACTATAAGTTATTAGGTCAATTATTTATAAAAAAATTCGTAACTAGAACACTTTTAAAATTTGATTATTATTATAGAGTGAAAACAAATTTTGAATGACCAGGATGAGATATTGAAATTTTGTTATTATTATGTGAAATTAACCTAACTATCTGGTAAATATTTTTCTAAATTATAGATCAAACTCGTGATCTATAGCAAATTATTGATCTCACGAAACGACAGTCACAATGTTTTTATGGAATTAATCAAATCTTATGATGCAAATTTTGTTTTCAAAATAAGTGAATCACTTACATAATTGAATCACTTTCCTTTTTTATTATTATTGCATAAAATAAAATATTGTGATTTACTTATTTTGATACGAAGGAGGTATTAATTAGAAGATCGTGTAAGATATTACACGTTAAGAATTAAAGAGAAATGATATTTAGTCCTACTATTTGATCATACTCATAGTCCTAACCATTTGATAGGTTGACATGTGTACTCCACTAATTCTCTTTCTTAATAGTATCCCTTGAGTAGTATCTCTTGAGTAGGACTATGAGTATGACTATATACCATTACTCAGAATTAAAATATAATTCTTTGAAAAAGGAAACTTGAAAGTGATGGTTTTCAATCATGGAATGCATATGGCGAAATGTGCTTAGCACGTCCCATGATTCTTTGATACGTCAAAACTATTATATAGAACAATATTTGAAAGAACAAAGAAAAAAAACAAGAATCTTTTACATTTATATTACATAACTAAATATTTTTTTTTAATGTCTACAAATAGGAAGAAACATTTTAATTAAAAAAAAACCGTTAGAAAACCGTTGGACTAGTAGCGTTGGGACGCCTACAATCACACATGCAGATACTTCTAGACTCTTTGACAACACGTTGTGATCTTCGTATGTGAAGCTTTATGTTCACTAGTTTACCACTCATCTGTTAACATACCAACAAACGGGCCAAAACGGGTTATTTTTAGTATGGGTCGATTTGTAACACTTTTTATCCACTTTTAAGGTACAAGGTCAAAACGGGCCGAGTTGGGTTGATTCGTAAACACTTCTAAATTTTTAATCCCTTTTCAACTCCTTTTTTATAGATAACAAACTTTTATGCGTTGTGATTACAATCATTACATAAACAATGTTATTACAATCACAGTATAATCTAAAAATTTGAATAAAAACAAATTAGTAGGTTGATACGTTAAAAACAGACTTCAACCCGATTGAGCTGTTACTTTTTAGGTAACAATTTTTTTTTGGCCCGTTTGAGATCAAACACGACACATGCATAAGCAAACGGGTTGAAATTGTCATATTTAAATAAAAGATTAATTAAGATAGAGTAACATACCATTCTCCAAACCAAGTCTTCTGGGCCCAACGGTTGAGCAGGATGAGAATACAAAAAGTGCCTTGCGTACTGTACACGTATACAAAATCATCAAACATTAAACTCAGCAACAGGAGAAAATGCTAAATATATATTTTTTTAAACAACATGCAATTATCTATTTTGATATATATATTTTTTTGGAGAAATGATATTTGTACCTACCATTTGTGCCTACTTATGTGTCTACCCACTTCTAAGTTTGACATGTGTGATCCACTAATTATCTTTCCTCATATCATCCCTTGATTTTGACACTTGTCATCATCAAATAATAACACAATTTTACATTTATTCTTGTTTTAGTCATTGGGTCATTCGGCAAACTAATGACCTAATAAAAGATGGTTGTCTCTGATTTCTAATTCTAGCAACCAAGTTACCAAAATTCTGTAACACAACAACAAACTTCCAATTTTTTACAAAGATAGTATACTTCCATTTTTTATAAAGATTTTTTAAAATTCAAAAATATATGCAAAATATACAAATCTTGATATTTTTGCGAAGGAAACTTAAAACTATGTCGTTACTTTCGCAAAGGTAAAAACAAAAAAACCACCACGACATTTTCTAGCTGGTTTATAGGTAAAATGTTGCTACGTTTGCAAGACAATGAAAATTTGTTTCTATTTTAGGGAATTTTCATAGTTGGTTGCTAAAAATAGGAATATGTGTATACACTATATAGTATGTTGCTATTTTATACAAATGACCTTTTTTGTAAACAATATAATATTGCACAAAACTCACAGATGACAGATGCTATAGAATGATTTGAAAAAATAGCATTTAAAGAGTTACAAACCTTGGCTAAATTATTTTGCATTTCTTTTATCTGATTAGGTTTAATACTTCTCAAGTATGCCAAAAGCCAGCCTGGCTGCACAGCATCACTTGATGAAACAAATAAAGAAATCTGCAACAAATTATTTAAATTGAAGCATCTGTTAACAAAAACCTAAGAAATGTAAAATAAATTGATTATTTATTAAGGAAGTTGTTTTGTACACCACAAAAACTATTCTGCTCACCACTGACCACACTGTACAAATTTTAAAGCAGAGTGTACAAAGTTACAAAAGCATAAGATGTGGTAAATGAAGTAGTTTTTAAGGTGTACGAATCACTTCCCATTAATTGAATATGGCGTTTGTTAACAGAGAATAGTTTCCAAAATAAGGCCAATTATTGATTGATTAAATGAGGGGTAAGTTGGTCATTTCAAGTTCTTATTCTTAAGAGCGGGTGACCTAAATGCTTTATCCATTTTTTCCGTTAAGGCCACCAAAGTTATATCTTCTTTCATTTATACCAATTTAGACAAAAAAGATACCGAATGATGAAAATGCACCCCAGTTTTACTAAAAAAACTGAACTTTTAACCTATAATAGGTTGACACCTCATCAAAGCTACTTTTGTTTTTAAAATACCTAAGGGCATTTTTGTCATTCGACATGTTTTTGTCAAAACTGGTATAAAAGTAACAAGATGCATACTTGGGTATCCTTTATATACATTATCCCAATTTTACATATGTGGCTAAAGTTGAAGCGCGCCAAATGGGTCAAAAGTCGCCCAAAATGTATTTAAATGCATTAATTATTATTTTAATAGTATAGTTTTGGTAAGCATACTTGATGCATATTATATACTACAATAAAATTTAAAAGAAATAATACAAAAAATAGTGTTTGAAGGGCCAACCCGACCCGGCCCATTTTGACCCATATTAAAAATTGGATAAAAATGTTGGCAGTTACCTTACGATAATCAAGTATTCCTTCAAAAGGAAGCTCAAGTTCATCACTAACAATAACAGGTATGCAACCACTAACAATGGCATCAAACAATCTAGCAGATGATGGTGTATCGCCAGCTGGACTCAGGCAGAACACAGACCTGTTGACCAAAGAAAAGTCAACTCAAGAAATTATATAAAAAGACGGCTCACGTGAAAATAAATATCTTTTACAGGGGCGAAAATGTACTTTCGCATGCCACTTTGTGCAGCTATTTTCCCTGCATCACCAGCACTTCCCTCTTCAATGATGACATCATCAGCATCACCGAGTTCTGACCCGAGTTTAGAACGTATTTTTCCTCCCTGAAAATAAGATATTTTAAGTCAAGATAGAATTTAAATTCTGTCTAATTTGATTATTAATTAATTTGAATTAACTGATTTTAGAAGGTTTTATGCATTAAAAATACACTTTGAGAGATATTTGACCCGTTTGACCCAATTAGCCCGATTCCTTTTAGATTTTAAGCAAAATTTGTACATGTTTGACTTTGACCAATTAGAGATAAACATAACCAAAACATACAGCATTTCTTTTAAGCCTCCCACGAAAGTATAGCAGTGTAGTTCTTCTTGATGCAGTTTCTGATAAACATTTGGCATCACATAAATCAAGATTTGGAACATAAGGAAGTATCAAATCTTTTTCAAGTGAAACTTGGCCCGGTTTGTACCTGAAATTATTAATATAATCACACATAATTATACATAAATTACAAATTAAATGCATGCATTATGTTTAAAAAAAAAGAGTAAATTACAGAAATTGTCCATGTTGTCTTTCAAATTCTACGATTTTGTCCCTAATTTTGTTTTCGTGATTTTTATCCTTATGGTTTCCAAATTTCATTTTTTCGTCCATTTTGACCTAAAATGACCAAAATACCCTTCTAATTATTTTTTTGAATTATTTTTTTGAATTATTTTTCCCCCTTTTTGTACTTTGCATGAGAAGTGTATTTTGGTCATTTTAGATCAAAATGGACGGAAAAAAGTGAAATTTTAATACTATAAGGACAAAAATAACGGAAAAAAAGTTTAGGGACAAAAAACATGGAATTCGGAAGACCACAAGAACAATTTTTGTAATTTATTGTAAAATAAGATAAGATACCAGTTTCCTGTGGAGTCCATATCTGGTAACAACCAAATTGCATTTTTCACAAATTTGCGAACGGTTTTAAAAGACCACGGATGATGAATTGGAAATATGTGATCTCTTCCTTCAGATCGTTTCCATGCAGGCTGATCAGTAACCCATTTCAATGCTTCCTGAAATCATAATTGATAACAAATTCACCAAAAAATGGAGGTTTATTAATAAAAATCCTAGATTTATGTAAAATTATGCATGCTGTCAATAAACTTATTAACAATTTGGTATCCACTCACACCCTGTAAAGAGACTTGCATTGCTGTTTTTCCAACAAGAAGAAGCTAATAGTTGTGAAAAATGGAACATAGAAAAGATCAGCATCTTCTTGGCGATGAACTCGTACAACACTTTTCAATTTTCTCTCTGATTCTGGAGCAATTAAATCTGCCCACAACCAGTAGTCAATTGAATGCTGCAGAGATTATAAAAATTGATATATTAATCATATAACCATAAACAACAGTTTGGATGTTTTATTGCAGCTACCCCTAAATCGATTAACCTCAAAACTCAAAAATTCGCCATATGAATTGATAATTTTGAGCTTGTAACCTACCTGTTCGATTAGCCGGTGAACAGGACTGCCGTTAGAGGTGAGATTAAACGTTTCCTTGTACGTATTCTGGAATAACTGAAGCATATCATAAGTGAATTTAACCGGCATCTCGTAAACGTAAACCCTAACAGGTGAATTCTGGTCATCGTTATAAACCCTAGCAATCTCTGATTTCCAAATCAGATCATCTAACCTCTTCACTTGCTGCTGGTCTTCAGTCGCCGTATCGTCGGGAAGATTACGAGATCCACGAGTGCTACTTTTTTTCAAAAACTCTTCAAGTGAATCGACGAATGAGTACTGAACGTTAGGGTTTAGATGCGGTTGATCTGTGATTGGAATGTGTGAGGAGATGGATTTAGTAGGTGAAGAAGTTGAGAATATGTAGAAAATGAGAAAAAAACAGGTGAGTGAGATGATGATTAGAAGGAATCGGGATCTGTTCATTGAGGAAGATGAATATTGTCTGCCACCGACCATTTTCTTCATCAATTGATGTTATAATTTTGGAGTCTTGAAGGTGAATCTCATGGGATTGAAGTAACGGAGATGAACAGAATCTGAATCTGTTTTTTCCGTTAGAAAGATGAAGACTATGGTTTTCTAGATCACTGAATTTGCAGGAAATAGTTCAATTTTAACCCACGAGAGTGAATGGCTAGTTACAAAATTTATTTTATGGTAAAGAAACTGTAGAACTCAATCTAAATAATTGAATTTCAAAATGAAATGATCATGGAAGATACATGATGTGTTTTAATGAGGGACCCCATGCATGTATCTAATTCATGCATGAAAACATATATGTTTTTATGCATGTATGTTTTCATGTATGTATACATAAGTGTTATTTTTGCATTATTTGAACATGTTTTTTTAGTATTTTTGATGTTTTTCTTAAAGTATATGTTTGATCTGGGTTAAATGTTATTGTTTTGTATATTTTTTTTACTAAATTCTAATATTCTTAGATGGATTCTGCTTGGTTGTACGTAAAAAATAGGTTCTGCAAATAGTCCGCCCTATATGTAGTTTTCATAAGATAATTCATTGTATCATTTTACAATTTTACCCTTTGTCTATACGTATTTTTCATGAAATAACTCAATATACCAAGTCTATTGATACTAACTTTGATTAAGATCATTAATTAATATTTGAATATTGTAATTCAAACCGAACTAATTTGTACACCATAGTTTCTATATATATACCACAATCTATAAAGTATTATCATAAACTGTACAAATATATAAAATAACTATTGTAATCTTTAAGTTAAAAAATGTGATGTAAAAATCAACACCTAATTTAAAAGGATCGGTTAATCAATCGAGCTCGAGCTTATAAATACAGGCTCCATGAAGCTCGAGCAAAATTTTATGATCGAGACAAGCTTGAACTTGGCAACATGTTGATTCGATACTAGTTTTGTTTAAATAAAAGCTAATGAGTTAACCGAGTTAACAGACTCATAAGAATATATTTAATTAAGTGATTAACTTCCAACAATTCCAAACCACAACCAGAAAAAACTTAAAAAAACAATAATAAACCTCCACACACCATCTTCATAACAATCTTAACAAACACAACTTCAATCCACTTAACCCTAAAAGCTAATAAGATCATCTTTCTTCGGTTCCGAAGAACTCCCGCCTTTTTTCCCAAAAATCATCTCATCAAGATCATCCATCATCTCATCATTATTATTATTATTGTTTCCACGAGAGCCCGCGGGCTTTCTGACCAAAGAATCTTCTTTTCCCACGTGTGGCGGTTCATCGGGCTCAGCAGCAACAGCAATCATGGCGGGTTCGGGCTCACGGTGGACCTCATCGGGCTTCTTCATTTCTTCATATTTTGATAAAACTTTTTGGATTTCGTCGTTTACGCTTAGGGACTCGAATAGGAGCGCCTCGTCATCGCCAGCTGTCTCGACGATTCGTTGGACGGTTAGTTGGGATTGGCGGCATTGTTGCACGAGTGTTGAGGTTAAGTCGTCCTGTGATTATAATAAATTATATAATATAAAATATTAGGTCAAAAACTTGGGAAAAATTGTCCAAATGGGTCACTAAAATATTAAGTTATACACCACAAAGTACAAGTTTTATAGCTTAGTGTACAACTGTGTTTAGTAATGGTTGTGGTGGTTGCATTAAAAGTTGTGGTGTAAAAATCAATTCCTTTAAAAGATGGTCTATGTCCCGTTTGGGCATTGTTTTAAAACCCGGGTTTTTAGTCGACCTGGTATGATGGTTGGGTAACGGTTAAACCGTCGGGTCAACACGGGTCAAATCGCCTTATTTCCCATGATTCGGTTTCCAAAATCGTCTAATCACCATCCAAATAACCCGATTTCCCATGATTCGGTTTCCAAAACAGTCGTATAATCTTTCAAATCGCCTGATTCGGTTTCCAATTTTTTAAAGTTCAAACCAGATTATAGGCTACAACTGGGTCACCGGGTTTCACAAAAACTGTTGGGTTGCAACGGGTCGGTCATTAATGAGCAAAACCCAGATACTTTTGACCCGCTCTCTTCACTGGGTCATTAAAAGATGGTCTATCTCCCAAATGGGTCATTTGGTAACATAATAAACATATAAATGATGACGTGGCAGAAGTGGTAACCCGCTGAGGTGGCATGTGGCAATGTCATAAATTTGTAAAGTCGATATATGAACAAAACACTACAGATGACTTTCAATCAATTTGACTCGTTCCCTTTTTAGCTAAACCTTTCTATTTGACCCGTTGAAGATTAAACACAACCCTAGTCAATTAACTGAAATTAAGTAACAAACTAAGAATACCTGTAAAGCATCTTGTTGGGGTGAAGAAGATAAAACAGTTGACAAAAGTTCAAGACAGTTTCTTGCAACATCAAATGCTTCTTTTGTTTGTTCTGGTGAGAAACTTTGAACCCGAATGGGAATTTCTTGATGAACATTTTGTGGAGGAACAGGATAAACTTCTGGTGGTGGAATTGAACGGGCTGGAGTGAAAATAGGAGCCAAACTCTCTGAATCACGACCCGGAAATCGTATTCCTCTTGATTTTAAACTCTGTTATTATTACATGATTAATAAATATATAGATTAATCTCATATAAGAAATAATATAACCAAAATGAAAATCACAAACAAAGGTCGTAACAATATTTTAAAGTTTTTTTGGTCTTGACTCTTGGGTTGACCCGAAACAATTTTTTCTTCCAAATTTTTTATAAATAATAATGAGTTAAATATGATTACAAAAAATGGTGAATTACCAAGAAAGGTAACTAAAAATACCAAGTTTGACAATGTGGGGTACAAGAAAAATTCATGCTCATCAAAAGTAATGAAAGTTCAATTTTTCACAAATTTTAGGAGTGAAAGTTTAATTTAGACAAATGGAAGTTGAATTTTTGACAAAACTAGGAGTGAAAATTTTAGTTTTTGACACGTATAGAAGTGAAAGTTTAATTTTTGACACATATAGAAGTGAGTTTAATTTTTGACAAATATATTAGTGAAAGTTTCTGTTTTGAAAAAATTAGGAGTAAAGATTTTATTTTTGACAAATATAGGAGTGAAATTTTAATTTTTGACAAATATAGAAGTGAGTTTAATTTTTGACAAATATAGAAATGAGAGTCCCTGTTTAAAAAAAAATTGGGAGTAAAGATTTAATTTTTGACAAATATAAGTAAAATTTTAATTTTCGACAAATATAGAAGTGAAAGTTTAATTTTTGACAAATATAGAAGTGAGTTTAGTTTTTGACAAATATAGAAATGATAGTTTCTGTTTAGAAAAAACTAGGAGTGAAGATTTAATTTTTGACAAACATAGGAGTGACATTTAAGTGAAAATTTAATTATTGACAAATATAGGACTGAAACTTTAACTTTTGACAAACATAAGTGTCACAATATTACTCTTTTTTGCAATTTAGGGAATAAAATAAATAATTAAATACCTTGTATGTCTCTTCATAAACAGGTAAATACCGAAGCTCTTCAGTAGACTCACCCCAAGCTTCAATCAAAATCAAAGCTTTATTACGGTTATTAACAACAGTTTGTGGATCATCAATTATTTTAACCATTTCATCAAGAACTCTTTCTGCAGCAACTTCAGAAAACGCCTTTTCACAGTTCTTAACTACAGTTTCAAGTAAAACCAGAGTTAAGTACTGAACCCTAGCATTCTTGAGCATGATTCTCTTCTTTATGGCCCGAATCATATCAATACTACTGATTCTTTCATTGTTGATCATATCACAAAGTTCAAGATTTGTGGCCCAATCGGGCTCATCTAGGGTTTCTGCTGTTGCTTCTTCAACAAGATTGTCAGCTTGATTTGGGCCTTGAAAGAATTCCTTCATTTTGAAACTCATTGAGCTCATGCCAGCTGTTATCTTTTGACCAACTTCAGATCCACCGATTTTTAGTCGCTCACTGAGAGCAGTTACTTTGTCCATTAAATTATCATTCATGGTTCCGAAAACCTAAGTTTGTAAAGCAAATTAATCAGATCTTCAAAACCCTAATTTGGAACTGTCAAAAGTCAAAACAAAGATGATTTGATGATACAGTAATCAAACTGATTTAATTACCAAATCTAGATAATGCAGCTCTAAAAATAGCTTTGAATTACTAGAAATTGCACTAATGAAATAAGCTGCTGTTAGAATTTGAGTATAAATATAGAGGATCAAATTTCACGATAATACAAAAACATGATAAGATGAACAATAAATTCAAGGATAGAAACAGAATTACAAGCATAAGTGCTGATTAACATCTTAATTTCGACACATACAACTTACTAATGAGTGAACGTATAAGATATTATACTTAAATAAGTAATTTGACTAATTTCTACAATAATTATGAATGATCACCCAAAGCATTAACTTTGTTCATTGAATTGTCACTCATAGTTCCAAAACCCTAAGCTTTTCAAGCAATTCCCTCTAATCCTAAAATTAATCAGATCTTCAAAACCCTAATCCCTAGTCTTCAACTGTCAAAATAAACCCAAATTTATAATACAGTGATCAAACAGCTTAAATATCATAGCTAAATAAAGTACCTCCAAAATAGCTTTATATTACTACTGAAATCGGTGTGGTCCGACACTAAAATCTGACAACTTGCAGTACTGACACAAGCAGATGTATATAAAGGATCGGATTTCAAGATGAACAAAAACAGGATCAGGTGATCATAATTCAAGGATTACAAGCATGATCGCCAATTAACATCCCAATTTCGACAAATACGAATTAATAACGAATGATCGCATAAGATATTATAATTAATTCCTACAATAACTACCGGATCATAACCAATTAGGATCGAAGGAGTACCTTTTGAGCTGAAATTGAGAAACTGTGGAACTTTTAGTTTTAGGGTTTGTTAGTGCGTGTAAATTGGGTTCACAAGTTTGGTCGCACTGAAGACTTTTGCAGTTGGTTCTGGTGTTTCCTTGAAGTTGCAGAAAAGTATTCTTATACCCTTGACCTTGATCGAGTAAAACCTTGAAAGTTACAAGAATAGTCCCTATAAATAAGATATACGAACACTTTTCCCCCTCCGATACTTTCTTTTTGAAAACAAGAGTTTATTCCTTTTTTTTCTTCCGATTATATATTTTCGGTTTTGGTTCAGTTCGGTTCGATTTGGTTTTTGTTTAGTTTTTTTTAGCCTAATAATCCCTATACGAAGACCGAACCGAGACAAACTGAACCGAACCGGAACCGATAAAACTTAAATAAAAAATGAGAATTTTCAAAATCTAAACCGAATCGATTACATGCTTTATATTCGGGTTCGATTTGGTTTCGGTTCAATTGTTTTGTATAGGGATGACCATTTGGACTCAAAAAACTGAACCAAAATTGATTCGAAAATATATAATCGGTTCGGTTTTGAAAATTCGCCATTTTTTATTACAGTTCTATCGGTTTCAGATCGGTTTGGTCTTTGGAAATGGATGAGCATTTGTGCTAAAACAACTGAACCGAAACACTAAAGCGGAAAATGAGAATTTTCAAAACCGAAACCGAACCAATTACATGTTTTAAGTTTGGTTTCGGTTAAGTTGTTTTGTATAGGGATGAGCATCTGGGCTCAAAAAACTGAACCCAAAACATGTAATCGTTTCGTTTTTGAAAATTCATCACTTTTTATTAAGATTCTACCGATTCGGTTCGATTTGGTCAATGGAAAGAAATGAGCATTTGTACTAAAACAACTTAACCAAAACCAAACCAAACCAAACCAAATCATAACCAAATACATATAATCGATTCAATTTCAATTTTAAAAAATTATCATTTTCAATTCTTATTTTTTTTTTATTTTTTTATTACAAATTTAAGGACGAAAAATATAAATACGAAGAGAGAGCGAATTACAGCCGTCGTGGGGCAGCCGCAGGCATCCCCAACTGAACTCACCATCGATCGATCACTTTGCAAATGCTGTTTTGTGCAAAATCAAGTTACTGGTAACTGCCAATTTATATTCTTTCTGCAGTTCATCGTTACTTCAACTTTAACTCATGCATATCTCGATTCGATTTGAAATCTCACCAAAAACCGCATGTTTTCAACCTACCAATTGCTATTTATAATTCATCATTGATTTTTTTTTATAAATTTGTATGATATTGTGAGAAACGGTTCCGGTGCATAGATTTAGGGCTAATGATATTGATGTGTGTAGTATCTATAAAAGGGGGAAATTATCAGAGAAAAATAAGCAGAAAATCCAGATCTTTCAATATTTTTTTCAGTCGTCAATATGTTGAGAGTTCAATTTTTGACAAATTCGCTAGTGAAATTCATTTTTTATTCTTATTTTCTCTCCAAATTTTTGAAATCTCACCAAAAACCGCATGTTTTCAACCTACCAATTGCTATTTATAATTCATCATTGATTTTTTTTTTATAAATTTGTATGATACTGTGAGAAATGGTTCAGGTGCATAGATTTAGGGTTAATGATATTGATGCGTGTAGTATCTATAAAAGGGGGAAATTATCAGAGAAAAATAAGCAGAAAATCCAGATTTTTCAATATTTTTTTCAGTCGTCAATATGGTTAAGAGTTCAATTTTTGACGAATTCGGTAGTGAAATTCATTTTTTATTCACATTTTCTCTCCAAATTATTGAAAATTGAAGTCACAATCTAATTGGATATAGAAAACAATAAAATATACTTCCTCTGATTTTAAATTAGTGATACATTGTTGGTTTCATGGTTTTTGAGGCAAAATATGATAATGATGATTAGATTAGATTAATTGGATGGTTAGTGGGGAATGGGTCCCACAAATATTGAATAAAGTAGGGTTAATGATGTTTAAAAGTAAAAGTAAGGGTAAATATGTCATTTCACTTTATTAAAGTAGATAGTTAGTGGGTGTGGGTCCCACTACTTTTTACCAAATAAGGTAAGTTTTCAAAGTGTATCACTTATTTTGATACACCCAAATATGGAAAGTGTATCACTTATTTTAAATCGGAGGAAGTATAAAAAAAAATACTAATTGCATTACTTATAATCTTCATTGTAGGTTCTCGTATTCAGATAATTGGATATCGAAAACAATTAAAATTTCATCAATTTGAATTTGAGCAAAAGGTGTTTGATTTGATTTTGGATATGATGGATGTAACATCATGGTTGAGTGCTATATTAGTTGGGGCGGGTTGCCTTGCTTTGGGCTTTTTTATTGGTGCAAAAAAACCGGGTCGCAAGTTTCTTGCAAAGAAAGCAACTGAAAAAGGTGCAAAGGGTCGGGTCAAACCACCCCTCGAGATTGAAAAACTTGCTGAAATTATTGAAGATTTTAAAATGGTAATGTTGCAGTGTTTGAATTTTTTAGTAATTAAATAATATGATATTTGAGGATGTTTTGATGTGCGTTTCAAAATGATTTATCTGATATTGAATAATCAGATAATTAACTAAAAATAAAATATGGATGGTAAATGTAGTGTTTGGATGTGTTTTCGTCGTTTGCAGTTGTAATTTATAAAAGAGTAAATTATAGAAATTGTCCTTGTGGTCTTCTATTTTTTCAGGTTTTGTCATTACAACTTCTTTTTTTTTGTCCCTTTAGTCCTGATTTTTCAGTTTTTTTCGTCCAAATGCCACCTAAAATGACCAAAATACCCTTTTTATTATTCTTTTCTAATGAAAAGAAACTAAATTTTTTGAAAGAATAATAAAAAGGCTTTTTGGTCATTTTAGGTGGCATTTGGATAAAAATACTGAAATATCAGGACCACATGTACAAAAAAGCGGAAAATAAAAGTGCAAGGACAAAACCTGAAAAAATGAAAGACCAAATGGACAAATTCTGTATTTTCTCTTTATAAAATAATCAGTTGTCTTGAGTATTTGGAAATTCTGATTATTTATTACTTTTTCTAGCTAAATTGCTAAAATGACAATTTTTTGTACTGATATGAAAACGAGATATTTCAGAAGTAAAATCTGTTTGTCCAAACATTATAAATAGTTTTTCCAAAACGCAAATCCAAACACCCCCTAATACATATTTGATCATATAAATCTTCTTTTTCTATTATGCAGGTGTTGGTTGTAAGAAATGACCTAAAAATGGGAAAAGGGAAAATTGCTGCCCAATGCAGGTAACTATAACTCTAAATGATCAACAAATTTATAAAAATAAAATAATGTTTTTATATAATTTTTACACATTAACATTTTTAATGCTTGTTGTCAGTCATGCAACTTTGGGTCTCTACAAAAAAATTCTTCACCGAGCACCTAAAGCTTTAAGCAGGTAGGTCAACAAAAAAAAAAAAATTCAATTTTCATTCTATAAAAATAGTAAAATACATTTTTTTAATTTGTTTCTTTAATGTAATAATTATACAGGTGGGAAATGTGTGGGCAAGTTAAAGTGGTGGTTAAAATTGAAAGTGAAGATGATATGCTGGAATTACAAGTAACTTTTTTTTATTGTTTTTCTAAAGCATAAATATTTGCGTTATGAACCTTAACTTTCAATATAATGTCATTTTGGTCTCGAGTTTATCTTTATATCCAAAATCTAGTACACTAATTTGTTTGATATTGTAATTTACTACAACTTGTAGAAAAATATCAATTCCAACAATAAAAAGATTTTTAGCTACAATGCTTGACTTTTTGACCAATTTTGACTGCCTAACCCTGATTTTGACCGCCTAGGTCAATTTTTGAAATACTAGTAATTATGTATGCAATCATGTATAAAGCTTAAACCTTTAAGTCCTAACTGTACATAATATTGTAATTATACATCATGTAGGTATGTAGCTATTGTGATTGCCTAATTTATTTGATATTTTAAGTGGTATAATGTTATTTGAAAAGTACCCTTTTACATTTTTTAATATTAAACCCCTCACATTCATGAGGCCCGTGTGTGGGCCCGCTTCTAGGGCCCGTTCTTGTGCTTATTTTTGAACTCTTTTTTGTTTTGCAGGAAAAAGCAAAATCTATGAATATACCAACCCATATTGTTATTGATGCGGGCCGAACACAAATTGCACCGAGTGAGATTTTTATACTCATATTTTTTAAAATTTAATATAAAAGTTGTTTTTCTTGAATTTTGGATTGAATTTCTGTTTAGATAGATTATGAAAGAGAAATTTATTTCGTATATATCTAATATATATAAATATAAGTAATATGTTAAATTATAATGTATATAAATCATCTGATTTTTCTCTATTTTCCAGATTCAAGGACAGTTATGGCAGTTCTTGGTAAGTTTATCCTTTTTTAGTTATTTTTTTAGAGTAAATTACACGGATGATCCTTTAAGTTTGTAGCAAATTTCACCAATGGTCCTTTAGTTTCAAAAATTACACTGATGGTCCTTATCTTGAAAGGTTTTTCGCCGATGGTCCTTTACACTAACCGGCGTTAATTTTTTCTGTTAATTGACCCCATGTGCAATGCACATGAAGGTAAAAAAGTCATTTTTCATTTTTTTATATTCTTAAACTAAAAACTTTTATTTAAGATAAAAAAAATTAATTTATGAATGATAAGAAATAAAAAATGACTTTTTTACCCTCACGTGCATTGCACATGGGGTGAGTTAACAGAATAAATTAACGTCAGTTAGTGTAAAGGACTACCGGTGAAAAGCCTATCAGAATTAAGGACCATCAGTGTAATTTTTGAAACTAAAGGACCATTGGTGAAATTTGCTATAAAGTTAAAGGACCATCCGTGTAATTTACTCTTTTTTTATATATATAAATATTTATATAAGTAATACATTAATTACGATTACAGGACTAGTATTTGATCTATGAGTCCCGTTCCCCCTTTAGCTATAATTTTTATTTAACCCGTTTGACATTTTCCAGATAAAACACAACCAAAATTAACCCATTTATAAGTAAACGGGCTGAATTTGCCACTTGTAGGTTATAACTGATTATAAAGTGAATAAACTTGCAGGACCAGCTGATATGGTTGATGATGTAACGGGCGGGTTGAAGCTTCTGTAAGAATGTATTGCAATTTACATGCACCCTGTGACGGGCTTATACGGGTCGGGTCACAACAGGGCTACTTGCAGAGATTAATGGCTTACCTTAAAAAGGAAAAAAAAAATGATTAGCAAATTTGTTGACTTTTTGACCTTTTATTGATCCTTTTGATACAAATGATGATGAAGATGATAATGATGATTAAAAACCTTTGTTGTGACTATTCGATTGTAACGGTATTTTGCGTGATTCACCTCTTAATTCTGAACAAAATACCCTTCCACGTATAAAATATATGATTAATCTTGATGCAACACGGTTTTTGAGATAAAAGATTAAAAGTTAGTTTAAGATTGATAAAAACGTATAGTTAGTGAAGAATGAGCCTCACATCTTTTGAATAAAGTGATATTAATGATGTTTAAATGTAAAAGTAAGGGTAAAAGAGTAATTTCACTTTATTAAAGTAGATAGTTAGTGAACATGAGGTCTCACTTTTTTTACCAAATAAGGTAGGTTTTTGAAGTGTATCACTTATTTTGTTCCACCATAAATAGAAAGTGTATCACTTATTTTGATACGGAGGCAGTATTACATTTACCATGAGATGTACGTTGACATTTTTGCCCTTAATGAAATATTTTTTTTCTTTCAAAACATCCGCTCCACCTTTTGAAAGTTATAAAAAAAGCCCATCCACTTTTTCGAAACATCCCCACACACACTTTTAAATATTGCTAATTTCATTTAAAAATCTAAATTCACTTTAAAGTTGTCTATTTGGTAAAAAAAAAAAAAAACCTCTACATATTTTGTTTTCTTAATATTAAACAGTCTTTGGATGTTGTATAAATATATATCAATAAACAATATATTGGATATTATATGAAAATCCCTGCGGCATCACGCCAATAAAAATCAACTAGTTTTGCTTACATTTTTCAAATCAACAATCAATTAAAAACAAAATTAATCGCTAAACTAACTACCACTAAGCGAATAAAAACACGCATACTTTAAGCACATCAAGCAACCCAAATTATAGAGAAAAGAAACAATTTGTATTTCCAACTAAAATAACTACCACTAACCGAATAAAAACACACACTTTAGTTTCCACACATAAAATCCACACATTTCACATAAACTAGTAAACTACAACCTACCACTTAAACGAAACAATAAACTTAAACGAAGATTAACAAGCGGCTTTAGGCGAACTCGGTGGTTCTGACCGAGTTGACTCAGTCTTCCCCAACTGTTCTTCAACCGCCATTTTCTCCATTGTTTTCTGACTCACTTCTTCAGCAGCTTTTGTAACCCGACTAAAAGCTCCCGCCATCCAAGCTGTCCCAGTCAGCACATACCTGTTTTTCATTACAGTGGACCCCACATCACTAATCGTCTGTTCTGCGGTTGCAAAGGCCGTTTTCGTCTTTTCTGAAACTTGGAATTTTTGGTCCAAATCTCTGACTTTTTCGTTCACGATTGATGTGCCTAGGCTTAGTTTTTCGGTCAACCCGATTTTTTGGTCAATTGTTGCGGCTTTTGCTGAAAATTGGTGTGTTTCGTCGAATGATTTTGCTTTGTTGATTGCGTCTTTTCCTAATATGAACCCTTTTGCTAACATGGTGCTTACAACATCTTCTGCCTTTAGTACAACTGATTCTGCAACACCGCCAGTTTGTTGCTCGGTTGCCTAAATAGCAAATTTTGACAACATTTTGTTAGTATTGTGTCATGTTTAGGGACCTGATTAACTGATGATGTGGCGGTAACCTGCTGAGGTGGCAAGTGAATGTCATTTTTGTAACCTGCTGGGTACCGCCACATCATCGCTTTATCAGGTTGCTGAATGACCCAAAATGGGCCATAAAGCTATCTTTTAGTGGCCCAATTGGACATATATAAAAGTAGGTTGTTATTTTAGGAAAAAAAACCTAATTAGATGGTGTTTGGTTTTACTTTTGATGTATGAAGTTGCAATAATAAGATAATTAGTTGCTTTTAGTGTTCGACGAATTATGGTTATTTATGAAAATTGATACGTAAAATGACCAAAATGAAGAAGAAAGAGATACATATAGTGATATGAAAGTACACATTTCTTACATTAGGTTAAAAATTGGTAATTATGTAATATTATTGTACCGAAGGTGATTTGTACACCACGAATTTTATCCATACCTACTAAATTAGTGAAATTTTACTATTTTACCCTTTACAATCACGTTGTTTATTTTTATCTTATCATGGGTAAAATAGTCAGAACCCTTAATCTATGGTGTATGGATAAAAGTGGTGGTATACAATTCATCTTCCTTATTGTATCCTTTAGTAATCAGTTTCATAACACAAATTCAAACAGCCTCAAATAACTGTAATAACAGAATGATGGTTTTTAGGAAAAATCATACAGTTGGTTGTTGTTCTGAAGGTGTAGTTGCAGAAGGTGGTAAAGTGTAATCTGGTGCAAGAGCAATTGTAACAGACTGATCAACTATTGTTGCTCCCTGAAATTACCAAAGGGCAATTTTGTAAAATTATATACAATAATTAGTAAGTGCAAAATTATATACTTTCTTAAAATTATGTATAATAATTAATATGTGCATGATTATGAAAGTATTATATACCGATAGTAGAACTGCTGTCTCTGCACCTTGGAGATCCTTAAAAGTGACAAATGCATTTTGAGCTCGCTCATTCTCACTGACAAAGTAACCATAACTTAAATCAGAAAATGTTATGTTTTTAACGTATTAATGATAATAAAGAAAAAGAATTAACATAATAATTTATAAGGCAAAATATATGGAAATGTATCCAAACATGCAAGAACTGTTGTAGTATATATTTGACTATGAAAATTACCTTTTGGATGTAATTATTTTTTATTTTTACCATTTGATGTAACCAAATTACATCAAATTGTAAGGTTTAAAATTTCATACTTGGAATCTAAAGTATGAAGGAAACTAACCTTTGTATATCAATATATTCAATTTCACCAGAAAATGAAAAGAATTCCTTGATGTCATGCTCAGTAGCACCTAAGGAAACATTGCTAACTTTCACAGTTCTTACCTGTCAAAATAAACAAATGTAAATGTTTTATTAATTATAATTTCATGTGAAATGGTATGATAAACACGGTTCTCATGAGATTAAATTGTTTTGCAATAACTAAAAAGAAGCATTAGGAAATAGATGAAACAGAGGAAATAGTAATTTTCTTCGTTATTTTATTTTTGTCAGTTATTTATGAACTTATAACAACATCATTAAGATTTAAGCACATGTGGTGGTGTTTGGACCAAAATTGGTGGTGAAATCACAATTCACAAACACTCCCTTAATAAGCAAATAAGCAGTTTCAAATAAGCAATCCAAACACTCCTTATATAAACGTGTTATTGAAAACTAACATAAACACAGATTTTAGTACAGAAAAACCCTCTCTACTTAATTGCTCAAAAAAAAATTGATTTATTTGACATGTGCAGAATATATGGAAACGATGACATGGAAACATGAACAAACAGCGGATTGAATTAAAAATTCAAACAATTACATAAGATCTACAGTGAATACCTAAGAAACAGAGAAATACGGCAATACAAAATCACATGATTCATACTTCATAGTGCAGAAATGAACGCGATTCAAACGAATTAGCAAATTAAGTTATCAATTTGTAAGAAAATGAATGGAAATCACTAACCGCCATGGAATCACTGACTGTGTAATGATAGAGGTTTTGTTAATTGGGGAAAAGAAGTTATCGGAAGGAGGTTGATGTCAGTGGCAATCAATACTAGCAAAAAAGGTTTTATAAACATGCATCTGGGTCGGGTCGGGTCGGGCGGGTCGGGCGGGTTGATCCATTTGTAATCTGATAGTGGGCAGGATGGATCCGACATAACCCACACCGACCCATTCAATAATGATAATGATAAATCGGGCATTGGCATTAACCGATTAAGGGTGTTCATTATTTGGATATAACTGGATTGTTCAATTGGACATTTTGGATCGGACTATTTGGATTGGTTATTTGGTTTTTTGGATCGGTTTAGACTTGAATCAAATAAATAGTTTAGATTTCGGATTGGATTTGGTTTCCGTTGTGAAAACCGGATTGTCCAAAAAAATCCGAATAGTAATACATAGTAAATTGATTTATATACTAACACTTATCGGTTTCCATTGTAAGTAATTATGATACTATTTTTCTTTACATTTCTTATAGTAAATTGATTTGTATACTAACACTTGTTCCATTTTACGTTGTATCAGTTGGCGATATAACGATCTTTTTGAAGTTTTTGATAAAGTTGATGTCAAATTTTTTTGCATATATGAATGTAAATGCCACAAGCTATGAATTAGACTTGTTTTGATGTACAAAATAGTTTATCATTTTGGAATTTTACATATCGGACTTAATATTATTTATGTTATATACTTTTGTAGTATTTTGAAAATTTTAAGGAAAAAACCAAACAGATCAAACCAAACCAACCAAATTTTTATTTGGTTCGGATCAGTTTAGTTTTCGAATTAGTTTGGACAATTCGGTTTGAACTTTTGAGAACCGGATTTTATTTGATTTCACCTATTTGGTTCAGATAAAACCAAACCGTCCAAACGAACACCCCTAATTGTGATTCCCATTTTCAATAAAAACCCGAGTTGTTGACCCGACCAAATCCATCCCCTGTTTCCTGTTCTTCACATTCTAGATTCCTTTCTTCCAACTTTCTAATTTCAATTCCATATCCGATCACCCGATTTCATTCTTCTACATATAATCAAGACGAACACGCTCTTCAATTTGACCTAATTTTACCGTTTCACGATGTGGTAAGCCCTTGCACTTTCAATTAAATTCAGCTCGATCTTCAATTCTTGATCATAATCATCATCATCTTGTTAATTTCACTTTCAGTTTTGATCCATATGCTGACCGTATGATTCATTTTCTACCTACAGATATGAATTTAAGTAAACCTATTTCGATTGCTCCCAGTTTTTCATAATCATTTTCTGTTATAAATACTTAGATATAATTGGGGCAGCTTACAAAACGCTGCAACTTCATACTGTTTAAGTTATAGTTTGAATCATATTGTGTCATGATCAATTCATTCTGCTCTATTGAATAGATATAGCGTTAATAATTTTTAATAGCACAATTAGGGTTTCTGAGTGGTGTTGATCTGAAGTATTTACTACAAATAAAGAATGTGAGTGATTATTTATTAATAAAATATGTCTAATTTCTATTGATTTTGGTGGTTGGATAGTTAACTGTTGTTCATTTTTTTGATTCATGAAGCATTGAAATGATAGTTTAGGTGCTGTTTTTGCATGCACAACACCTATGGTTGGATATTACATAAATTCATTTAAGCATGCTTATTAATCAATTTTTGCATGTTCTATCATTTTTTCCTTTTGATATTCAAGATTCTAGCAATTGTTACATGGAACTTATCTACCAGTTTCAGGGAATTCTGCACAAACCCTAGTGGTTGAGGGACATAAATGGAAACAAATAAATTCAGTTATTAATGCGTTTATATTCAATGATGAACTTGAGATCATCTCGACATCCATCCATATCTTACAGGCCGATTCGACCCTCTGATCTGGAAGTTCTTGTAAAAATCCATGGTGATCTTTTTCCCATCAAGTAAGTGTGTGTGTGTGTGTGTGTGTGTGATGATTTTATATTTTGAAAACATATTTTGTGAATTTGTCGATTTATATGTTTTTTAACAAGAAATTTTATCTGATTATAATTAGGTATGAAATTGAATTCTTCCACAATGTTGTTCATGGTCGTGATATAGTTTCTTGGGGAGCAGTTGACCGAAATCGTCCAAACGGTCAAAATGACGAACTTATTGGATTTGTTACTGCACGAATTATTATGGCAAAAGAAAGTGAGGTGATTTCTCATTATCTTGTTAATATGATAATTATTTAACTAATTGTTTTGACAGTAAATGACAAGGATGGTCCCTGAAGTTTACCCCAAATTTCACGTATGATCCTTTATTCTAAACAAATTACCTTGGTAGTCCTTTTTTTGGACATCTTTTGCACCTGCAGTCAAAGGACTATCAGTGTAATTTTTAACAGAAAAATTTAACAAACCTCATGCTAAAGGATTGTAGGTGCAAAAGATTTAAAAAAAGGACTACCAGTGTAATGTTTGAAGTAAAGGACCATAGGTGAAATTTGGTGTAAACATCAGGGACCATCCATGTAATATACTCTTGTTTTGATTTGTGTTTCGATACTCATTATCTGATTATTAAGGGTTAAATAATAAATGCATATTGCAGATAGAAGATATGTTGAGATTTGATAAATCAAGATCAGATCAAGCTCTCGTTTATATTCTCACACTAGGTGTCGTAGAATCTTATAGAAATTTTGGTATAGGTAAAAAAGCCGTTCCATATTTTATAGATAATTGCATAAGGAGCTCACACAACTATTTAACTTTTTTCATTAAGGCCACCAAACTATTGAAACTACTTTAGAAGCCACCCAAATATTTATATGTTTTTGTTTATAGCAAATCCAGCAAAAGTAGGCCGGATGAAAAACACATCCTTTATATTCTTGAGAAAAACAAAAATACCTTTTCTTATATATTTTTTTTTTTTGTATAAATAACAATGTACTTTTTACATTTTTCACTGTACAATTTTTGTCCAGTTGGATCTTTAAAAGATGGTTTTGCCAGTTTGCGTTCTATTTTGATCATTAAAAACGTTTCGAATCAATTATTCTCATATAATAATTATCGTTATATCTAAATTTAACATTTTTTAATGATTATCATTTTTGGAACAATAATTTTTTTGTAAAAACATCTTTTAATGAACCAAGTAGACAATAATTTGTACAGGTATTAAGGTACAAGGACGTTGCTCATTTTATAACCAGAAAACCTTTTTTTTTATCATGTAAATTAAAAAAATTATTGAACACTCAAAAAGTTGAACTTTTTTCGTCATTCAACATGTTTATTTATTGATTTTTGTACTCATTCAACATGTTTATTTATTGAATTTTAATAAACAAAATTGGATTTATATACGGGTGGCCTTGATAAAAAAAAAGTTGAATAATTCTTATATATTATCCTTTTCTATTATAAATTATTATATTGAATTTTCAGCAACTTCACTGATTCGAGAGGTGATTAAGTACGGGTCAAGTATGCCAAATTGCAGAGCAGTTTACTTGCATGTAATTTCTTACAACAATTCTGCAATCCGTTTGTACCAAAAAATGTCATTTTTGTGCATAAGGAGACTGCGCGCCTTTTATTATATCAATGGTCAACATTATGATGCATTTTTGTTCATATATTATGTCAATGGTGGTCGCTCTCCATGTTCACCCATGTAAGTATCTATTTCCTTGCTCTTACTTAGTTTCAGGGGTATTTTGGTCAATAGTAAATTACACGAATGGTCCCTGTGATTTGTCAAAGGTTTTAGATTTGTCCCTGAATCTCAAAAAGTTACACGGATCACACTTTTGGTCCTTAATACTAACCCCAGTAAAAATTGGCCGTTAATGTTTTCTAAATGACGATTTTATAGAGAGAGAGAGCAGAGAAGAACAAAGGGTAATATCGTCATTTGCAAAAATATAACAGCCAATTTTAACAGGGGTTAGTATTAGGGACCAAAAGCGAGACAAATTTCGTATTTAGGGCCCATCTGTTTAATTTTTGAAACTTAGGGGCCAAATCTGAAACTTTTCCCAAACCACAGGGACCATCCATGCAATTTACTCTTTAGTCAAATTAGTGAATAGTAAATTACACGAATGGTCCCTGTGATTTGTCAAAAGTTTTGGATTCGTCCCTGAATCTCAAAAAGTAAACGGATGGTCCCTAAATACGAAACCTTGTCACGCTTTTGGTCCCTAATACTAACCCCGGTTAAAATTGGCTGTTAAAATTTTCTAAATGACGATTTTAAGAAAAAAGGGCAATATCGTCATTTGTAATAATTTAACTGCCAATTTTAACATGGGTTAGTATGAGGGACCAAAAGCGTGACAAATTTCGTATTTAGGGGCCATCCGTTTAATTTTCGAAACTTAGGGACTAAATCCAAAACTTTTCCCGAACCGTAGGGACCATACATGCAATTTACTCTTTAGTCAAATTGGTGAATAGTGAGAAACAATTAGGTTGTTCATCTGTTTGTTGGTTAGTATTTGGACAAGATTTAGGGGGCGTTTGGTTCGAGGGAATTGAAGAGAATGGAAATGGAGAGAAAAAGAGATGAATTCAATGTTTGGTACAAACAAAGAATTAACATAGAGAATTAATTCAAATGTTTAGATTCAATCTAATTCAAACATTTACAACCATAACACCAAACTAAGAAATAGTTCACCTAATACATATATATAACTCAAACATGATCATTCAAAGTTCATCTTTTTCAATTCCTAAACTTTTCTGATATATAATCCTTAATTTTATCCAATCTGAAGATTAACAATTAATAAAAGTCAATAAGAATACGCCTTAAATCAGGTAATCCACAAACATGCATTGTAAAAAATGAATTGTTGACAAACAAAACACCTTTGAAAATCTGATTCTGCAACATTTATCTCATCTTCAAGCTCCTTGGATTTAAAAAAAAAAAGACAGAAAAAGTAATCTTTCTTTGGTATATCGGCCAGATTAATACATACAAAAATAATGCTTTAAAAAACTCATTCTTCCTTTTTTTTTTTTAAAAAAAAAAATTGGGGCTTCTGTGATTTTCCCAAAACTTGGTGGCATGTGCAATGCACGTGAGAATGGAAAAACTCATTACTAATTGAATGATTTACAAAAGCAATGTCTGCATAAGTAGGACTGTTTGCTCACAAATTTTTAAAGAATTCCCAACTAAATCAAGTGTTCCAATTTTTTATTTCATTATAATTTACAATTTATTTCATCTATGCAATATGGCCAATTAATTTTTAGGGCCAAAATGATCTTGGGAGCATTTTTATAAAAGCTAAACCTACATAAATTATAGATAGATTCGCAACAAACATATTTAAACATAATTATCCACCAACGAAACCAAAAAAAGTCAAATTGGCATACAGAGAAGTCAACATGCAGAAACTATGAACATATAATTAAAAAAATCTAAATTGTGTGTAGAAATGTCATATCTGATAGAATGAGCAAATTTCAAGTTTTTGACACTACACTGGTCCATGAACCAATTTAAAAAAGTCAAAACTCATTTTTCAAAAAGTCAAACATGCGAAAAAACAGGAAAACTTGAAGATTATGTGTAGGAAATCATCTACCCTTACTTTAATAAAGTGAAATGACTCATTTACCCTTACTTTTACTTTTAAACATCATTAAACTCACTTAATCATATTATGTGGGACCCCATCACTCACTAACCATCCAATTTAATCTAATTTAACATTTATTACAATCTTTTGCCTCAAAATACGTAAAACCCAATTTGTGTCACTTATTTTGAAACGCAGGATGTAATAAATAATAAATTCTAAACAATTTTTTAATGAGTTTCATTTTATTAAATAGAAAAGGCATAACCAAGTGAATATAGTTATTTAGTCCCATCTTTGTCAGATACCTCTTACATTAAACTTTGGCATAAATTCAACCTCTAAAAACATAAATATTATTAGAATTTAATTATTCAAACCAACTGAATATAAAGTAGCAATTTATCTGCATCATGAATCTGAAAATTAACAATTAATCTGAGTTGGCAGTCGATTAGAAACAAATGTGTATCCTAAGAGAAATTTATTTGGTAATTAGTTAAGTCTCTCGAAAATAATGTTTTCTCTAAAAAGATAACACACAATTCCAAAAAGCAGTCTAATGAACAAACGATCTAAATGACAACTGAACATTTCATCGAACACTTGGCATGCATGCATGCATGCATGTTAGAATTACATAAAATCATAGCTATATTTTCATTACCAAAAGTTCATCACAAAATTAACATTCAAATTTGTTATCGTTAATTGCTAAAATAATACCTCAAATATTCGAATCACATAATTGGGTCAATGAATGTGAGGATACGGTATATACCTCAAATATTGCTAATATATGTACCATGAAGCACACATAAACCTCGAAAATTGCTAAGATAATACCTCAAATATTCAGAAACATAAAAATTCAACATATAGTTTGATACATGTGCTTTGTTGTTGGCCAATGTCCAAAATACCCTTCAATATAAAATTATTATTGTGATTTTATCTGTGCAGAGAACTTGTTACACTTGTAATGACATACATGAGGAGAGGATTAAAATTAGTATCTGCAAAAGTATGGAAAAAGGCAGAGAAAAACGGGCCCAAACGGGTCAAATATAGAGACAAATGCGGGCTGCTTCCAACAACACAAACCAAAAGAAGCATTACAATCGAAGGTGGTGAGATCGATCATGTATAAATAAATAAATATATAAACCTAATTCTAGAAATGAGGCCATAATTTTCATTTTCACCCCTTTCCACTGTTGTCGAGTTTTTTTTACTTTTTTTTTTCTTTCTAAATAGTTTGGTTTGAATTGAAACAAATAAGTCTCACATGTTATAGCCTGAATCTGAATATTGGGGATTGACTTTTGGGTTTGACTTTTTGTAACATTTCGGTTGAGTGTTTTCTGAGTTTCTGCAAGTGTAAAGTGACAGAAGAGAAATGCTTATGTGATTTCACCATAATGGTAAATATATGTATTGATTCATTTTCTTTTTATTTTTTAATCTCACTAAATTGGCGTTTTAACGTGTAAACTTTTCTAAAGATGATTTTATGGCATAAGTGTGTGATTTTATTTATTGTTAGACTTTTATACTTCCTCCGATTCAAAATAAGTGATACATCGCTGCTTTCACGGTTTTTTAGCCAAAATTTTATAATGAGGATTAAATTAAATTAGTTACTTGGTTAGTGAGAAATGAGTCTCACAATATTTAAATAAAGTAAGGTTAATGATGTGTAAAAGTAAAAATAAGGGTAAATAGATCATCTCACTTTATTAAAGTTTGTAGTTAGTGAATGTTGAGCCCACTACTTTTTACCAAATTAGATATGTTTTTAAAGTGTATCACTTATTTTGATACATTCAAATATAGAAAGCGTATCACTTATTTTGAATCGGGGGAAGTAAAAGAGTTGTCTTATCTAATATAAAAAATTTTGGTTATCAAAAGTAGTTTTATGTAAATATAAAGTTGTTGACCCAAGCTGAGTTGAGTTATGAACTTTGAGCTCGATTCAACTCGTTTGCAGGTTTGATCTGATCACAAACAAGAAAGTTTATTATTATTATTTTATTTATTTATTTATTTTTTTTGAACCGGCAAATAATTACATATAAATCTCCTATGCTTGGGATTGAACCCAAGACCTCCTTGTTAGTTTTATTCTATTCATGAAAGCTCAAAATGCATTTTAATACTTTGAATTTGATTGACTAAATTTTTTAAGGGGTGAGCAGAAAAAACGGATAACGGAAATGGGAACCGGAATCGACAGTTTTGGTTCCTAGACCCTAAACCCTTTAGTGCCCGAAGTATTAAATGTACAACATGATACCAAAAACTTGAAAAATGTTCAATTTAGTAACCCGAGTCATTTATTTGATCACGTTTTCTTACATGATTTACTTCCTTTATAACGTTTGTTATTTAACTAACAAAAAATAAATATAAGTTCATCTTAATATACTAAATCGACTATTTTTCCAAAATAAAAGTATCATGTTATACTTCTATTTAATGTAGTATAGTTAATAAATATTTGGACTTTTATGAAATCCAACTGACGTGCTGTAGCACATGCACCAAATAATGTCTGACATATCATGCTGGCAGTTGGAATTATTATTGAACATAATAATGGACAGTTGCTTAAAGTCAGTGTGCATGTGCATGTACTTCTTTAATTGAACCGTTTTAAAGATTTTAAGCGTCACAAAACACATGGGGATCAAGATTACTGATTTCAGCCTTCACAGAAACTAACTGTATTTGTCAGATCATTTTTAAATAAATATAATATGTATAGATGCAACCATTTGGTAATAATCTAGTGGTGAGGGCGCCGAAAAAGATCTTCTAAAGGTCACAGATTCGATTATTTTTTAGGTAAACATTTACCTGATGACTATGGGAAGGATTGAAACAGCCACAATAGTTAAAAATGGAAATACCCTTTAAAAAGAATAAAACACGAATAGATGCACTTGACATTTAGTTTAAATACAAGATTTAAACTATGTTTACAAATATTAACAAAGCGATAACTCATGTCTCAAAAGAGGAATATAGAGAGGTAGGATGTAGACAATTATATCTTTTAAAGGTAGAAAAACAGCAGGCTCGAAGACCCCTGGTTCTGGAAGGCACATGAGTCCGAACGCTATGTTGAATGTGCGACCGGCGTGAACTCTTTGCATTGCCTGTAGAGTAGATGTAGTAGATTGAGATCTCTCGACAACCGTAAGAGGTTAAGGTTGACCTCCATAGAAGAGCTAGTGAGAGAATATGAGTATTTATATGTGATGTGTTTACAGATATTAAATATATATATTTTTATGAAAGCAAGGCTAAGTAAACATTTACTACATGACCATGAAAATATTTAAAAAAGTCATGACAAAGATTTTTTAATATCTATATTTTTATGAAAGCAAGGCTAAGTAAACATTTACTACATGACCACGAAAATGTTTGAAAACAGCCATGACAACGTTTTTTACAAAAGAAGATAGAGTCAACTGTTTTTTAATCTTCAAGTGTAACAAATCCCATTTTGAGTTGACCCATAAGTCAACCATTTGTTATTTGACTTTTCAACTGTAAAAACTTCAAAATTAAAGCCTACCCATCAACCTTAATGCCCTGATTTCGGTTAAAACTCAGAATATTAGTAGCATATAAACCTGAAAAAGGTAAAACAGTTTGACTTTTGCAAAAAGTCAACTGCTTTTTTGTTTGATCTCCAAGTGCAAGAAATTTCAAGCTTCTGAAACTAAACACTCACTTCCAATTAACTTTCTAGGTAACATACAATGGTACAAAAAAATCAAATACAAAAAACATGGTAACAAGTGAATAACATACACAAATTATAATAACAATAATAACAAACAAATCTCCGAAAATGTTGCGTAATTACCCGTTTTGAATCACGAAACAAAAAAAAAAAAAACAAATTGTATCAAAAGAAAAAACCCGACACAAAACATGTAACAATATCAATATACCGTTTTCCCTACTTTTGGTTGTTGCTTGAACCCTTCTTGCTTTTCAACAAACTTCCAAATTTTTTCAACAACGGTTTCTTCTTCTTCACCTCTTTTAACGGTGACCCGTTACCGTTTTCCACATTTTCCAACCCGTTTTCCGTTTTCGAATCAACTTCATCTTCAAAAGATTCATCATTAACTGTTTCCCTTTCGGGTGACAAATCTTTTTCTTCAATTTTGCAACTTTCCCACATTTTAAATTCAATTTCTTCCGGATCGGTCCCTTTTTCCGTTACTTTTTCACTCTCGTTATGTTCCCCGTTCAAATCTTTCACAACGGTTTTCGTTTCTTTTACCAAGACTTCATTTTCAGTCAACGGTGTTTGTGTATGTGTTTCTTTCATGGGTTGTTGTTGTTGTTCGGTTTTCGGGATATCCCCGTTGTGTTCGGAAAACTCCACAACTTTTGGAAGCACGTCGTAATCTTTCTCACTTTCGCTGACATCATCGCTGACGTCATCATTAAAAACATTTCCAGTTGTTTTCTCTTTCGCAACGGCTGCTTCCTCGAGCAATCGTGAAAGCTCGTCGATCTTTTTTAAGGATTCGGATTCTCGCGTTTTAAGATCCGAGATTTCTTGATCGAGGCTTTGTAATTCGTTTTCTCTATCCATTAAACTTTCTTTCAAATTCATGCTTTCGGCTTTCGCATCACCAAGAATTTTTTTCAAATAATCGACTTCCGATCCCGATTCTTTCAAAAGATTCTTGATTTGTGTTCTTTCTTCATTAGAATCATGCACTTCTTCTTCGGCTTCTCTAACCAATCGAGCTAACCGTTCGTTTTCTTCCTTCAATTTGTTAACACATTCGGTTAATTCGGTTTCCTTTTCTTTCCATTCTGTTTCGGTATCCGTACGGCTCGTTTTCGCTTGCTCGATCGTGTTCATGAGCATATCGATCTCGTGTTTCGCATCATCAAGCATGTTTTGATACTTCTCATTCGTCGTTTTCAAAACATGTTTCAAATCTTCAATTTGCGCTTCATAGTTTTCGTTTTCCGATTGATTCGACAACAATTTTTCTTTCGCATCCCGTGCTTCCGACGAAACTTCGTGTAAAGCCGACGCTAAACTTTCCAACGCTTTTTTACTTTTTTCCTCTTCGTTTTTGGAATTTTCCAATTCGCCAATGAGCTCGTTTTTTTCTTCTAGAAGATTTTGAACACTTTCCGCCGCAAGCTTCTCGTTATTCAAAGCTTGTAATTTTTCCTCTTTCACGGTTTCAAGTTCCGTTTTCAAAAACTCGGCTTTTTTCGTCATTTCCGAAGCTTCTTCTTTGACTTTTTGAAGAACCCGTTCGGTTTCTTCAAGATCGCCTCGTTGTCTCACATTCGACATTTCCAACAACCCGACTTTTTCCTTCAAATCCGAAAGCTCAATTTCTGCTTTTTTCAAAAAACCGTTACTTTTTTCCAAATCTTTGACCATTGACTCGAGTGATGAATTTGCAGACCGTTCTAACCGTTTTGCTTCTTCAGCTTGAAGATCTAATTCCTCAACTTTATTCTTCCATTCCTCCATTAAACTACGCGCATACGATTCTGACATTTTTGCAGCTTCTAATTCGACGTTTAATTCCTCAAACGATGCTTCAATGTGCCCTAATTTCTCCTTGTAAACCTTCGATTTCCGTACTTCTTGACTCAATGTCTCGATCTCTGATTTCAATTCGGTTTCCTCTGATTTCAAATGATCGGTTTCCGATTTCAATTCCGATATCAATTTGTCGTTCTCTTCAGCTTCCAATTTCAACGTTTCAATCTCCGATTTCAATTCAGATATCAATTTGTCGCTTTCTTCAGCTTCCAATTTCAACGTTTCAGTTTCCGATTTCAATTCAGATATCAGTTTCTCGTTATCTTCACCTTCTGATTTCAACGTTTCAATTTCCGATTTCAGATCCGAAACCGACTTTCCGGCTCGACTGGATTCGGATTTCAGATTCTCGATCTCTAAATTCAGCTCGGTTATCATTTTGTTACTTTGATCAGCTTCCGATTCGAATTTGGCGTTCAACAACCCCTTCAATCGCGTGATTTCATTCGACAAAGTTTCTACTCTTTCCATTTGATTTTCAGCAATTTTTGCTGCATCATCTGCATGATGAAGAGCTTGATCTTTAGCATCTGCAGTCATGGCCAATTCCTGTTTGACTTTTTCAAGCTCTTGTGTAGCAGAAACGAGAGCTGCCACGTCAGCAGCATGCTGGTTTTTAACAGTTTCAATCTCTTTCTCCCATTTTTCTTCCTTTTTCTGAGCCGATTCGATTCCTGCTTGTTCCATTTCAACTGCACGAAATTTCTCGATCTCGATGTTTTCTTCAGCATTCTTTTGAGCAACAATTGCTTTCTGAAGCTTTTCATTGGTTTCTTCTGATAACTTTTGTGCTTCTTTTAGGTCAGTTATTACTTTTTCTTTTTCTTTTTCGATTAACACTAATTTTTCCTCTGCTTTTTTGAGATTTTCTTGAAGAACAGTTATTTGAGCTTGTAATTCCGATCCCTTTTGCACTCCTCTGGGTGCCGGTTTCTGGTTAATTACGAAATATTTAGCATTATATCGAATGAAAATGTGTTTTAAAAAAAAAAACGAATAATTGCTTTTATATCCTTTACAAAATTCATAAATTATTTCTATATCCTTCTCAAATTTATAAATTATCTCTATATCCTTCTAAAGTTTATAATTACCTTCATATCCTTTCAAACCTCTAAAACTCTTTTTTATGTCCAAAACCCTATTTAATTATTTATTAAATCGTAATAATATCAATAATACATGTAAATAAACATGATTTCTAATACATAATCAACAAATATATTGCATACTTATTTGATAATTATTGATATTTTAATGATTTAATAGATATTAAAAAAGGTTTTTGGACATATAAGACAGTTTTAGAGATTTAGAAGGATATGGAGACAAATGGTGTTAAATGGTGTTAAATTTTTCCGTTAAGTCTCTCATGTGAGATGCACATGAGGGCATAGTAGACTTTCCCATTTCACTTTTTGCAATAAAAGTAAAAAACAAGCTTATTTACAACTTTTAATGCAAAAAGTAAAATGGGAAAAGCCTACGATGCCCTCATGTGCATCTCACACGGAGACTTAACAGAAAAATTTAACACCGTTTAGCCTAAGGGACTATCGGTGCAATTAGTTTAAAAAAATAAGGACTATCACTGTAATTTTTGAAACTAAAGAACCATTGGTGAAATTTGATATAAAGATAAAGGACCATCCATCTAATTAACTCTCAGTTTTACTATTCAAACAGTGAAAAAACAAAAACTGATTATCTGCAACTTGAAACCAAACGCACCAAATTTGAATAATTCACATTTTAATTGTTAAATTTTTATTGAATAATTTTAACTACCAATAAGTGGGCCCTACTTACTTCTGCAAGGGTGCTGATCTTCGGTGACCGACGGTCAACTGTCGGCTTTGCAGCAACAGATCTCGGAGATCGTTCCACTGACGATCTCAAACTCGGCACCGGAGACGGTGAATCGGTGTCAGATTTAGCAACATTCCGGCCAAGTTTACTGACTCTAGGTGTCGCCGGTGATGTTTTGCTGATCGGATTTTTCGTCGTTGGAGGGGTTTCAGAAGAAACGGATCTACAAAAATTTAAAATTATTACTAAAAATAATTATTATCCATTCATTAACTCACTGTCTCACTCTCATTAGAATTGGGATCTTTAATTTTTGTAGCAAATAGGGGTAAAGTTGGAAACTTTATAACATAAGAATGTAATTAACAAGCTAAAGATTAATGGGTATTAAATTTCTTTAAAAATTATGGATCCAAGTTAAAGAATTTCTGAAAACAAGCAGATCTGGAGAGTAAACTCCAAGATTCATAAAAAGTAACAACAATTAACATAAAAAGTAACAACAAATTGCTAAAAAGAAGAAGAATTACTTGGATTTTGCAGACATGATGAAGCTTAAACCAGTGAAAATGTGAGCACTATAAAGATGATTAACTTTAGTTAATCTTGAAATTAAATCACAAATAAATCAACAAAAACAGGGATTTTGCTACGTGTGATTGTGAGTGAGAATATTATGAGTGGAGCATTATTTTCTAGAAATGAAATTGGGGATGGAAGGAAGGAAGGAATGAAGGCTAATTATTTGATTAGGGTCGGTGAGCTCTTTTTTTCTTGATGGAGTTGTACTTTATGCAATGATGGTTGTACCATGAAGTGAATGTTTTTTCTAAAGAGTTGTACTTTATGTTATGAGAGTTGTACCCTGTCGCTCGCGTGCTGCCTGCCTGTCTTTTCTTCACATTTCTTTATCTTTTGCCAGACCTATCTATGAGTCTATGACCTCCTTTCCATTTTCTAGCTGCCTTTTTTGTTTTTGTTTTTGTTTTTTTATTAATTATTTTAGATTTTTTAAAGATTTTCTTTTTTGTATTTTGTTATTTATTAAAGAGACAGTCTAAAGGGGAGATTTTCTAATTAATACTCCCTCCGTCCCTAAATAAAGTTCTCATTTCACCTTGAATTTTTGTCCCTAAATAAAGTTCCCATTTCACAAGTTGATGGGGTCCACTTAATAAAATAATATAATTATCATGGACCCCACTACTAACTATCCACTAACAATCTTTCTCTCTCCAAATCAACTTTATATTTTAATCAAATTTATTACCAATAACCCCACCACTAACTTTCTCCTTAAATATTGTGCCCAAGAGAAATGGGAACTTTATTTAGGGACTGAGGGAGTATATTTTATTTATATAGGAATAATGAAAATGATATTTAGTACTCCCTCCGTCCTAAAAAAAAGTTCTCATTTCCTTTGGGTACAAATATTTAGGAGATAGTTGATAGTGGGGTCTTTAGTACTATTTTTTATTAAAATATAAGGTTAATAAGAGAGAAAGTGTTTTTAAGAGATAGTTGGTGGTGGAGCCCATAATAATAATATTATTTAATAGAAATGAGAACTTTTTTGTGGGATAAAATTTATGATAGAAATGGGAACTTTTTTGTGGGATGAAGGGAGTAATATAAAACAAAGTAGATCTGTATGTCAATTTCATTGATTGTGTTTTGGAATAAAAGGTGAGGATTAACATATAACATTATTGGTAGAAGTATAAATATTATAGGAATTGAGATCATGTTAAGTTAACATTAACATAATCAATCATTATGTCTCACTAACTATCTATATGATAGTAATTTACCGGCAAAAACTCATAAATAACTTTTTAAATGTCACGAGTTTATTATCGTCATTAGTAAACATGTTCCAGATGCTCTGAAGGAGATTTGAACACGATCTCAATAATAATTAGGTCACACATATTACAAGCATAAGTTAGATGATCAAAACCCTAAATCAAGATAACATTTACATTGGATCCAGAATGTGTATGTAACACACTGCTAACAATTGCTTTTGATTAAGTATGTGGACATGAAGTTGATTCGATCCATTAGTTCTTTGATTTTCAACACTAGTAACATATTTTGTTATTAAACGAGACATATATGATGGAGCTGATTCGTACAGATGAAATTGCTCCTCATATATATGAGGGACATGATTGTCATTTGGGATGAAATTGCTCTGTATGGATAAAAATTGCTCCTATATTATATAGGGCATGAAATTAAAACCATTAAATGAGTTCAAAATTTCCTTTTATGATGAAAATATGCATTTATTACATATTAATGATGTCTATTTTTTTGCATGTGTTAAATGATTTTTAACTAAAAATAGCATGTTCGAGTTCATTTAATATTACTAATCTCATGCCCTTAAAATAGTGACGGTCGGATTTTTTTATCCTTTTTATCTGATTTAAAACTGCCGCATAAAAAGTTTTAGACGATACTTATTACTACCACAAAATGACTGATATCAGATTCAAGTTGTATCATTTTTTAGCTTCAAATTTTATTTGTCTCGGACTCTAAAGGCTTTTGTAATTCTTTATTTACTTTGATATAAAAGTATTAGTTTTCCATATAAATATTCCGAAAAAAAAAATTTCATTATAAGTTTATCAAGTACTTCGTATGTCTTATGTTATTTATTTTTTTATGAAAATTTTATCATTTATTACAATATTAAAGGGAAGCCCATCGACAGAATATGATCCCCACCATAAACAGAAATAAACTATAAATAAGCTAATATAATTGAGGTAATTATTATTATTTAGCAATTTCAAAATTAATTGGAAACTCTTAAATACTAATACTTTCCAACAAACTTTAATTAATTGTGTTATAAATTACACGTGAATTCAATTCAGGGTTATCAAACTGTATGTACTAATAACTAGAAGCGTTCAAATGAACTAAAAGTTTAATTTTATAATAAACAAAGGATTTTTCTAACTCATACCTTAAGGATATGAGATAAGAAGTTTTTAATGAACCAAATTCACCATGCTTATTTACAAATGCATTTAATACATGTAAAAAATAGAATTTACTAATATGAAATATGGAATTTTTGACTTCATTGAACACTTCTTATATCATGCCCTTAGGACATGAGTTAGACAAACCCATAAACAAATGTATTTATCTAAAGGTTTTTCTAAGAGCATATGCTAACGTGTATTTAATGAGCCGGTAATTACCATTTAAACATAAAATCAATATATATTTAGGAAATTGTCACTTTATTAATGCAAGTTCTCGTATGTCCTAAGGGCATACATTAGAAAAATCTTTTATTTAATTCTAGAAGCTTTTGTGATTCTAATAAATGCATTTATTTATTAATGAAGTCTATTAATTAAATATTAACTATAAATAAAAATAATAAATTTAAATTAGTTAAATCTACTTATTCCATACCTTAAATAAGTTAGACAAACCTATCTATCTAATTAAGATAAAACTATGTTTTCATATTGGCTCGCCCCCAAATAGTGTATGCAACTTGATGATGGTCCATGAAAATAATGGTGGTTAGTCGGTGCACCAAACAAACTCTTTTGAGTGGTTTGTACGTTTTTTAGTCAATGCAAAATTACATGCAAAATAGAATGAGTTTTATTTTATTTTATTTTATTTTAGAAAGAGTATCTTGTTTTATAACGGAATTCTTTGTGATGGCTGAGCTTATGCTCAAGATATACTCGATCTAATCGTTGTCATGGTCATTTTCGAACCTTCACAAGGTCATCCGGTAAATATTTATCCAGTGATAAATTAAACTCGTGACCTGTAGGAAGTTATTTAAAAGTCCTTACAACTATGTTATCACCAGATAATTATGCAAAAAAAAGAAAAAAAAAAATCGAATACTAGTGAAAACATAAAATAGAGTGGTTAGATACTTGAACTCAAGTCCCTACATGACTCCATCAAAAAGTAGCTTGTTTAATTTCATTTTGCTTCAACTGTCACCAAATTATTTTTTAATGTTTCGTTTATTCTATTCAAATACATGATTTAGTGACGATTTGGTTGCTGTTACAGTTTTCGGATTTCGCATGCATAGAGAGACATTACAATTACAATTAATTTTTAGGAACATGGAATAATTACATTTATGATCTTGCAAATCACATTGTTTAGATGCTTTTTACAGCTAAGCATAGTAATTGAAACATGATTAACAATTTAATATTGATTATGAATAAGATATAATCATATAATAATCGTCATGTTACAAAGAATCAATTGCAACATCTTCTACTTAATGATACGATTATATTTTTGGTTTAAGAGTTATGGGTAATTTGGTAGTGTTTTGAGTATATTTTTTATTTAATGGTACGAATTTGAGGAAATATGAAGGATAACACTGTCCAAAAACCAAACTGAACCAAGAAAAATGTTTCAACAGCACCGAGGACAGAACTGGACTGAGAACTGATTTTTTCCAGTTTTTCAACTTTTTTTTAATTTTAGACCGAACTGAGAACCGGTTTTGCATTTAAATTCAAACCGAGAACCGACCAATAAAACTCAGTGATTCCTAATCCTAACTGTAAACCAACATAATCATCATGTTCACACAAATTAAACACAAATCCTTTATGCAATGGATAAAAGTAACAAAAAAAAAACCATAGTTTCCGAAATATATCACAACACATTCTTGCAAATTCAACTAAAAGATATCATAATCTTTTTATCAGATTTTGAAATTATAACAACCGATTTTAATTTTCTCACATGGTGGCTTCGAGTTCTTCAGGGTCAGTCTCGGTCTCAACTGCCGCCTTTTTCCCACCACGCAACCGTGAAGACACATTGTCAATTGCAGAATTCAGCTGCCCTATTTTAGCATTCAAAGTCTGCCTCGTTTTCTGCATTTTTAAATAAATAAAAAATGAAAAATAATGAGATCCTGTATAGGTGGCAAAATGGTCGGGTTGGGTAACAGGTTCGGGTTGGAATGCATCGATTTATGTGTCAAAACGGGCCGGGTCGGTTTGGGTTGACCCACAAACACTTTTCCGTCCATTTATTGAATTTTTAATAAATAATAAATGTGTTAATTATAAAATCTGGGGAACTTTCAACCAGTTTGACCCGTTAGACTCTCTCAACTACTTTCTTTAGGGACAATGTATGTAGATTGTAGAGATCACCCAAATACTCAACTTTTTTCAAAAAAGCCCTTAACTTTTTTTTAAAAGACACAACTTTAACCTATCATAAGTTGACACCTCATCAAATATAGTTTTGTTCATGTTTTTAACTTTAGGGCTCGTCATTTTTATCTAACACCCATTTAATATAAAACACGACCCAAATCAAATTCATAAGTAAACGTGTCCAAGATAACAAGCATAATTATGACGAAAAAAAAACAAATAAAAAATTTTAAAAAATGCACCTCTAAACCATCATCATAGTACATGGGTCGTTTTGCCTTCCTGAATCCGTATTCATCTTCATTCAAGAGAGATTTTCTAATCTGTTAATTAAATTTTTTTTGATAAAGTTAACACAACATTTAAATCTAAATATTAAATATTAATTAATTCAATAAGGCATAAATGAGTTGACTATTTGACCTGTGGAGCAAATACGTATGCCAGGGTCCCAAATAATGCACCCCCTAAAATGAAACCAGCAGCAAAGTCACCACTGCCTCCATTATTGCGATCACTAAATACAAAAGTTAAAAAAAAAAAAAAAAAAAAAAAAAAAAATTGTTACAATAAAATCATGTTAAAGACATGATAAGGAAATTAATCCATAAGAATAAGGACTAAGGTCCATAATTTTACTCATAATCGGACATTTCAAACCCTAGGTGGTCAAATGGTGGTCAAAATTGGGGTTAGTCGGCTAAAATCCGGTTAGGCGGTCAAAATTAGTCAAAAAGTCAAGCATTGTAGCTAACACTTACACAAAAATAAAAAGAAATTATAATCTATCATTAATAAAATCGGGAAAAAGATGTATATCTTACTTGTACTGTGCAGAAATCGCAAACTTTCGTTGACCTTTTTGTTGGTTTGACTTTCCTTGACTTGTCAGAGTAGTTTTCCCATACAAGCATGAATTTCCAGCCCAATTGTCATTTCCCTTGAGACTATTTCGAACTGTATCAAGATTAATAACAGTTACAGAAAAATGTAATCCTGGATTATAATTATACAGAAATAGAAAATAAAACTTAAACCATGGATATAAAAAATAATCATGACAAAAAGCATATCATTATCAATTTACAAGAAAAATAAAGAAATATTTCACAAAATTATTAATAATTTCAAAATATTCAAATTAAACTTTTTTACAAAGGAGAAAAATTCAAATTAATTGGGGCAATTGTAAAAAAATCCAAAAAATTCCTCTATGTAAAAAAGATCATTTATTTACAAAAAGAAAAAAAAAGCAAGAAATTAGTGCAGTTGTTAAAAACCTAACAATAACAGTTTAACCATGGATATAAAGAACAATGATTACATATAGCATATTATAATTAATTTCGAAATAAATTAAATTAACGGAATTTAACAAAAAGAAAAAAAAATCAAAGAACCTAGATGAATTAGGGCAAGAAAGTAGTGAAATTGTGAAAACCCTAGAAAGAAACTGCAACCATGCATATACAAAACAATGATTCCAAATAGCATATATCATAATCAATTTCAAGAAACATAAAGAAAGATTTAACAACAAATCAAGCAATACAAGATTTATAGAACCCTAAAATTACCGGAGATTGAAGCAGGTGCTACTACGGTGGTTGCAGCCATGGATCGGTGGCGATGAACGACGGAGATTTATGGATCAAAATCAAGATCAAGAAAGAAAATGGGGTTAAGAAGTAAACAGCCAAGTGTGAAGTGTGAAATGAGATAAACCAAATGGGGTTTGTTGGTCAAGGGTAAAATTGGAAATTCGAATGAAAAATGGGGTTTTTGGTTGGTTTATCCGCCATACTTTGCTGCCAATATTAACGCCACCTTGGTTTTATCGGAAAACCCATAGTATATTTATTATTTTTTTAATTTTTTTTTAACATAGAGTTTTTATTCAAAGACGACTAATTTCAACCATCCATTTTATCAGTAGCTTATAATTGTCGCGGATAAACTCTAGAGCCACAAGAAGATTTTTAACCTAGGTGTTGATCGGGTATAACTTTCGGGTTTCGGGTAGTTCGGGTCGGTTAGCTCGGGTTTTTTAAATAATAAAAAATATCCAATACCCAAACCAAATTAAATTCGGGTATTTGGGTATGGGTAGTTCGGGTAATGGGTCGGGTATGAGTATATCCACTAATACCCGAGAATTTGCACCCTTATATTGTCGGCGACCACAATGTTTATATTCCCATCTTAAATTACCATATTTGTCCGTAAGTTTACCAAACTACAACCAACATAAGATTCTATCATTGACTTTTAGATATAATTCATGTACTACAAACATAACGATCGTATTTTATTTATAAAACTTCAAAATAGTACCTTTAAAAAATTCCTTATAATACAATTCGGTTATTCGGGTATACCCGCCAACTTAAAATATTACCTTATACCCGATCCGTATTATTTTCGGGTTACCTTATACCCAAATATTTCTACCCGATACCCGAACTACCTGACCCGATCTACCCGAATTCGAAACGGGTCGGGCAGGTAGAGCGGGTTTTTGTTATTTTCGACAGCCCTAACCTAGCATCTTTTAAAATTATGATTTTCCATATTTTAAAATTTCATCTAATTTTTTTTTTTTCCATTTACAAAATTCAAACCAAAACTAGCAATAGATCCGACAACATATGATATCAACTATTCAATATCATATCAAATATTCAATGGTACATTTTTGCACTTGCATTGATTCTTAAAAAAAACCTCGCATGTTCATTTGTAAAATTGGATTAAAATGTATTAATTAATGATTCGTTAGTAATTTACGATAATTAAAGAAATTCATACTTATAATGCCTAATATACCAAAGATTTATAAACTAGTGGTATTTTTTTTGAACGGTCAGTTAGTAAGTTAGTGGTTCGAGCCTAGATAGTGACATTCACAAGAGGCAGTATGCCTTCCCTCGAATCTTTCACCTATGGGGATTAAACCCACATCCATGACTGGACTTGAACCCATGACCTTGGCCATATGCAACACCTTATCTTTTTCACCAATACCATTAGGCTAGAAGCCTTGGGTAAACTAGTGGTATTAAGGATATATTATTACCCATGACCTAAAAGTGAGTTCAAATCCCGGTAAAGACAAATGAGTAGATTATGTGTCGTCTAAAATAAATAAATTTAATGCCTAATATTATTTACCCTAAGGTACATATTAGCAAAACTATAGAATAATTACTGACTTAAATCCTCGTGAATGTTCCATATGTTTGGACCATTTTAGGGAGACTTGTCAAGATTTATGTAGTCATGAACGTTTTATATGTATAATTTTGCCACTCATTAGTCCTTTTTGTTTGTGTTTTTGTTCAACATGGTAACCAACGACCGTTATAAAACACAAATAACCTTACTTTCTCAACAAATTCAATTTTCCTTTCCAACTCAACATATTCAATTTTTCTTTCCAACTAAACATATTCAATTTTTCTTTCCACTTCAACAATATCAGCTAATCTCATCAAAGGTGAGGTATGAGAAGATGAAATGTAAACAGTTATACCTCTACCCAAATTGCAGAGTAGAGAGACTTTGATTCCTAAATATCCTTTCCAATTCAAACTATAAAAACTAAGCAAATAAAAAACACATTTCCATAAGTAACAAAACACCAAATTAAAAAAAAAAAACGACTATAAAATAAATGGGCTTGGTACAAAAACCATTATTCACAAACCCTTTTGTATATCTATTATCATCATATCATAATATCACTACTTGTCTACCATATCTCTAAAAAGAAGCATAGAATGAATCTTACCCTTCCCTCTATCCTCGTCATCTTTTCCAGGTGGCGAAAACGCAAGAGAAAGCGATAAAGAAGACGCCACGTCATCATCCTCGTCATCCTTTTCCCTCATTATCACATCATCCATTTCTCCATCTAAACACTCGTTCAAATCCAAAGAAAGTTTGACTTTTTTCTCGGGTCTTTCGGATGAACCAATCAAAGGAAAGAAGTGTCTTTCACCGTTACTATTTTCCTTTGGTTGACTTGTGTTGAAAACATTGTCGGAATTACTATTTTGCCCATAGGATTCACTCTTTTGTTTCTTGTTAACATTTCCATCTTCCAACACTCGACCACTAGGATCGCGCCATGTGTTAATTTGATTTGTGGTGGTAGTGATGGTGATGTCATCATCATCGTCGTCATCATCATCTCCAGAAAGATCGATAAATGGACGTTTTTTGGGTTCGGGTTCTTGATTTTGACTAGGTTTGACCAAATCTTGACCGTCGGTCTTATATGGCAGTGATGTGTTTCCATCAGTGACAGGTGTCACTGGAACTGCTACATTAACACAATCAAGTGGAGTTGATGTGTTTTTGGTTGAGTTTTCTTGTGAAAAAGTTTGTAACTTTAAGTTGCCCTCGGTTTCAGAGTCAACATTTTTATCCTGCAAAGGGCAAAAAAGTCAAATCAGGTGAAATTTGGGTTATGTCACCTCTAAATTAAAAAAATATAATAATAAATAAATAATACCTTGTTTGTAGATTCAGGCAAACATAAATCCTCAGGTGATGATATTTTATCAGGAACTTGCAGTGGATTCTTTTTCTTTCCTCTAAACACACCCCAAAGAAAAAACAACATATTCCAACCTACAAATGAGTGACATTAAATATACATCACATATATATGTATATGTATACGTATACGTATATATGTATGTGTGTGTAGTGTGTGAGAACGCAACACGTTTTAGACCTTAAAAAACCTTTTTTTTTTGCAGGTGATAAGAAGGTTGGTATCGTTACAAGAAAAAAAAAAAAGTCACTCGTGAAAAATAATTTTTTTAATTTAGATATACTCCAATGATGAAATAATAATGATTGCAAAAGAAAAAAATGGAGAAAGAACATGGTTTGATAGTGTTCTCATGTTTTAGACCTATTTTATTTTGTTTGCAATCCATAATTTTATTTAATAATAAAAATAAAAAAATAAAAAATAGAAAAATGTTTTCTTACGATTGGATTTTTCTGGAAGCCGATTGGACGGAAATATCAAGAGTTCAACACCGTTAATACTTCCAATAAGAGCTAAATCACCTCTAATCATCTCATCCAACAAAACTTGGTAACTCTTCTCATAACTATATTTTCACAACACAAACAAAAAAAATAGTCAAACATAAGTCAACAAAACAACAAAAAATAACTGAAAAAATTTAAAATGATTATTAGTTTATTACCTCTCTAAATCTTTAGCAAAGAAATAAATTGCGATATTATCTTCTTTTACACCACTATTTTCAAATTGTGTGGGCCATGCACTAACACGAGAAACACCGTTTAACAGAATTTTATTGGGAAGTTTGTTAACTGCTTCAAAAACCCTAGTTGATGCACAACTTGATAAATGACCTTGTAAACCATCCCAAAATTCAACTGTTTTTCCACTTCTGTTAATTTCAAAACCTCCTCTGCAAGTATAAAACGACAATTATTTATAAAAAAAAATCATTTTAGAGCACTGAACTTGGCTGACTAGGTCTTCTACTACCCTGAACTATTAAATGTGCAGTATGGTACCCTGAACTTGACAAAATGGTCTATTTAGTACCCCGACTCACTAATTTGGTCTTGTTTTCTCATGTGGTTTGCTTCTAATATCAATATATTAGATGAACGTATAATTTTTTAGTCTGTCAAAAGATCTAACGAAAGTAAATCAAGTAAGAAAACGCGATCAAATTAATGAGTCAGGGTACTAAATCGACCATTTTGTCAAGTTCAAAGTATCATTATCATTCTGCACCTTTAATAGTCCACAGTAGTAGAGCACCTAATTAGCCAAGTTCAGGGTACTAATATGTATTTTGGCCTAAAAAATAAAAGCCAAAATGCAAATTTAGACTTTCGTACCCTAGAACTTGGCTGACTAGGTCTTCTACTACCCTGAACTATTAAAGGTGCACTATTGAACCCTGAACTTGACAAAATGGTCTATTTAGTACCCTGATTTGGTCTTGTTTTCTCATGTGGTTTGCTTCTGATATCAATATATTGAGATGAATGTATATTTTTTAGTCTGTCAAAAGCTACGTAAGTAAATCAAGTAAGAAAACACGATCAAATTAATGAATCGGGTACTAAATCGACCATTTTGTCAAGTTCAGCACATTTAATAGTTGAGGGTACTAAAATACATTTTGGCCAAAAATAAATAAATAAATCATTTTTGAGAATTCAAAAAAGAGAACATACTGCCAGATGCATTCATGATCAGGAATAGCTTGATTTTTCAAAAGAGAAGACAATGCCACGTCATCAAGGCTGGATAATCCAGCTGTCAGATGTTTTCCTTCAGCAGGTGGCATCATAGGTTGCTTAAAATTATTCCCGTTTGACTGCTTACTATGGTCAACATTAGAATTTCTTAAACTTTGACCATGCCATTCATTTGCCACCTCAGCAGAAGTCAAACCCCCTGGATTTCTTGAATATGGTGCACGGTCAACAACGGGTACTTCATTATTATTATTATTACTATTATTATTATTGTTCACAGTTGAAACAGACGATTCGTTATTTTTCCTATAAATTCCAGGTTTTTTAAGCAATGCAGCTTCAATTGCATCTTTTAACTTATTATTTTCTCTGTTTTTAACCTCTTTTGAATTCCTAATAACCGATGCATTATTACCAAAAGACCCTTGAGTTTGGCCCGTTTGTTTATTGTTCTGTGAAGGAACACCAGACGGGCTCGGGATTGAGCCCGACCCTAAATGACTAGAATTTGTAGTTTCCTTGATGACATCAGCAAGATTTGATGATTCTTTAGGAATTGAAAGTTTTGATGGATTGTCGTCCTTTAAAGCAGTTGACTTTTGGTCAACGGAACTGAGAATTTGACTTTTAGGTAATTTATCACCTTTTGGAGTTGAAGCAACAGAATTTGAACCACTTGATTTAACCGAATTAGTCCTTTCAAAACTCCTTTCTTTTATGTCTTTTATACTTTTATGATCTGGAACATGAGTAGAATTTGCAGGTAACATTTTGACTTTAGAACCACTTGGACCAAAACGCCCCTGGTTTGTACTTGTAGATCTAAACGATGTAGATTTTCCCATTTCTCGGGATTCATTAAAAGAACGTTCTTTGGTTGACTTTTGTCTTTCAAGAGAAATTTCATCTACAAGTTTCGTTTTAGCCTTTAAATTTGGGTGACTGAATGAACTTGACTTGAAAAGTGAAGCTGAAAAAAATAAATAAATAAATATTAGTATAATATATTAGTGCCTGAAATTTGTAAGAAAAATATAAGTAGTTATGTACCTTTTAAGGATTGTAACCGAGGGCGTGTAGCATGAGAACGTGCAGATTCTGAAGGCTCGTTACTATAAAGAGAATCTTTGACTTTTCCACGGTCAACATCTTTGGTTGACCCGTCAATCGGGTCAACAGCCCGTTTTTTGAAAGATGAAGAAGACTCTAATTCTTCTGCGCGTCTTTTTCCAGAAGATTGATCTTTTTCAATTCCAGTTTCTGAACTACTTTTTTGTCGATTTATTCTTTTATTATTTTCTTCCAATTTGCATTCTTCACATACCCAATCACCTTCGGGAACACTGTCCAGCATTACTCTCATACAATAACTGACATAAAAAAAATAAAATAAAATAAATTCAGTAAAAAAGATTCATCAAGAAATTATAGATAGACTTACGTGTGTTCAGCACCATCAGTACATTTACAACATATAGCAAGTAAATCATCTCGTCCTGCATCTCCACATATATCACACACTTCAACCTAAATAAATAAAAAATCAGCAAAAATATATGATTAATAACGTTATAAAAAAGAGCATAAATAAGATTAGTTACGAAAAAAAGTCAACTCGGTTGAACTGGTCAAAAGAAAAAATATGGTTAACACTCACATCAAAACCCACATTCTCTGAATCACCACTATTATCTGCATGATTGCTTTGCAAAGATGTTTCATTTTCTGCATTTTCTTCTTCTAGGGTTTGTTCTTGAGGTCTAGAAGGTTCTTCAGATGGATTACCACTTTCATTTTGATTTCCTAAACTACCCTTACTTTCAGCATTTTCAGATAAAGTATTATAACTTGAACTCGCGCTTTCTAAGTTGCTTGTTTCACTAGTTGTTTGCTGTTTGTTATCCGAAGTTTTTTTCTTCTTACCAGTAACTTTTACATCATCATTAAGTTTATGAGAAATTTCAGTCTTTTCCATTGGATCTTGATTAACATGCAAACAGAACGGTCACTTTGCAGACTATGTTTTCAAATTAAGCTACTGATTACTGAAAGGCCTCTTAAATACTTCATTAATTTGAAAAAAGAACACCTACACAGACACCAAGAACACAAAAAAGCAGGATTTAGTTATGTTATTATCACAAATAACTAGAAAGAAAACAAATAAACCAAATATCATATTGAGGACTTCTATTATAATGCAGGCCATGTATTATGCATCACAATTAGCAAAACTTAAAAGCGTATATCTACTAATTATATATGTACAATTACATTAAACCCCGTTATCTAAGTATGTCAGATTATAAACACAATACTTAGCTAGTTTATAACAACAGTTAATATGAGTCTGACCAGAAAAAGGTAATGTCATATACTCATATTCACCACACAAACACACAAAAATTTGAGTACATTTTTGCATATACGGTTTTATTAATTATTATGTTAATAATACTCACAGCAGGCAATATTTGGTGTATGCATTGAAGGCACAATTGAAATAACTAAAGCAATATGATTATGAACATCATTTGCAGCAACAGCTAACTAAAACCATAAAAATCAGTAAAATCACATTCCATTATTCCAACACAATTCAAAAAACCTAAAATTGGTTCATCTCATTATGATTCGAAATCAGTTCAATTTATCAGTCTATACTAGTGAACAATTTATGAAATTGTCAACAATAACCCTAGAAATAAGCAGATATAAGCAACAGATATGAAATTAAACAATAAGAGGATCGCATAAACACACCACGGTAACATCGAATGATCTCAATTGCATTAAAAACCTCGTTAAACAGTCGCTCCTTCTTAAATTTCACCATCGCCGTACGATCGATCAAACAAGAACCCTAATTACCAATTCAGGATTTCAATTTCTCCCCATACTTCATGTGAGCAATCAACAACCTCAGGATGCATATCTATCTATCAATCTATCTCTATTTCGATATCTATTCGCACACCGTCGTTGATTTCTGGTGGTGAGACGGAAGGAAGCGTATAGTCAAAAAAAGTGCAGAAAAATGGTGACTAAAGGTGGTTGGCTATGGCGATTACGAAGAAATTAATGACGTTGAAACTTGCAAGGAAAGGATTGCTTACAGATTTTATTTAGGGCTAGGGCACCAAATCACCACTGAAGATTGGAGTGATTTTAGTTTGTAAATAATCGTTTTCCCCCAAATATTTACTCTATTGAATTTTATTTCAGATTTAGGGTGTTTAAACTTTAAAGGGTCTTAAATACAATTAAATTATATTATGATTATCATAGGATGAGTAATGTATTTCTTTATACATTTTACTCGTACATATATATCTACCGATTTAATCATAACAAGTATCAAAATCAAATGATAATATGAAGAAAGAGAATTGGTGGATAACACATGTCAATATTAGAGATGAGTAGTTATATGAGTAGAGAAAATGTAGAAAAAATATCATTTGTAACACCACAATCTTAGAGCCATTTTTTTTTTAAATAAGCATACGGAAGCGATTTAGGAAAAACTATAAATCCTAATTATTACATATCATAAAAGCCATTTACATATTAACCAAAATATATAAAATATTTAAGGGTGTTACAGAAAAACAGGCTCGACCCGGTTTACAAAATCAGAGTACGGTCAGACTTCCAAAACCCGACTCTAGTCAAGCCAAATCCACAACCTGAAAAGAGTCAACAAATGAGGGATTAGCACAAAGCTAAGTGAATAGAAATAAACGTCAATTTGCATAACCACAACAAATTAGAAAACGAGAGAAATCGATAGGGGAAAACCGTCCAAACTTCCACAAGCAATTGGACGTTAAGAGAGGATCGGCGGTCGGGCGAGGACCTTCGACTGTTGTCGGCCTACAACAGTCAACCGATGGCTTCTTTACTAGAGGCACGGTGATCCCTCCTTACGTAACGAATTCGAAGGAGTCCGATCGCCCCCGCCAAGAGTAACGAAGCGTAGCCGAAAACCACCATAGCTAACCTCTAAAAAACATGTGCACATACTACCATTAACCACTAGACCAAGTATAAACTTATAAAAAGAATTGCAGCCAAGAAATCTGTTCCTGACAAAGTTCGCGTCGTGAACTCAGAGTTCGCGTCGCGAACTAAGAGTTCACGAATCGGGAACTACATCACGACCAAACCCCAACTTCTCTGACCCGAGTTCGTGTTTCGCGAACACAAGTTCGCGTCGCGAACTACTCCAGATGCCCAAATCCTGCACTTTTTCTCAAAACTCTACCATTCCCTAATTTTGTACATCACACAAGAAAGAAGGTTAAGTCCACTCACCTTAGCTTCCTTTTTGTGCCGAGCTCAGTAATCTTATATTACTGAGGCTCCTTCCCTTTTCCTGTAACAAAACGAATACCGAATTAGTTACCCGAAATCACTAATTTTGTAACAAGTAACATAAGTTCAAGATCACATCTTTATACTACCACTTACAACTAATTACTTGTATCCCACACAAAGCAATTACCAAAGTCTAGACTCCATCAAGTTAATTCCAAGTAACTCATTATGCATATCTTAGTCAACTTGCACATTAGGCCCAAACGGGTCATAACACATAATCGAGTCAAACTTGCTATTTACCAATTCCATATTGTCAAGCAACCTAATCAATACCAATTTGGGTAAATTACATACTACTTGCATACCAATGCAAGCTTAACCAACTTTGACCTTATTTAGGTCAATTTGCACATATTAACAACCAAACGGGTCAAAACCCGAAACTCACATAATCAAACTTACAATCACACAACAAACACATTTATGCTATGAAATTGATAATTAAAGTTTGCAAGACATACAAGACCGAAGTCAACTTCCAGGTTTGACCAAAGTCAACAATTCATGAATTTACTAGTTTATCACCAATTTCTTGCTTAGCCAAACACTACCATAAATTGTCAATTTCACTACAATTTAACTAGAAATCTTCACAACTAACAACTATCATTCTAACATGATTAAATAACATAATTAACATTTCAAGAACAACAAATATGCATTTCATCAAATTGGGGAAAAATTTCATCTTCTTCCCAAGAACTCCATTGTTGGAGCTTTTGTGGAAGCTTCACCAAATGGTCCATAACTAGCAACAATTCATGTAACACTTGCAATAACTCAATTAATCATTAATTCATCCAACAATTCCAGATTACTAGCAAGATTTGACAAGAACTTCACAAAAACCCACTTAACTCAAGAACCCTAATTCAATAAAGCTCAAGAACATGAACCCTAGCTCAAGGAGAAAGAGAACTTACTTAAATTTGCTTCTAAGATCCGAAAATCACACAAAGGAGACAAGAACTTCAAGTATGGATCTTCAATTTTGGGAGAAAACTCAAGAAAAGTGTATGTGTGTGTGTTGTGTCGTGTCTGACAAAGAGAATGAAAGGAAAGACCAATTTGACACCTGCCCTCAAACATAACACGTACACCCCAACCCCAAACACAGATAATTTCATTAAAACACAGTACAGGATATTAGGTTCACAGATAAATAAGTTAGACCTAGCTAACTCCAATTTTAACAACGAAGATATTTTTAGAACCCCGGTTCAGAAGTGAACCCAATTATGAAAAAATCATTTTAATATTTAAATATCTCAGTTTTACTAATTTTAACCGCATGGTTAAAATACAATTAAATATAATTAAATCAAATAAATTATATAAAACAATAAACCATAAATTACTTACCAAAAATACTTAAAAATTCTAGGCCGGGTCTCCGGATGTTACATCATTTCTCTTATAAGAATTTTTCAGGGTTCTTCCTTCTTTATCCAATTTTAGTTATATGAGTGTTATATCATTATTTTTAAATTGACAAAAGTTTGTGAATAATACCTTTTCATTTTCTTTATCATTTTGGTAAAAGTACAATATATATTTCAAATGTACAGGTGTATAATGTATGATAATCTCTCTCGTGTCTCATGTTGTTCGCTTCACCGACGAAAATTAAGGAGGAGATAAATTGAAGAAACAAGGAAATGAGCGTGCCAATGATATCGGTTGACAGACCAAACCGACACCATTAACACGAGCCTAAGTAGCTAATATCATGATAACAACGTTATTTTTGTTCTTATTTGATTTTATTTAAGTAGTTTCCATTTTAAAAAAATACGACTTTTATTTATATTCGTTTCATATTCAAATGTTAAAATTTTCAAAAAAGAATAATAAAAATGTTGTTATTTCACATAAAACAACATAATCATATCACTATAACTAAATTATTTGTAACCCAGTAGTATTAAGTAACGTATTTTTAAATATTAATCAGTCAAAACATTGAAAGAAATTAAAACATGCTTTAATTTAGTTTAAAAGTGTGTATCAACTAATATGAGGATTTGCTCAAGTGTGTTGTTACATGGATTTTTATGTTAATTTAAACCTTTATAAAGGATTAAATAGCTTTTAGTTTTCATCTTTCAAGTTTAAAAACAATAATAATTTGGTTCTCTAGCAAAATTTTATACAAAGTTATCGCTGGATAACTTTTTCTCGCATGATTTTAGACATTCAATGGTATAACTTAACATGTCACACGTTTAATACATCGTGTCTTAGGCAATTGATAGGCATTTTGGCCATTTCATCTTGCTTTCATTGTTTTGTTTATTCTCACATCATTCGTTCTACTGTTTAGTTTAAAATGTAACATTTATACGAAGATGTACGTTCGGATACAAATTAATCATTAAAACATAAACATGTTTAACTAGCAAAAGAATTGATACAAAATTTAATCCACAAAGTATGGTACATTTTCAATAATTTATTTTTTAACTAAATATAGGTGATATTCGAGAAGATGTGAGAGCAATGCTTATTGCTCCCAAGTTCGTGTAGTTTGTGGTGGTCCTCGTGAAAGGCGTATTTACGGTTCCATATAGATGGTAACGATTCATTAAATAGATGGAAAATGAAATAAAATTTTGCATCCATTGTGGACAAGGGGGCCTATATCTAATCTCTAGTAGCAAAAAAAAAAAAAAAAAACCTCTTATAGCTATACAAGTTTACCTAAACCAACTCTATACAACCAGCAAAATCAGGTGATCTTTCTGTGATTAGTTAGTTCGCAAAGCAAGTTTAAACTCGGTTTTTTTTAAAATAGTTTCTTTTAACACAATGTCTTGATTTATATCAAATAATCTTTATCCTTTTTCATAAAATATAGTTACTATCTTTTTTACAAAGTTAGAAGACAAACGACTAACAAGCTAAATCGCTAGCCCTTTTTCGATTGCAAAACTAGCTATTTATATACTATTATGTTTTTAATTAGTTGCCGGAACTTACAAATAGAAACATCAATATCAGTTGGTCTTAAAAAAAGAAAATTTACTATTCATCGACTATTTATTCCCTTTATAATAATATCAGTTGGTCTTAAAAAAAGAAAATTTACTATTCATCGACTATTTATTCCCTTTATAATATTATAATAGGTAATTGTAGGTTTTTTGTACTCTAGATCATCATTATTTTGATTTGCAAGGTCTTGTTAAAAATATGGATTTGAGAATGAAGACAACCAATAAAAAAAATATGGATCTGTCGGTTTTGGTGTTTTTAACTTATTGGTTCCAACTCAATTTATAGTTGAACCATTTGACACCCTAAACGAAGTTGAGACACACACTGAAATTGAGAAATGGCCATTAAGTATTAAACACGTGATATATTCATGTATGACACATTTAATTAGAAGTGGTGATTTTTACATCATATTTTTTTATTCATACACTATAATAATTATATTATGTGTTTATACATTTTGTATTAATATTTATACTAATATGATGTAAGCATTAAAAATATGGTACAAAAATTAATTCTCTTAAATTAGATGGTTGAGAGATCAAAATGATTTTAAAAAAATAGAAGTTTTTGGAGACGATCTTTTAATCAATCTGTTTTATGGGCCACTTTCATGACTTTTGATATACCAATGATTGTAATTTAGTCTAGACTTCGTATTTATTCGATAACCTTATTGTTATGAAAATTGCAAGAAGTATTGAATTATGTATTTATTCAAATGTTAATGTTAGTAAATATTCAAATATAGAAAATAATTTAATGGTTTTTTTTATAAAATTAACTATTAATTTATGTGCCTTTTCATTAATTCATTTATTAAAATGATTACATGGATCTTGATGTTCACATATCAACAAATCGAATAATTATGAATTCAAAGTTAATTTTGTATTTTTCAATTTTTTGTTGTTTTTATTTGAGTATCCATAAATATTTTTGTACGGATGAATTTAATCACATGTGATTTAACATAAAATTTGAATTTTTTTGTAGTTCTCGCATAACTTGAACATGTTAAGCCATTTTTATTTAATTTTTATACTTCAATAAAAAAGATAACACGACAGTTGATTGTAAAAAGATAATTACTTAACATTTTACTAAACCCTTTTAACATATCACAAATCTAAAATCTTATGATAAAATTTTAGATTTTTAGTTCTTCATTCCTATTTGAAAACCAATTTCTAAATTAATTTTAATTTCACCATCTATTAATATTTATCATTATTTGTGTGTTTCTCAAATTTCAATTACAATAATCACACATTATTATACGATATATATATAATTGTATTTTTTGGTTACCTTCATTTTATGAAGACTACATGTTCAGTTGCAAAAATTTATCAAATAGTATTAAAGGTAAATATGTAACACGCAGGTTAATAAGAGGTTATAATGCTATAATTTTCATAATTTTCATTTTGAATTCCGTTCATAAGAGGTTATAATGCTATAATTTTCATTTTGAGTTCCTTTCATTAAAGGTTGCAATGATAACTTTGAGAACGTAAACACCCTCTTTAATTCTAACCCGTATCACAAAATAATAACTCTCGAGTTTGATCGTTGATTATAATTTTTTTGAAAAGGCAAATCTAATCTACACCTAATTACCACTTATGTTCACGACGAGACTCGAACTCCTGACCTCAAGGTTAAGAGGCAAACACCATACCGCTAAGACAAAGGCCCTTTGATGATCGTTGATTATATGACTTGCTTTATTTAGTTTTGATTTGATTGTATTATTTTAAAAAATTGAGATTGAGTATAATTAAAAAAATGCTCACAATTAATATTTCATATATAAGTTAGCAATATTTTTATCTTATAAGTTATATTTTACGCTTTATTTTGGTTGAAGAATCATTCTAAGGCTGCTCGGTATGGACAGGGTTGGGGTGGCGTGGGAGTCAGTGGAGGAGGGAACAGCGTGGGGATAGGCGTGAAGGGGATGAAGCCACGACAAAACAGAGAAACGGGCGTGGGGGAGGAAAACTAGCCGTTGGAATTAAATAAAAAAATACACCTTTTTTTGTTTACCTATATATATCTACATATTTTACCAAAATAAAACATACAAAATTACAAAACCCCTCCACAAACACCAAAATTTCCATACCTCACTCTTACTTGCCAATGGATTCAAACAACACCCCTCCACAAACACCAAATCAAATGATTGTTCTCGTATCGACCTTAATGCAATGGATGATGACATTCCAGATGACCCGTTCGATGACCTTGAAGAAACCCCCCCTTCCTCAACGACCAATTGGAAGAGACGACGCTAAACGAGCTAGTATGCATGCGGCGGAAAAGGAATCGAAGAGCAAGCATAGGGAAGATATTCAAAAAAGGTTAAACGACCACATAGAGGCAACGAAAGAGAGACTTGAGATGCGTCGTCAACATGTTCAGTTGGAACAAGAACGACGTGCGCAAGAGAAGGAGCGAGAAGCAAGAGGCCGAGATATTGCAACCAAACAAAGAATGATCAATAATTTAAATTTTTTGAATGTGAAAGACGATGGCTTGCGGCGAGAAGATCTTGAGATTTTACTAGCAGCAAAAGCAAGGGCCCGAGCGGCCATGAACAATTTAATGTAATTTTATTTTTAGTCTTTTTAATTTCAAGTATTGTAATATTTAATTTTCTTGTATTGTAATTTTAATTTAATGAAATATTAGTTTTATGTTTAAAAAACAAATGAAAATGAAATCGCGAGATGAAAATATAAACGGTGTGATGTAATGTGGTGTGTATATCCTAGAGATGATGTAGTGTGGGGTGGTGTAGTTGCTGAGGTGGCAAATGATATTCCACGAAAAAATAGTGTGTGGTGTGTTAACCATACCTAATAGCCTAAACTTCCTAGCTTGGGGAACGGGTGACAGATATGGGTGTCTAACCCTGGTGACTGTTTTTATATTTTTTGTTTCCTTGTATTCGTTTAGGATGTTCTTTTTTTTTTTTTTCTTGTTTAGGATGTTTTGACTCGGTTGTTCTCTTTTCACTAGTTTCTTGCTGACATTCTTATGTATCTTTTCGTGGACGCGCTCATGGGTGATGACATTGACGAAATCTTCAATATTTCCCCTTTCCGTTCAGGAAAAAAGAAGTAAAACTGATTATATGTTATATTCTTCATATCTTCTATATAAAAGAATTATATATTGTTGTCGTTTTCATAAATAAGGGCATAGAATTGACTGTGTGACAATATTTTATAAAATTTGGTTGGCCCAAGACTGATTAATTTATGAAGAATTGTCATCCACGTTTTTCTTGGAAAACTAATGTACTGGAACGTGATAAATGGCTTTTGTTGGTAATCCGCACAATTAGTTGCGTGTTTGCTCACATATTTTTTTATATAAAAAGTTATTAATATTAATTAGTAAATAATGACGTTTAATCGAACTGTACAAAAAGTAACTAGTTGAGAATTTGACTTACGAAGTATGATAATGGCAGATATACAAGCATATAAAAACTTAATAATGTCAAATTTTTGTAGAGATGAAATTTCTTTAACACTACAAGGTCGTCGAACGAACGGGTATCGAGTTACGCAAACGCAACCATGGAAACAATGATAAATTTACTCAAGTTAGAAAATGGAAGTACGAACCTACACGCGCGACACTAAAAAAATAAAAAATAAACTTTCGATATAAAACAATCCACACACAATATATATCTAGTTTGATCTTGGTTTTGATCGGTTTTGGACTAAGGTGCTGTTTGATAGCAACTGAATGATTAATATCTGAATGATGCGGGTGTCTGAATGATGATTCAGACTTCCTCTGATATTTGTCCGATTAAGAGGCAGAACATATTGAATTATTGATTCAGAGGCTGATTAAGAGGCATTACTAAATACTCTGAATCTGTCTGATTAAGAGGCTGACCTCTTAACTGTATCATTAAAAAGCTTATCAAAGCCAGACTGAAAACCAGATTTCTTGCAAATGATGGAGCAAAGACCGGGCCATGTACAATCGATTCCGGCTTGGTTCACCTTATTTTGGGATCCAAACCATGGTCCAAAGCCGAGGCTAAAAACGATAACATATGTTGTATCTATTGTTTCTATATATCACCTTTAAGGCGGATGCAAAAACATATATATAATGACATGATTATGTTAGCTAATTGTATCATAAACTACAACACGTAATTAGGATTAAAAAATTAATATTGATTAATCGATCGGGTGTTTTTCAGCTTGACGAGATGTGTAATGTGCAGAAAGCAAAAGTAGAGATAAAAAAGCACTGGCCACAAATATTGCATCGAACCATCGGTGGTAGAAATCGAATTGAATGTCTCCGCCTAATACGTCTGTAATGATTACTCTGCAAAATCATACCAACATAGAATGAAGTTATATGGATAGTCACTAATATCCATACCTTGTCACGCTTTTAGTCCATAAGCGTAACAGACGTTAAAATGGTCTGTTAAATCTGGTCATGTGGGATGCACATGGGTGATATAGTCATTCTACGGACCATTTTAACGTCTGTCTAAGAGTGAATTATGTTTTAATCCTCAATTTCACTGATTTGACGTTTTAACCCTTGAACTTTTATTCCCGCGACGGTTTGCATGAAGTAGCAACATATTTATTACCACATATTTATTACAATTTTTTGTAACAATTCTTTTTATGAAATTTTCTATACCACATATTTAAAACAAGGGTCCGGATCCGGTGAGGACTCTTTTCTCGGTGAGGACTCTAAAAAAAAACTCTAAAAATGATCCAAAACAAACTTTTTTCAAAAAAATTTCTTTTTTAAATATCAAAATCGCAGCCTATAAGATCCAATTTTTTTTTTTCAAAAATGATCAAAAAAATAATAATATGGATCATAATTTTGATCCACAAAAAAAATATGGATCATTGTTATGATCCGCAAAAAAAAGTGGATCATAATATTTTTTTCAATTTTTTTTTTGTCAAATGTAGTAATAATCATGGGGAGTTATATATATTTTTTTCGGAATTTTTTGAAATTTTTTTGAGGTGTCCTCGCGAGTCCTCACCGTTTTTTGAGTCCTCACAGGATCCCACTTCTTTATTACAATTTGTTAGCAATTTTTGCATGAAGTAGCAACATACTATACACGAATTTCTAATTGTAGCAACCAACTATAAAAGAATTTCTAATTGTCGCAACCAACTATAAAAAATTCCCTGAGATAGAAACATAATTTCAAAATTTACCTAGTTGCCAACACAAGGTTAAAACTTAAAACGCCAAAACAATGAAACTTTGAGGATTAAAAAATAATTAACGAAATTTAAACTTTTTTAATTAAACAAAAGACAGTTTCACTTTCTATCTAAAAAAATAATAATTTTGACCCGTTTGAGATAGAACGCAGCTCAAATTAACCCATTTACAAGTAAACGGGTCAAAATCGCCACCTAACAAAATCAGTTAGGGAAAAATCATAAAATGAGCATACCTGTACTCGTTTGCAAGACTTTTTCTAATAAGAAGTATAGACGATACAAAATACATCCCCATAATTTCTGATAGAAAAAGCACCATGTTGCTAGATGATCCACTACCAACTCGAGAAACCGCAAAAAAGAACTGCACGTGAAAAATGTTTTTTTTTTTTTTTTTGCTTATTCTCGTAAATTAATAAAATGATAATTTATTATATGAACCAAATTTAAAAAGATAAATTCAATGGAAACTGAGGAACTAGGGTTACCTTCATCAGATTGTTCAAGAATCCACGAACAGATATAACCACCAGCATTCCAATGAATAAGAGGGATATATACTGTCCAATAAAAAAAATTGAAAGATTATATTATATTAAATGTTAGATGTAAATAATGGTTGTTAGAATACCAAAAGTTTTGGTCTAAGTTCAATGTCCTTTCTTTTTCCTTTATTAGTTGTCCTTTCTTTTTCCTTTATTAGTTGTATATTCCTTATTAGTTGTCCTTTCTTTTTCCTTTATTAGTTGTATATGTCCTTTCTTTTTCCTTTATTAGTGTATATAAGAGAACCCTTCTCTCATTTGTAAGATATAACAAATACAGAAACATTTTCACTCTCTCTCGTTTTCACTCTATCTCATGGTATCAGAGCTGTACCCTTGTGAGTACAGGCTTTAAGGACTTGTACGCTCTGCATTAAAGGTTGTACCGTGTGAGTACAGACCTGATTCGATCAAATCACCCAAGCCAGATTGATTTTCTTCGTTCACCTCCACCACCAGTAGTCATATCGAGCACCGGCGACCAAACCCTGAAATTTCCGTCATCGATCGCTGTCTCACGCGCCTCCCACGCGCCGCCCATCTCCGCCGCCTGTCAGCCACGCGCCGGCGCGTGGAGCTGTCTCCGGTCACTTTGTATCCGTCGGAACTTTTCCTCCGGTTTCGTCTGCAAATCCCGACCAGATCCCCGGTGAGATCTGGCCCATTCGATTACTTTGATTTTCTGTGAGAATCATTAATCTGTAAGTTTAAGTCAACAATGGGAGATAAATCAGGAGATAAACCCATCGGTACTCCACTTGGGGGTAACTCAGAAATCATCCAGTTTGCATCTCGTCTAACTGATAACAAATTGAATGGCTCTAACTTCTTTGAGTGGAGCAAAACTATTCGTATATATCTCAGGAGTATGGGAAAATCTTTTCATCTCACTTCGGTTCCCCCTACTGATGAAACAAGTGATATTTGGTTACAGAATGATGCTAGGTTATTTTTGCAAATTATGAATACGATCGAGCCTTCGGTTGCTAACTTGGTGAATCATTGTGAGTATGTCAAAGAACTCATGGATTATTTAGACTTTTTATATTCTGGACAGAGCAATATCTCCAGAATTTATAGTGTTTGCAAAAATTTTCACCGTGGGGAACAACAAGATCGGTCTCTTACCTCGTATGTTATGGAATTTAAGAAAATTTATGAGGAACTCAATTCTCTTCTTCCTCTAAGTGCTGATGTTCGAGTTATGCAAACTCAACGGGAACAAATTGCTGTTATGAGTTTTTTAACTGGCTTGCGACCAGAATTTGAGGCCATTAAATCTCAGTTCCTAAATGAACCTTCAATCCCATCTCTTCAGGATACTTTTGCTCGCGTGCTTCGTGTTGAAAGTGTTCAGACGCCGCAAGTTCCTGAACATAACAGTGCTCTCTATAGTCGAGGAGGGTTTCGAGGTAGAGGAAGAACTCGTGGTGGCTCACGAGGCGGGTATACAGGTAAAACCACTGACACTCAAGCTGCCAACACTGATATTGTTGAATGTCATTATTGTCACGAGCTAGGGCACACAAAACGAACTTGCAAGAAACTACAAGCTCAAAATCAAAGGAATTCCTCTGCACATGTTGCCTCTGCTTCAACTGTCACTATCAGTGCAGAAGAATATGCTCGCCTACAAGAGTTTGTACCCACTCCTGCTCCAACTACTGCTTTTGCTGAGACAGGTACCTCCAAAACATGCCTCTTATCCTCTGCTTCCAAATGGGTTATAGATTCTGGTGCCTCAGATCATATGACAGGTAATCATGATCTCTTTTCTAAATTTCACACAAAGTCATCCACTTCTCATGTTACAATTGCAAATGGTACCACTTCTCCAGTACTTGGCTCGGGCACTATTAATCTTACCCCATCTATTTCATTATCGTCAGTTTTGAGTATACCTAATTTTTCATTCAACTTGCTATCTGTAAGTAAAATTACTCGTGATTCTAATTGTGTTGCCTTACTCTTTCCTGATCGTTGTTATTTTCAGGATTTGTCGACGAAAAGGATCATTGGTAGAGGACGGGTTTCGGATGGCCTCTATATTTTTGAACCTGAAATAAACATACCTCGCTCGTTATTTTGCTCAAAGTCATCATCTCCACTTGAAATGCATTGTCGTTTAGGTCATCCTTCTCTCCAAAGTTTGAAGAAGTTGTGTCCCGAGTTTTCCACTTTATCATCATTATATTGTGAGTCATGTCATTTTGCCAAACATCACCGGGTCCATTTGAGTCCTAGAGTCAATAAGCGGGCTGCGTCCCCATTTCAATTAGTACATTCTGATGTTTGGGGTCCTTGTCCAGTCACTTCCAAAACTGGTTTCAAATATTTTGTCACTTTTATTGATGATTATTCTCGAGTTACATGGCTTTATTTAATGAAAACTCGTTCAGAAGTATTCACTCATTTTTGTTCATTTGTGGCCGAAGTGAACACTCAATTTAACATTACCGTTCAAACTCTTCGTAGTGATAATGCCAAAGAATTTCTATCTGAGTCATTTCAATCTTACATGCTTCGCCATGGCATCCTTCACGAGTCTTCGTGTGTTGATACACCAGCTCAAAATGGTGTTGCAGAACGAAAAAATCGCCATCTTCTTGAAGTGGCTCGTGCACTTATGTTTCAAACAAACGTTCCGAAACCTTTTTGGGCAGATGCTGTCTCAACTGCTTGCTTTCTCATAAATCGTATGCCATCCACTGTACTTGATAATAACATTCCATATTCCACTTTGTTTCCCACAAAACCATTATTTCCACTTGAGCCTAAACTTTTTGGCAGTACATGCTTTGTTCGGGACACTAGGCCTAACACCACCAAGTTGGATCCTAAGTCTCTTAAGTGCGTTTTTCTTGGATACTCTCGTCTTCAGAAAGGATACAGATGTTTTTCTCCTACTTTACAACGACATGTTGTATCTCGGGATGTCTCATTTCAGGAGAACTTACCTTTCTTTTCGATAGTCAAACCTCCCACTCCCGCGGATAGTGATGACTTACTCATCTACCCCTCCTACACACCACCCACACATGTTGTTCCGCAATCAAATCCAACTGATCGATTTGCACATGTTTATAGTAGAAGGCCCCGTCCTCAATCAGATCCAGCTCCACCAACATCGTCGACAGATCCTCCTGGTGAGTCATCTAGTGTTCATTTGGATAAATCTGTTGAATCTGACACTTCTGATTTTGATGTTCCAATTGCACTTCGAAAAGGTAAACGTACTTGTACCTATCCTATTGCTTCATATGTATCTTATGATAAACTGTCAGAATCCTCTCGTGCCTTTGTTGCTACACTAGATTCTGTCTCCATTCCAAAAACAATTGGAGAAGCTTTGGGTCATTCTGGATGGCGTAATGCAATGATTGAAGAAATGAATGCCCTAAAACATAATGGTACTTGGACATTAGTCGATATACCTGTTCATAAACGTGCCATTGGTTGTAAATGGGTGTTCACAGTTAAGGTTAATCCTGATGGATCCTTGGCAAGATTGAAAGCTCGATTAGTGGCCAAGGGTTACGCTCAAACATATGGCGTAGATTACTCTGAGACCTTTTCTCCGGTTGCCAAACTTACTTCTGTTCGTTTGTTTGTCTCTTTAGCTTCGACCTATCAATGGACCCTACATCAACTTGATGTCAAGAATGCTTTTTTACATGGTGATTTACAAGAAGAAGTTTATATGGAGCAACCACCTGGGTTTGTTGCTCAGGGGGAGTCTGGGAAAGTATGCAAATTACAAAAAGCTCTGTATGGTTTAAAACAATCTCCGCGTGCGTGGTTTGGAAAATTCCATACAGTTGTCACTGAATTTGGTCTACGACGAAGTGCATATGATCACTCAGTGTTCTATAATTCATCAAAATCTGGGTGCATTCTATTAGTTGTTTATGTTGATGACATTGTTATTACAGGAAGTGATGAAGCAGGAATTAACAGATTAAAAACATTTCTTGGCACTCGGTTTCAGACAAAGGATTTAGGTCCTTTGAAATATTTCTTGGGTATCGAAGTTTCTCGAAGCAAGAAAGGCATTTGTTTATCTCAAAGGAAATATTGTTTAGATGTACTTAATGAATCTGGTATGATTGAGGCAAAGACTTGCACCGCACCAATGATACCAAATGTAAAATTACGGGCAGAGGATGGAGATCTTATGGAAAATCCAGAAAAATATAGGAGAATCGTTGGCAAATTGAACTATCTCACACTCACTAGACCTGATATTGCATTTCCCGTAAGTGTCATCAGCCAATTCATGTCATCTCCAAGCACTACACATTGGGATGCTGTGTGCCACATTTTGAAATACTTGAAAAATACTCCAGGTCGTGGTATTTTATATACAAATCATGGTCATCACATTATCAAGGGTTTTAGTGATGCCGACTATAATGGAGACCCTAACAACAGGCGCTCCACAACCGGGTATTGTGTCTTTGTCGGTGGGAACCTTGTCTCTTGGAAAAGTAAGAAACAAAATGTGGTGTCTCGTTCAAGTGCTGAATCAGAATACAGAGCCATGGCACAGACTACTTGTGAACTTGTATGGATTCGTAATTTACTTAGTGAAATTGGCTTTCCCCAGTCTAAGCCAATGGACCTAATGTGCGACAACCGGGCATCTATACATATTGCAAGCAACCCGGTATTTCACGAAAGAACTAAACACATTGAAAGTGACTGTCACTTCACTCGAGATAAGATAGAAGATGGGACTATCAAGACACCTCATGTAATGAGTGAAAATCAGTTGGCCGATGTTTTCACTAAAGCCTTACCAGGGAGTCGGATTAAACACTTTTGTAACAAGCTGGGCATGATAAACATCTATGATCCAACTTGAGGGGGAGTGTTAGAATACCAAAAGTTTTGGTCTAAGTTCAATGTCCTTTCTTTTTCCTTTATTAGTTGTCCTTTCTTTTTCCTTTATTAGTTGTATATTCCTTATTAGTTGTCCTTTCTTTTTCCTTTATTAGTTGTATATGTCCTTTCTTTTTCCTTTATTAGTGTATATAAGAGAACCCTTCTCTCATTTGTAAGATATAACAAATACAGAAACATTTTCACTCTCTCTCGTTTTCACTCTATCTCAATGGTAAATCCAAGACATTGAACAGCTTTTCACAAAAAAATAATTAAAAAAATTTATAAATAATTAATGTGCCAAAAAGGGTTAAAAAACCACATTATTTCGATAATACTTTTACTTTTCAAATAAAATGATTTAAAAAGTGTTACACATAAAAAACTCTCTGGGTAACTTGCGACCCGTTTTCTTTCAAGCTAATTATTGTAAGAGTAAATTACAGAAATAGTCCCTGGGGTATTTTGGATTCTGCGTTTTTGGTCCCTAAACTTTTTCTTCCATGTTTTTTGTCCATGTGGTCCTCATTTTTCCTTTCTTTCGTCTCTTTCCCCCTAAATTGACAAATACCCTAATTTTTAATTCATCTGATTTATTTAATTTATTTTTCTTTTTCCGGTCATCTTCGGCGACTTCCAATTTAGGGACAAACTGAATAATTTACTCGTATTTTAATTAAGCATTTGACTTGTTAAAGATAAAACATAACCAAAATCGATCCACTCGTAAGTAAACGGGTTGAAATTGCTACCTCTATCTCTATGATCAAATAAAAACATCAACTAAAAAGCAATTCCTCATTTGTAATTAGGATTTAGGGTTCATCATTTGATATATTATTTAAAATATGTAAAACTAAATAAGTTGTAAAAATAACCTGAGACAACAATGCTGCATCAATGCCTATATCAAAAAACTGCAACGATATGCTGATTGTCCTAGTCACAGGATCAACTGAACCAGCCTATTTTAGAATACCAGAAATCACAAAAGGACAAATCAATTTAAATGATTAAGCATAATATTAATATGAGATAGTTAATATATTAATTAATTAATAGGATAACGATGTGTACCTCCTTGAAGACAACACTTTGCAAAGACTGCAAAATAAACTTGAAAAAATTAGATGAAAAGAATTGATTTATTGTAACAAATGCATTAACTAACTAATATTGAATAATAATATAGATATAAATATTACCTTTATCATTTTATACACACAATAAATTGAACATGCGTAACCAAGTAGGTTCTGCAAGTGACCTTTCCATGTTCGAGAATATGCAGCAGCTTCCTAATATAATAGTGTTGCCAATTAAAATTAGGGTTTAATTCATGTACTAAAAAATTTAACCAACAAACGTACGATTTCCCATTTTTCACAATTTTTTTTTTAATATAAATTCAAGGCTTAATTCTAAAAATATCTACACACACACACACATACATACATATATACACACACAGACACACACACACACACACACACACACACCTTAGCTTGTCGAAGCTCATAGATTTCCAAGAAAAGTTGTTTTGAGAGTTCTTCTAAAGCTTGTACTTCTGATTCCATGCCTTTAATATCTTCAATCAAAGAAAGGAAAAAATATACAAATTGGTTAAAAACTTACAACTAAACCATATTTTGGGTGATTCATAATACATTCCCTTTATTATTATATTTTTGCAATAGGTATGTATGTATGTATTTTGTGTGTGTGTGTGTGTAACTGAGGATAGAATTCAATCTAACCTTGTTCCTTTTGGTCATCTTGTACAGAACGGACCACTGTTCCAACAATCCGTTTGAAAAAAGAGCCTGCTTTAAAATTCTGCAACAAAAAAGTGTGGACGTCTGGACGATTCATAAAATATTCATCTAAATCCATAATTTCATACAAATTGCAAGCACGATTCATGTAATTTACTCATTATACATGTCTCGATTTGTGCCTAATAGAGAATGGATTTAGATAATTTATAGTAAAAGATAATTGGTAAAACCTCTTGTTGTCCTTGAACTCGTTCCATTTCCATTTGACTAAGAATAATTTTCTTTTTCTTTCCAATACATGTCTCGATTGACTGCATTAATTGTCTTTCCAAAGCCTTGATTTCTATTTCTTCGATTTCTCTACAGTAATAAGAATATCATCATTATTATTAAAGAGATGAAGATGAATAACAAAGTAACGATATAGAGAGAAAAAGAACACCCAAATATTTATATAATTTTCTTTCAGATTAAAATTTGATTGATATATTACCTAATGAAGAGAGACAAATAACTGTATGGCAAATTTACAGCTCCAAAACCAGATAAGACAGCCATGACAGTTACACCAATTACTCCAATTCTACTGACAAGCTGTGGAATGGTGAAAAATCCTGAGTAAATACATTACAATTACATCATTAACATTTAAATAGAAACGATACACACAGAAATATCAAGAAGAAACAAAACAAAATAAAATATCTAATTAACATGAGACATAAATTAAAACCTTTATCGGGTGAAGGCATAGGAAAATGGATTCCCAAACGCCAAAAAGCATACAGAAATGCAAATAAGAATAGAACAGCTCCAGTTGCAGCTCGTCTCTTCCTCACACCTAACTTACAGAATCAAAATTTAGTGAATGGCTAATCTATATATGTATATATATATATATATGGTAATTATACCAATGTTAACATATATCACATTATCTTCATCTGGAAATAAACAGGAAATTTTCTTGTAAATTCAAAACTGAAATCACAAATGAAAATTTCTGCATTTCTCAAGAACTACATACCGCTATTGCAAAGCATCAAGTAACAGTGATAATAAGGCAACATGAAAACCAGTAATGTTATCAAGCAAAACAAGTCCAATTTCCAGTTTATCCATCTTGCCCTACAAGGAACAGAACAATATCAGATTTGCTATAAATGTAGTTTAAAATTTAAATTACATCTTAATTATACTCATAATCATAATCAATTATATCACTAAATCACTAGAATACTTCCTCAATATGAAATGATTACTAACTGAAAATTATCATCAGAACATGAAATTCAAGCTGTTGCTAAATGCTAACTGAAATTATCCATACACTACACAATTTAGGGCTTCCTAATTCTAGAAGCCGTGTACGTTATTGTATCAATAAACAAGTAATAGTGTAAACTAGCGATCAAAAGCAGCTATATGTAAAACTGTAGAAGAATAAACATACTCTTTTGAGAGAATAGGTATGATCTCGAATAAAACAAGCTGAAACAGATTGCAGGAAAATGCAAAAACGACACTGAAAATGATCTGCACGAGTGCTCGTTTTTCTTCATACTCTTTGTAGAGTCTTCGATTCAAAAACCAGAGGCCTGCCCACCCTAGTAGTGACAGAGAACCAGCCACCACTACTCCTTCGTAAATCGCCCATCCCCAACCCATCCGGATCTGATTTCTACGGCGAAATTATCGGAATCGGAATCGGAAACGGAAACGGAAACGGAAACGGAATCGGAATAGTTATCGTCGATCGATCATGCCGGCGGCGACTGGTGTGTGTGTAGTGTGGTGTGTGTGTATACTCACGGCCTCTGCTCGAGTGATTTACCCCTTTCCGGCTTGCCGAGTAACGTCCGTTTTACTTTTCCGGCCGATGTGACTCGTGGCTTACGTGGCGATATGTGATTGGTTATTTATATGTGCTAGACAAATTTATTTGTTTTGCGGACATATTTGAGTAGGGGTAAGCGTGATACAAAAATCGAACCGAGCAGAATCGGAACTGATAGTTACGAAAGTGAATTTGTGATGGATTTTTAAAACCGAAACCGAAACCGAACCGGTTATATGTTTTCGGTTTTGGTTTTGGTTTAGTTTGGTTTTGATTCGGTTTTTTAGGTCAGATGCTCATCATATCCGAAGACCGAACCTAATCCAACTGATAGAACTGAAACAAAAAAGAATAAAATTTTAAAACCGAAACCGAACCGATAATATATTAACGGTTTTAGTTCATTTCGTTTTGGTTTCGGTTGGTTTTCGGTTCGGTTTGGTTTTTTCAGCATAAATGATCACCCTTTACATTTGAGCTGTCAACAAAAACCAAGCCAATGATTCGAGCTTTTAACGAGCTATTTGAACTTGAGCTATTTTTTATTGTGTTCAAGCCTATACTAATTCGAGCTTGAGTCGAGCTCTAACATAAATTCATACTCGATTAATCTCATGATCCGATCCTACTAATTTAATACTCGAGTCGGCTCGTTTGATAGGTTGTTTACTAGTCTCGAGCCCAACTATTCGAACGAACCATGCGATCTTAACGAGCAAATCCTAACGAGCCAAACAAATGTTGTATACAATTAAGTACAAAGTCCTTATACAATAGGTACAAGTATCCATACAATAAGTCCAAGAATATACATATTAATAACGATGTTAACAAATCGAGTAATTAACGAGCTTTTTGAGATTGTTAATTAGTTCATTTAAAAATAAATAAATCATAAACGAGTATCGAGCTCGAACAATATATAAATATTCGAGCTAGAGTCGAACGCCAGGTAATTATTAACGAACCGAACAAAAATTTCCTGACATTCAAATCGACGCGCATCATTAACACCCCTAACCAAGTTATTTTCCCTTTTACGATATTACCCTCACCAACCACCAAGAAAGTAGTATCACGAGAAGGATAAAACAGTAAATTCCACCTCAAGAAGACCGACTATAAAAACTCATCATCTTCCCCAAATTAGGGTTTGGGGCAAACTTCAAAAACTCAGACGATGAAGAAATGAGGCAGCGAATGGAAGGGATGTTTGAACCCTCTCTGCTGCTTATGATTTTCGATTCTGCCCTAATTTTCAAATCTGTACATCCGTATATACATACACCCATACATATATCTATCTATCTTTACTATATAAATAAAGCATTTTGGTCTTTTTCAGTTGGTTTCGAACCTGCGACCTTGGCGTTGTAATAAACTTCAGGGACCATTTGTGTAATTTACTCATATTCAGGGGCTGTGATGATGAATTTCTAATTGTCTGAGTGAATTGGTGAAAATTAGAGATGTGCTGTATCTTGGCGAGGCAATTTTCCGGTGATTATTGCAGCCATGGCGGCCGTATCCTGTTTGCACCGATTGTTTTATAGATCTGAGCCTCATTCTAATTTTAATAAATTTAGTTTCTTTTTCTTAGCTTATATTTGATCTAAAACTTCGAAAATAGTTTGTACTTTAATTAAGTAGTTAACTATTAGGTGAAAACTAGTTTCAGAATCCATTTTAAGCTACATAACCTGCAGAACTCAATCTAAACCATTGAATTTCAAAATGAAATGATCATGGAGGATACATGAAGTGATTTAAGGGAGCGACCCCCAAATATTGATTTGCATTTATGTTATTTATGCACAAAAACATGTTTTTGTGCATGTATGTTTTCATGTATGTATACATATGTATTATTTTTGAATTATTTGAACATTTATGTTTTTTAGTATTTTTGATGTTTTTTTTAAAGTATATGTTTGATCTGGATTAAATGTTACTTTTTTACATATCTTTTACTAAATTTTAATATTCTTAAATGAATTCTATTTGATTCTACGCAAAAAATAAGTTCGTATTAAATTAACTTGATACAAGAAGAAAATAAACACAAAACAACAAGCATAGAACACCAATAACTGGAACGAAACATTTATAATTGCAAAGAATTAACGTTAAATGTTAAAACGACGTATTAAATTTACACACTGTAATAACCCTATAATCATTATTATTTAAAACGACGTATTAATCTACACTATATATTCTTCTTCGGCCCGTGGGCATGGTTATGCCCATGGGTCGTCTTTGTGAGTTAGAAACCCAATCATGTTTTGCCACGTCATCATCAACCACCTTTTTGCAAGATTTTAAGCACTTTACTCGAGTGCGAATGTTCTAAGATCCCAAAAACAAGACTTTTAAAGAAGTCAATGGCGAACCATGACCAAACGCCTTACTATCGCTCCATAATGCAAACCCTGACACAAAAAAACGACATGTCAGTTGCCACCTCAGCAGGTTACTGCCACGTCATCACTTTATCAGGACATTAGGTTGTCGAATGACCCAAAAAGGACACAGAGCCATTTTTTAACGACTAAATTGGACAGAAACTTGTACATAGAGTAAATAAAGACAAATGTAAAAGTACGTTTTATTCTAGAAAAAAAATGCTAAAAATATATGATTCTTGAAATGGTAGTAGTATGTAATAAATAGATTCAAAGGGCAAACCTGTCCAAATAAATAAACCAACCGTTGCAGCCACGAAGAACTCCTTGCTAATACTTGCACAACTGAATCCATAATCATAATCATAGTTATAATTTTAATTATAATAAAATTATTTAATAATATTTAAAGAAGAAAAATTACATTTTTTTAAAGATTACTTACAAGTACATGCATATAAGGTTTCCCCATCCATAGAAGAAAGATGCCCAACATGAACCCGTGAACCTGCACACAGTCTTTGGGTCAACCCGACCCGTTTCGACCTATAAAAAATACTAATTTTGACTTGGAGTTAATTACACGAATGGTCCTTTAACTTTATACCAAATTTCACCAATGGTCCTTCAGTTTCAAAAATTACACCGATGGTCCTTATTTTTGAAACTTATTTCACCGATAGTCCTTTAGGCTTAACGGTGTTAAATTTTTATGTTAAATCTCCCATGTGAGATGCACATGAGGGCATTATAGTCTTTTACCATTTCACTTCTTGCAAAAATTTTTAAAAAACAAGTTTATTTACAACTTTTAAGGCAAAAAGTACCACACCACATGCACACACCCACACCCATGTGCATCTCACATGGGAGACTTAACAGAAAAGTTTAACACCATTAAGCCTAAAGGACTATCTGTGAAATAAGTTTCAAAAATAAGGACCATCAGTGTAATTATTAAAACTAAAGGACCATTGGTGAAATTTGGTATAAAGTTAAAGGACCATTCGTGTAATTAACTCTTTTGACTTGTTACTTAACACCAATGAAGAAAAAGTATTTAGGGTCAACCCGACCCGTTTTCTCCCATAAAAAAAAGTACATGTTCTGACCCGTTACCCGTTACCCAACCTGCTCATTTTCCCATCTCTGCGTTTTATAATCAATACAAATAACAACCATATCATCAAATCAATATATCAATCATGACACAAATAAACGTATTAAATAAAACCTTTGAGAATTAAAAAAATAAAAAAGTAAAAGAAAATGTACCACATGAGATCTTTAACAAAGAGTGCACGAGGAATCAAAAGTCCGTTTCCCGTCATTGCAAGCAGCATTGAAAAAGCTGATAAACCTTTAATATTTTCGGGATTTAAGAAGTTTGTCCACTGTAAATAAACCAATAATTTGTCATAAAACTCATGTAAAACAAATATTATACATATATGTAGAGTTAATTATAGAAATTATCCATGTGGTCTTTTATTTTAATTGTCCATGTGATCTTTTATTTTTTCAAGTTTTGTCCTCAAACTATTTTTTTTTTATTCCGTCCATTGGTCATTGTTTTCTCAGTTTTTTTCGTCCTTTTGCACCTAAAAAGACCAAAATACCCTTACCATTATTTTTCTGAATTTTTTAATTTGTTTTTCTTTTTACTTTTCATTTACACCCACTAGCCACCACTCGTTCCCTCTCCTCCGGTTATTTTCTTTAGCAAAAAAAATCAGAAAAATAATAATAAGGGTATTTTGGTCATTTTAGGTGCAAAATGACGAAAAAACTGAAAGATCTTAGACCACATGGATGAAAAACCAAATAAAAAAGTTTAAGGACACCCTGAAATTTTGAAATACCCCATGGACATTTATGTAATTTACCCAAATATGTATATATATGCACACATGTGTGTGTGAATTTGAGTGAAATTAATGAGCTAAAATTCACATGCATGATGTAATATTACCATTTGTGCAACAGGCATCCACATAAACAGAAGTGTAGCAGTCCATCCAGATATTGACCCAACAAATTTAGTTGCATTTTCTGGAAGTTTACCAATTCGAGCCTGCAGATATATATAAATAATGAAAAATAATAATATAACTATAAATAACTTAATATTAAATATTAATTCTGATCATGCAAGTTACTATAATCATTTTTAAAACATAATCCAAACCTAAAAAGTTGGTAGGTTGTTTGTAGCTCACCATGATAACAGTTACAACAGCTGTCACAAAACAAATTATTCCTGGTAAAATACTGTTTGGAACATAAGGTACAAATGTTGACCACATCACCTGCATCACAAGTATAAAAATGATAAATTCACATAAACTTTTTTTTATAGATATAAATTAATAAAGCGAAAAATATATGGAAAATGTATCCTAACTATACATGAATTGTTTATGTATGTATTGGACTATGAAAATTACCTTTTGAAGTTTTGATGTAATTATAACTCGGTTTTACCATTTTCGTGTAACCAACTTTATATCATTTTTGTTACTACTTAATGTAACCAAATTACATCAAAAGGTAAGTTTTGAAAGTTTGTTACATCAAAAGGTAACTTTCATAGTACAACACACACAAAGGTCATTTTTGTGTAAAATAGAAAAATGAAACTTTAAATTTGTAGCTATATAGTTACTATACAAAGTTTTGTCCAATTAAATTTAACTTCTTTATTATTAAAATGATCATCTTTTTAATAATATTGTTATAGTAAAAAAAACACCTTTTAGTGCAAAAAGATGCTTTTTGCACTTTTTACACTAAAATAGTGCAAAAAATACATTTACTGCATACACTGATTTACAAATGTAAAAAAGTACGTTGTTATTTTAGACAAAATTCATGTATAGTCAGACACATTTATATACAATTTACCCTAAAAAAAATCATATTACTTGTGGTAATGCCGATAAGCCTGCAACAGTAATGAAATCCTCCCAAAAATTCCAAATTGTTGAATTAAGCAATTTAAAATAATTTAAAAAATTAATTAAAAGCCCGCAAGCAACCACTAAAGAAGTAGCTGTAAATTGTGGTACAGGCATTGATCCCGCCATTGCAAGTTGAGTAATAACTGCATAAGTTGAAACAACTCCTAATGTTTGAACAATCATTGCTTCCGTTTCACCTTTTTTTGCAAAATATGATAATAATGAAAGGTTTCCAAGAAGTCCAGTAAACATTCCCTACAAATTATTTTAATAAATATATTAAATATTAATAAATCGAATATTAAGGGGGTGTTAATGAAAGGTTTCCAAGAAGTCCCGTAAACATTCCCTACAAATTATTTTAATAAATATATTAAATATTAATAAAATCGAATGTTAAGGGGGGTGTTAATGAAAGGTTTCCAAGAAGTCCCGTAAACATTCCCTACAAATTATTTTAATAAATATATTAAATATTAATAAAATCGAATATTAAGGGGGTGTTTGGTTAGGGAGGTGATTTGTACACCATCGATTTTTTTCGAGACTATATTGGTTGTTTTGACCATGATAAACGAACATGGATAGTTTAGATTGGTAAAGGGTAAAATGGTCAAAAACCCTGTTTGACTAGTGTAATATTTTGTGTTTTCAACTTGTAGCTTGTAGGTAACCACTTTCTAGTGTTTGGATGAAAACCAAATTAATGCTTATTTTGTACTGAAATAGGCACTTTTTTTAAGGCAATGAGCTTGTACTTATTTAAAAAGGAATAAATTTCATAAATGGTCATTTAGCTAACCACATATTGCAACTTTGGTCCTTTCTTTTACAAACTTCCAAACTCAGTCATTTCTGTACCATTTAATCGCATGGACAATCCTTTTAAACGCCTTCCGTGCAAAAGAATGGTCCTTTAACTAACCACATATTGCAACTTTGGTCCTTTTTTTTACAGAGTTCCAAACTTAGTCATTTATGTTCCATTTTATTGCATGAATAGTCCTTTAAACGTGCAAAAAAATGGTCCTTTAATTAACCATATGTACTGTTTACAAGGACTATCCATGCAATAAAATGGTACATAAAGGACTGAGTTTGCAACTTTAAAAATAAGAACCAAAGTTGAAATATGTGGTTAATAAAAGCACCATCTATGTAATCAACTCTTTAAAAGCACATTTCTTTTCTTTTAAGCCGTTTAAATATACACAGTCCCAAACACTCCATTTGTTTATCATATAATCAATTTCAAGACGCAATCCCAACTGCCAAACAACCCCTAAACACCCAGAATACAGTTAAAATTTCAGAGGAATACATACCAGCCATGGAACAGCAAAAAGGGCAGCATTATTTCCAGCCATAAGATTTCGAGCATTGAGTACAATTTGAGGCAATTGGAGCAATAAAAATGGGATATTTGCAATTCCAGCAAATTTTGCAGTTAAAGAATCCCATTCCTGTATATTATTATTCTTCTTAATTACCTTCAAAATGATCATATATAAAAATATTAATCATTTACCAAAAAAGGACCAAAATAACAAAATAAAAAGTTAAAATATAGTAGTATAAAATTTCCTAAAAATGCATCCAAACATCCCAATTTTGACAATGTGGGTACCAAAAATATTATCCATATTGTGAATTTAACTACTATTTGATCAAGCTTTCACTCCTTAAATTTCAATGTTATAACTCAGTAGGAACCAACTCGTGGACATAAAAACCCGGTTAAACCGGTGACCCGAAATAGGAAAACCCGATTTTTCTAAAACAATACTACCTAAATTTGGATTTTTTAGATAATAAAATAGACATGAGATTTTTTATATGTTTTGGAATTAAAAAATGATAAATGTAGTTGGAAAAATAAGTTTTGGGTTTTTTCTGGTTTTTTCTTGCATTTGTTTTGTATTTTTCTAGGGTTTTTTTTTTCATTAATACACAATTACATAAAATCCAGTATTTTAAAAAAATTGTGAATTTGCAAAAGATTGAGCCTTTCACTTCCTAATTTGTCAAAAATTAACCTTTCAATCCTTAAATTTGTCAAAAATAGAGATTCTACTATAAATGTACCTAGTTAGCTTCTAAATTTATAAAAAGGTTGAAACTTTCACTCACCCACATTGTCAAATATAATTAAATTTCTCGACAATCTAAAAAAAAATGATAAAAAGAGGAACTTTCTTGAATATTGGCATACCTCTTCTTGCTCATTATCTTCTTGGTGAAGTGGGTTGGGGACATCAGAATCTAGACAAGGGTTTGGTCTGATACGGCGTCGTTTCGAGTTGATTAAAGAAGAACAAACAGAGGAATTGACACGTAGTTTAAGAGTGTAAAAAGGTGATCTTTTTAATGTAAGAATTGATAGCTTTGAGAAACAGGAATACTGATGATGGTGGTGAAGAAGAAGGGCATTGTTACCGGAATACGTGGCGGCGGTTGACGGCGGTGGGAGAGGCGGAGCTCCGCCTAGAGCCGTCAGAGACCCCACCGTCATTGATTCAGAGGTGGAGAGAGAGGATCTGTGTGATAGATGATGAATTGATGATGGGTTGGGAAGGAATTGGAAATTTGGAATTGGTCCCACTTTTGTACACATGGATGTGTTGCATCATCAAAATTAGCCATATTTTTAGGTATAACAAAAGTTTATTTGTCTTTTTTTAATTTATTTATTAGGGTTTTGCTAATGGTTAGGGCTGTCAATAGACATGCATCATAATTTTATACTTTAACTCTTAACTAACTCCTGGATTTTAAGAATTACCACACCCTTTGAATTGATGTACAACTATTTATGCCTAGCAGGACCCTATTTATTAAAATTAAAATAGGGTTTTAATGGGACTTCTCAATACAAATAGATAATTCTTAAGAAAAGATAAAAATCAAGTCTAATGTTATGATTATCCTATGTTTTTCTTAATTATAAATTTACTTTTTAAATGATTAGATCTAAAAAGAAGGATGAGAAATTGAATAATTGAGTTCTTTTTTGCTGTTAAAAAAACTGAATAATTAAGATAAACATGGATAATTATATAGAATTTAATTATATTAGATTAGTTTTAATTTTTTTTTAATTAATTATTTATTTTTATTGACAACCCTAAGTAATCCTAAATGTTGTTCTTATCAAAATCCTTAAAATAAAGTGTATGAATTTGTAATAATAAAATTTTAAAAAATAGTAAAACAATCAACTGGATTCAGGTTTGCGGATTAATATTACACGGGGTAGAAGTTAGTACGATTTGTTAAGCTAATCAAATTGGCAAGCTAGTATCAGCTATCATCAAATATGACTAGCGTAATATATTTTTTTTGAATGTATTGATAGCAAATAAAATCATGGTTCTAAAAAACATATTATAACATCTCCAAGATGTAATGACAGATATGTTAGTGAAATTACACAAACCATAATAATCAATATTGAATTATGTGAAAACTTGATCTGAGTATTACAATTAACATCCAAACACCCCCTAAAGCTCTTCATACATAGAGACAACCTACACATGCCATTGGAGTAATAGACCTTAATTGGATCCACATATTTTGGCTTTTTAATAAACAAATGAGTGATCCAAGATTCACACAAATTGCTAACCCAAGCAAAGAGGTCATTTTGACCATTGGTCCATTTGCTTCTACTTGTATCCACTTTGCATAAAATAATTTAAGGTTAACCAAGTTAAAAATAATCGTTTAAAAAAACCAAGTTAAAAAGAATGGTTATACTTTTATATTTGTACTTCTATAAGTGTGTTTTTTAAGTCAATGCACAAATAGATTAGTTAGTTAGTTTTGAACCATACTTTATTTTACCCAAAAACCAAACCGATTAAGCTTTTAGGTTCTTCGGGTTCAATTTAAACCGGTCGGTTTAATGGTCCCATTGAACAAAATGGCAATAATTTCTAAACCTTTATTTAGGTTATTCGGGTAACCTAAAATTTCAACAGTTAACCTAATAAGCGAATCGTGAACCCGTATTAGAAAACATAAACCCAAATTAACCATTTCTTATGTGAATAGGTTTCTCTGTTTTAAAATGTTATGAAGTTGGCAAATTACACACAAACAAATGAAAAGAAATAGAAGGAAGCCAAATTCACAAATCATACTTAAAGAATCACTATAAATGCACATTATACATGCTAGATTCAAGATCAACTAACAATTATCATCCCCAAATATCCCTTACAAGATATATATATATATATATATATATATATATATATATATATATATATATATATATATATATATATATATATATATATATAATTTTGAATTTTGAATTTTGAATTTCAAACATCACGCGATCCTTCCATATTCGTTTCCTCCATGGGATGATGGCAAGATATTGGCGGCAATGGGATGGTTGCCCCTACGCCCTACAAAAAAATAAATAAAATAAAATTATTTAACTTCAGTTAAACGGGTTGTCTTTCTAAATGTGGCAATTCCGACCCATATAGTTTTAAAGTGGTTGATTTGTGTCACGTTTTTATCTCCAATAGATAAAACAAGTAAATTTTATAAAAAAAAAGCAGAAACTGGTCGAAAGTCACCCAAAGTGAAATGGTTTGGCATAAAACCTCTTGAATCATTTTAATGAAAAAAGAACTATATTATTATTAACATAAAGTAATTTTTTTGTAATCATATCTGGCATACTGATTATTACTTTTTTTTATAAAAAAAAAAAAGACAAAAGGGGATCTGGGTCAAGCGTAATACAATCTGTTTGGCCCAAAACACGACCCATATGTTTATAAACAGGTTGATGCATATTATTTTTAATATAACACGTCAAACAGGTAAAATAAAAATTAAAAAGATACCTAAAAGTAAAAAATGTTGAATTAATGCATAAACCTAATTATTAAAAAAAATCAAATTATACTATTTCAGTGATCATCTTCGAGATGACTAATTAATTAAAAAATAAGTAAATTTTTTGACAGAAAGTGTTTCAAGCCAACTAAACGACCCGTTTCAACCATACAAAATTACCCATTAACCCATTTGACCCGTCCATTTTACTACCACTTTCACTATCATAATTCCAAGAAAGAAGTCAAAACAATAAACACCTACCCCATGGTGGATTGTTGTTGCTTCCGGGAGAACGCGGGCCACCCGAATTGAAATTGGAAAGTGGGCCCTGATGAAGACCCATTGACCGCCCGTGATTGAACCGTTGAACGGGCTGTTGACCGAGTCGACTCGGTGAAAATTGTGAAAAATGAGGCATTAAATGAGAAGGATTCATCATAGGATGAGGATACATATCAGGGGATGAAACAGATATTCCACTTTCTGCATGTGAAAATGCTTGAACGGGCCTGGGCCCGTTTGGCCTGTGTGAAATTTAAGTCAATCAAACAGAAAAATAAAAATAATAAAATAAATAAATAAATAAATGGGTCATTAATACCAATTTCGACAAAAAAAAGTGCCAAATGACGAACATGCCCTTTGAAGTGTTTTAAAAGACCAATTTTGACGTATAATATGCCGACATCTCATTAAAGATTAAAAAAAATTGGTCTTTTTTAAAAACTGAAGGTCACTTTTGTCATATTTTTGTCATTTTGTCATATTTTTGTCTAAAAATAAATGGTTTTAGTGCCGACACCTCATTAAAGATATTTTAGTCTTTCAAAGAAACTTTAGGTCATTTTATCATTTATATCAATTTCGACAAAAAGCATGCCAAATGACGAAAATGCCCTTATCTTCTTCGTAAAAACGACGACTTCAACACATAATTGATAACAGTTGAATACTTGGGTGAGACCCACATACATTAAAATCCCTGAATATATTTATTAGCATATAAAAAAACATGAAATAATAATAAAAATTACCTTTGTGTAGACAAATTTGCATTTGAAATTTGATTAAATCGGGGGACTCCAACAAATGATTCATTAGTAGCAAAAGGTTGATTAAGATGCAAACTCTTACTGAATTCAGTTGTTATGCTGCTTAATTCAGAAGAATCATCTTGCAGAAGCAGTTCATCACTGAAAAATAATTATTAAAAAAAAAAAGTCAAACAAATTATATATAAAAAATAAAATGTCAAATACTTGAGGTCGATAAACAGCTCTGTGTCAGAAACTGGCCTAGGTGTCCGATTAATTAATCGGTCAAAATTAGTCAAAAAGTTATTTTCGTTGAAATTGATATTTTTGTACAAATAGTAGTTAAACATTGTTGATTTGAACTTTGAAGTATTTATATATGTGAAATTCAACATATAATTTCAAAATTTATAATATTTTAAATATACAAGATTCCAGTCTGCCTAGATTGGGAGGTGATATCGACATTACAAAAAGCTTATTAACACACCACAACTTATGTTTTGATCTACTTGTACAGTCTGCTTTAAAACTTGTACAATGTGGTGAGAGAACTAATTTTTATGGTGTGGATATAACAAAAATATTGAATCAAAACCAATATACAAAATTCAGTAAAACGATACATGCGTTACTAAAACGTGAATAGTTGGATACATTTCAATATAATTCCTACTTATAAAACGTAACGCAAGCATAAAATAACAATAATAATAATAATAATAATAATAATAATAATAATAATAATAATAATAATAATAATAATAATAATAATAATAATAATAATAATAATAAAATTAAACCTGTAATTAGGATCCCAATCTCCAGGATCAGGCAAGGAACTACTAGTTTCACCCTTCTCATGAACACCACCTTTTGGATGCAAAAACGGTTTCTGACCCGACCCGAATGAATTATGACCCGACCCGAATGAATTATGCCCGCCCGTATTTCCACTATTCCTTTGTTGTTGTTGTTGTTGTTTCAATTTTCCCGAATTTACATTCTGTGAATTAACATCAGAAAATTGTCCTTGCCTATGTGCAGTTTCTTGAGGTGGTAAATTACCATAATACCCCTGTCCTTTTCTTCTATTCATCTGATTATTACCCGAAGAAAGTGTTCCTTTTCCAAGAGGTGACCCGTGACAATTTCCTCTAGCAGGGGAACTCGGGCCATAATGGCCTGGAGATCCAGCTGTCACCTGAGTGAGCAAAAACCGAATCATTAACCGACATAACTGAATTAACCGAAATAACTGACACAAATTAACTGAAACAAAAAAAACACTGCTTTGGGTTCGGTTAAAGGCAAGGTTGTAAAAATCAGCCAGTGGTACCATAAAATACAAAGAAATTTATTTTTATATAAACATATACTAGCAATATCCTAACAAAATAACTAATTAGTCAATAACCATGCCAAAAAATTTAAAAATGTGCAAAATAAAAACCATAAGTCCATAACAAATTAACTAAATCAGTCAAGAAAAATCCTAAAATTGGTTTTAATTTTTTAAGTAAGTTTGACTTTCGTTGACCTTGACCAATTTTGACCTTGACCGAAAAAATTGTACCGGTTTTTACAACACTGGTTATAGGGATAACCAAATCTAAGGTTTTGATTCAGTTTTGCCCCAAAAATATTGACCTAACTGCCCCACTCTTCATATTTAATTATCCTTTTAATATATATTTATACTTTTAGCATAAACTAATCATGTGATAAACAGACTCCAAATTTTGACTAAACTAGTAAACATGAACACCGAAAACAATGTCTTTGTTGGGTCCAAACTAGTAAACATGAACAAATGTGAGAGAAAAAAAAAATTATTTCTTGAACCCCAAACCCAAAATTCTAGTTAACCGACCTGTTTTCAACCCTACCTGATTATAAGGTGGTGTAAACTGCGACGGGCTGGTCCCGAGAGACATCGGGCCAAAATTGCCAGCTGGACTAAACCCGAACGACCCGTTTCCGTGTGGGATTTGCATCATTCTTCTTCTGGCATCAGGACTAGTTCCAAGAATAGGGACGTTTTGTGCAAAGTTGTTCATAGTTGAGGGACCCACGGGTGAATAATATGCAGGCATATTACTGTTATCTCCATAACTGCCATAACTGCTTCCGAGCCCAATATTGTCATTGTAACTACCATGACTTCCTAAACTTCCGAAATTGCCCCCGTGTTGTGCATATGGCATTACTTGAAAATGAGAGTTGTTATACATTGCAACTCGGTTTCCACCTAACACCTAAATGGAATAATCATTAATCAGAATCAGATAATTATATAAAAAACTCCTAGAAACTTGCAAATTGCATATTTCGCCAAAACTCACAAGTTTTTAACTTTTTGAAGTTTAAGATACAATGCTCTTGAAGCATTCTTTGGGGAAAATGGAAAGCCAAAATGCATTTTAGTACCCTAAACTTGGCTGACTAGGTTCTCTACTACCTTGAACTATTAAAGGTGCAACATCGTACCCTGAACCTGACAAAATGGTCGATTTAGTACCCTCACTCACGCGATTTGCTTCTAAAATCAATATACTGGGAAGAACGCATATTTGTATATTTTTTAGTCTGTCAAAAGGTCCAACAATTCAAGTAAGAAAACACGATCAAATTAATGAGTCTAATTCGACCGTTTTGTCAAGTTCAGGGTAGTAGAGGACCTGGTCAGCCAAGTTCAGGGTACTAAAATATATTTTGGCCAAAATGAAACATGCATTTTGCAAGTTCAAGGGGGTTATATGTAATTTCCCTTAAATCGGGGGTGTTTGGGTGTGCATTTTAAAGTGGCTATGCGATATTGAATAAAGAAGCCGGTAAGAAGATAAAAACAAAGGGCTATATATATAGTTTTTGGATGTGATAATTGGTTTATGGATAGTCAGTTCCAAAACATGAATCCAAACACCCCCTAATTGAATTTTTTGTAAAAGAAACAGAGTTTTGCTCACATTAGGAGAGAGACCCGCAGCAAACCAATGGCCACCAGCAGGATGATGATCCACCTTTACATTATGTGAAACGGGCTACATTGCAAAAAATAAAATAAATAATAACCTCAATTAAAAAAATATTAGTATATTAACACACAATTAGGCATTAAACTCAATTTAATTCAACAGTTAAATAAACCTCAAGGTTGATAGATGGGCGGTTCGGGCAGGTTGGGTCAATACTGAAAACGGGTAATCTTTTCTACTGGATGGGTTGACCCAAAAAACACCTCTTTGTCCAAAATTTATTTTTAAATACAAATAAATAGCGTGTTAAATATAATTACAAGTTTACAACAATTATTTTTCATAATAATAGTCTAACTATTTGTATAGAATGATATATTGTTTGATCGACCCACTCGACCCGTTTCCTCTTAAGCTATTTTTTTTATTTTACCCGTTTGAGATAAAACATAGCTCGAATCAATCCATCTATAGATTAACATTAGTAAGAACAAAATTACCAAAAAATAATAAAATAATAAAAAAATGGAAATCTCAGTTATGCAGTAATATTCTGCTAAAAATTGTTTTTTATAATCATAAATTAGCAAGTAATACTTACCACACGAGACGTTTCGGGAACAGGTTTATAAGGGCAAGTAAAAGGTTCTCCAGTAACAAACGGATGTTTAGAAGCCTGTGCCATTTAAATAAAAATCATTAATAATATAATCATAATTTAAAAAATAAAAATAAAAATAAAAAATGGCATCCATTAACCTGCAAAGGGGACCACCGTTTAGCGGGATCAAATTCTACAAGTCCCTTCAAAAAATCAATCAATGATAGTCGTAAATGACTTTCTGCAGTATATATGTTATAAAAAGCGCCATCAGAAACACTCGAAAAATATTAACTGAATTTTTTTTTAATTATTTAAAATGTAGAGCTAACAACCTCTAACCAGATCTTCTTCTTGCAGATTTTTTTTGTACGGATATTTTTTTACAATTCCTTCAAGATTCATGTAACTGAAAAACTCTTTTCCAATTGACGGTTTCTTCTTCTCTCTCTGAAGCAATATACCAAATTAAATTAATAAAAAAAACAACTTGTTTCAACGATAAAATCATTCTAGTGCCAATATTATATAATACAGTACTAATTTAAGTAAATAAAATAAAATGTGTGAAATTAATAAATAAATAAATAAATACTTACGGCTTCATATTCTTCTTCACTTAAAATTTGGTAAATACTTCTTCCAGAAGAAGAAGGTTGACCACTTTCTTCATGGCTCACACTCCCTACACATTTAAAGAATTTGCTTGTGTTTTTTGCCTCTTTCAGCACATAATCAGGTGGTTGTTCTCTGAATATTAAAATAATAATTAAAAAAACATACGATTTAAGGACATATGTCATTATCATGAAAAAAAAAAAAAAACATACCCAATTATATTAATCATTCTTTTTAAAAGATCAAATTCTGATGCTCCAGGAAAAAGTGGCAGGCCAAGAAATAATTCAGCAACTATGCATCCAAATGACCACATGTCAATTGCTGTTGAATACCTGATTATTAATGGTCAAGGTCCAACACCAGCTATATATATACATATGTGTGTGTGTGTGTGTGTGTGTTTAAGGATACTGGTACCCTAAAACAACTTCAGGTGATCTGTAATATCGACTCTGCAGAAGAAAATATAATCATTTAAAAGTTGTTTCATAAACCTGCCAAAAATTAAAGCATGCATATTTACGATATTTTTTAATTTAAAATAAATAAAAAACAAAATAAAAACCTGAATATAAGAATAAACGGTGTGATCTTCCATGCATGCAGATCCAAAGTCAATGATTTTGACTGCCATTGGCTTCACACTGGTAAATAAAACAATAAAAATAGGTCAATAGGCATTTTCAACCTATTAACTTATGAATGGATATAAATTACTAAATCAATTTTTTTTACTTTTAACCCTTCGTTAATTAAACTTTTTATTTTACCACTTAAAATTGATGGAGGGTAAAATGGTCAAAACAATGAATCACAGATTCGGATTATTATTGTAATAACATTGTTCTCATAAATCATAATTAATGCATTATTTTTTTTTTTAAATATATTATTGGATACACAAAAAGAAGAGTTTGTAGGTCAACCCAACGTATTTCAACCCAACCCGGTTTGACCCATTACACAACCCGTTTGACACGCCCATTTTGCCACCTTTATAAAAATAAAAAACAATTTTCCAAAGTAGCCCTAATTTAATTCAAAAGTAGCTCACCTTGTACATAAAAGGATGTTTTCAGGTTTTAGATCGCAATGGATAATAGCAGCATCCTTCATGAGAGCTAAGCCATATAAAATCTAGTACAAAATAAATAATAATTAAAAAAGGAACAAATATTATACTTCCTCCGTATCAAAATAAGTGACACACTTTCCATTTTGAGGTGTATCAAAATAAGTGACACACTTTGAAAACTTTCCTTATTTGGTAAAAATAATGGGACCCATACCTACTAACTATCTACTTTAATAAAGAAAAATTACCCTTATACCCTTATACCCTTACTTTTACAACTCATTAATATCACTTTATTCAATAAAAGTGGGACCCATTCTCCACTAACTATGTACTTTAATCTTTTACCTCAAAAAACGTGTAAGCACATTTGTGTCACTTATTTTGATACGGAGGAAGTATATTAAAATAAAAAAATAAAAAATAAAGCAATTTAACCTGCTTTGAGAATAGTTGCACGATGCTCAATGATAATCCCCTGTGTTGGGTTAGCTTTATAAGCTCATACCTAATGTAAAAATCATTACAAAAAATCAATAATAAACAAAACTAATAGCTTGCAAACTAACTGAAAAAATAACTGAAACTTACAAATTCGCATCGAGAAGTTCAAAAGCAATACACAGATGACGTTGATATACAAAGTAATCATAGATACGAACAATGTGATGCTTATCTTCAGGATCAAACTTTTTATTTAACTGAAAAATAACAACAAGATTATGAAAAATTAAAGGTTAAAATACATTTTAGTACCTAGAACTTGGTTGATTAGGTCTTCTACTACCCTAGTACCCTTAAGTATTAAAGGTGCATCATGGTACCCTAAACTTGACAAACTGGTTGATTTAGTACCCTGACTCATTAATTTGATCGCATTTTCTTACTTACTTACTTTCGTTGGAGCTTTTGATGAACTAAAAAATATACGTTCATCATAATATATTGATATTAAAAGTAAATCACGTGAGAAAATGCGATCAAATTTATGAGTGATAATACTAAATCGACCATTTTGTTCAAATCATGGTACCATGTTGCACCTTTAATAGTTTAGGGTAGTAGAAGACCAAGTCAGCCAAGTTCAAGGTACTAAAATGCATTTTGGCCAAAATTAAATAATAAGAATAGTATAATCAGCCGTAATAAAACGAGTTGTAGAAGATAGTGTTTGGAAGTGCTTATGTTCTCTGAAGTTGTAATAATCCGATAATAATTCTGCTTATTAAAGGAATTGAAAGCTAAAATAATCAAAAAAAAATTAAATATTTAATGTTTAAAACTTTAAAAGTCTCTTAGTTTTCTCTTAGACAGCTTTTATGAAACTGATTGTCCAAAACCGTCATTTGACCCCTAAATAATTAATTATTTAGTTCCAAAACACAAATCCAAACACCCCTTAATGCTATATAATTCTAAATTCAAAACCATCAAATTAAAAAAATATAATATATATTTACCGTTGTCAGTATAGACACTTCAACCAATGCCTGCTGATAATAAGCAGGTTGATTTTTAATGACCTTAACAGCAACAAAACGGTCTAATTCTGCTACCCAACATTTAGCAACCTGCCCGAACGTCCCCTGCCCGAGCATGTCTTTTACAATATATCTGAAAATTATCACAACAAATTTAATCACGAAAAATTTAATATAACAACTGTGTATCCGACTATACAAATTTATTATCGAATGTATCATACTTCCAAACTTACTTTTTGCCACCTAAGCAAACTACCAACTCATACATTAAAAGGTAAGTTTAGAAGTACAATACATACAATAATAAAACATGTAAATAATTGGATATATTCTGTTGTAATTTACAAATATTAACCACCTTCTTTGAGTTTCTGAATTAGTTAGGGCATGGTTTACAGACAGAATAAGGTCTGAATTTTCATTATCATAACCGTCATTAAGTACTCCAGCAGATGGACTTGTAAGAAACTGTTTTGGGTTTAATTCTTCTGAATAATTAAATTGTGGATTGCATATTCGATATGTGTTCACTAAATCTTTGGTTAATCTCGATACCAACTGCAAAATATATAATTATCTAATAAACATAAATATAAATAATATAAAATTAAATGCAAAATATATAATTATCTAATAAACATAAATATAAATAATATAAAATTAAATTAAAATTAAAATTAATGGGGAAAAATGACTCACAGGCTTTTTAACATTAGCAGCTAATCTTTGTGTCAATGGTTCATAAGGTCTGAACACAAGCTGTCTAGGACTCCATGAAACTGATGCAGATGCTAAGTTTTCAGTTTTGACCTCCATCACAATTCACCGGAAAATAATTTTATTAACTGTATAAAATCATAAATAAATAATGAAAATTGCTGAACTGCTGCTGCCCCATTAATCTTCCAGCAAATTCAAGTAATTCACCAGAAGACTGTAATCCCATTATCATATCATCACAAAAAACCTAAATTTCAGATCCATCGGAGTAAATTAATCTGAAATCAGTAGTCAAACAACAATAATCAGAACAACGACAATAGATTATTAATGAATGATGAGTGGTGACGCAATTGACTCTCTGAGTACCAAAATCCAGACGGCGGAAGACGGAAATTAGGGCTAAATAATTGGTACTCGGAGGGTATGATCGGAGAATTGAAGAAAGAAACTATTTTTTTAATAATTGCAGATACGAACGAGAGCAAGAATCTTGCGATGATTAAATGTGTGGCTTTTTAGGGGTTTTTTTAGAAAGTTTGATTGATTGATTGATTTCTGAATGAAATCGTTCGGCACCGAAAAAAGGTTTTTGGGTTTTATCTGTGTGTGTGTTTTCGTTTCACGAGCACCGCCGCTGTCCCACGTATAAACTCCGGTGGATTAAATCTTTTAATGAATTGCAAAAGAGTCCTTCAAGTTTGATAATTTACATTTAACACCACATAAACTCAAAACTGTACCAATTCAGAAAAAAAAGATTATTTACGTTTTAAATATCCAAAATGACTGTCTACATTTTATCTATTAAAGAAATAAATAATAAGATTTTTAATAACATAAAAAATAGTTATCTAATTATAGCAATTTTAAACATTATAATTAAATCTAAATACTACTTTTCATAATCATGTAGTATTATGTATTCTATGATCATCCATCCTTAAAATGTACAATTTATTTTATATAAGTAATCACAATATATGTGATAGGTATTGTATCTAATCATGACACCATAAAATTATATGTATGTTGACATAATAATAATATATCGTATTTATATAGTATGTGGAGATATGTTATTGAAGTAGTTATTACAACTATTATGCTGTGTTTCATGAATCTACATGTAATTACACGTGTGTTTGGACTTTGGACACGCACCATAAGTGTGATGAATGTAATTATTACGATTATCATATAAAAATAAAGTTTTGAAAAACATGAAGAATAAAGTTAAAAATATAAGGTGAATAAAATTTTAAAAGTTGGATAAATAATTAGTTTCTTCTTAAAACATTTAAAACCTAACCACAATGGTAACCTAGTGATTAGAAAATATCTCACGAACCTTACGAACTAAGTATTTTCATACTCGAGCTCGACTCGAAAGTCTATTCAAGTATTTTCCGAGTGTATATCGCATAGCTCACGAGTTAACTCGACTTGTTTACACTCATAATCAGGTTTTATTACTTATTATTATGAGTGCACAAAATATAGGAAGAAACTGTGATACATCGGGTTTTCTCACCAGTTTATATTTTCGGTTTAAAAGTCTGGTTTATATTCGGGCCGACCCGATTCAAACATGACCCACCTCATGCTTAGGGACGAAAAATGATAGAAAAATTCATACTTGGGATAAATCTACAAAAAAAACATAATTAATGTGGTAATTTTTAAAAGGTGCAAAAATGATATTTTCAGAAATAGTTGCGTGTATCTCTTTTGCTACACATTTTCGTACGTATACACACACACACACAGCAACTACCACCACAAAGCTATACAATGGCGAAAGCTATGGCGATGCTCACACGCCCCCAAATTACGGCGTTGTGTTCTTACGGCACTCAGTTATTCAGATGCCGTAATATCCTCCATTATCAATCTCAATCTGTTGCTCGATTAATTTTACCGGTGAGTAAAATTGGGCGACAACAGGCTATCAAGCCATTGATTCACACCGTGAGTCGTCGGAGGTTCAGTGCCGGAGTTTCGTCTCCGTCGAACGGTGCTGGACCGATTGATTCTCCGTTGATGCAGTCGATGCAGAGCAAGGTAATTGAAACCCTAAGATTCAGTTCCGACTTTCCGTTATGTTAAATTGACTCAATTTAGAGGAATTTTTAGAAATTTAAGGGATTCTAATTGCGTATGTTTGATTATGAAATGTAATTGTGGACAGATTAAGGAAGAACTGAATGCTGAATCAGTAACTGTCAATGATGCTTATGGTGATGGGCGGCATGTTAGGTGAGTTTGCATTTCAATTTCCATGTTGAATTCATACTGTAAAAATGGATTGAATGTGTGTTTTTATCCTTTTTAAGCTGCCAATGAGTTAGTTAGCTCTTTTTAATTTTTATCATTAGAAAGTTAGAACTATGATTGATTATGATTGTTATTATAGATTTTGAATATTTGACAAATTTTGATTATTTAAGATTAATAATATGATCACGTAAAAAATTAAACATTTTTGTGAGGAAATGGAGCCTCTCAAATTAGGTAAAAGAAGGGGTAATTGGGACTAAATCGGTATGAAACTGAGTATTTGAACCCTAAATTCTTCTGGTTATGTATATATATGACTATTTTTCTTTAAGCATGATGATCTGTTCATCATTAATCACTGCATATATCTGTATATGCTTGTTTGTATTATGCATATTAATCTTTAAAAAAAATTATTTTTTTTTTATTTTTTTTGTGCAGCATTGATGTTGTTTCTTCAGCTTTTGAGGGTAAATCTGCTGTAAACAGACAGAGGATGGTATACAAAGCCATATGGGAAGAACTGCAAAACGTTGTTCATGCAGTTGACCAAATGACTACCAAAACTCCCGAAGAAGCAGCATCAGGAAAGTGAATTTGGAAACTAGGGTTTTAATTCGTTTTCTGAATTTTCATTTTCATTTTTTGTCAGACGATCATTATGAATGATCTTATAAATTGTATCTAAATTGCTTGCAAATCGTATACTGATACTGCAACTATTGTGCTTTTGGTGCATGTCTATTGATTTGGACACAAGAAGTTTTTCAATTGATGAAAAGACCGAATGTTATTGTTTTTTAATCAATCTGATTTATTTCACGTTTTTGGCTATTTGCTGACTCACTCATTCATATGCGATTATTATTAAGGAATTTATTATTTCATTAAAAATATATTAGCATGCTGACGGTATTCGTGGATTTTGATTAAATCTGATTAATTTCACGGATTATATAATTTCTAGGTCAGTCATAAATACAAGAGTAAATTTCCATGGTACTTTAAGTTTATTGCAAATTTTACTAATGATCCTTTAGTTTCAAAAATTACACTGAAGGTCCTTAATTCTGAAAGGTTTTTCACCGATGGTCTTTTACACTAATTGACGTTAATTTTTTCTGTTAACTTACCCCATGTGCAAAAAAGTTATTTTACATTTAATTTCTTTATATTTTTAAACTAAAAACTTTTATTTAAGATAAAAAACTAATTTAAAGAATGAAAAGAAATTAAAAAAATGATTTTTCTACCCTCACGTGCACTGTACATGGGGTGAGTTAACAGAATAAATTAACGTCAGTTAGTGTAAAGGGCCATCGGTGAAAAATCTTTCCGAATTAAGAACTATCAGTGTAATTTTTGAAACTAAAAGACCATTGGTGAAATTTGCTATAAACTTAAAGGATCGTGTAGTTTACTCTAAATATAACAATGATTTTTACCTCATTTTTGTAATCTTATCTAAATTAAACTCAGAGAACACAAAATACTTTCTTTTATTACTCATAATAATTTGCATTTTCTTCCATATCATTTAACTAGCTTCAAAGCCCGCCCGATATAGAAAAATTACAAAATAGTGATACTGTTGAAGTAATATAACAATCCATAATTAATATGATAATAAACAATGAGCCATGTAAGCTAAAAGGAATGGTCATGACTGAATCATAAAGATGAGTAACTAAAATATATAGAGTACTCTTCTTGAAATCATGTGTTTATTAAGTTAAATACTCATACCGTAAAGACAAGGATTCCCACCAAAAACCAAGCACAAAATGAGCAAATACTGGAATTTAGTTAGAAACATAACATAAGGACTTATTAAAAGGTTGTAACAATCATGAATTTAAAGAATGTAAGAACTTTGGTCCTGAATTAGCTTCTTAAGTTGTGTGCTTCCTTTGATCCTAAAATATACTTACTTTCCTTCCTCTTAAAGAATGAAAATTTGAGTTGCCACATATATATGTAGGTTCTCAATCACAATGAAGATTTTTCTTTTAGTGCCATTTCTGAATTGGTTTTACAAAACTGCATTCTTGTTGCGCTCATCAACCGTGGCCAACTTCGTTGCATCTAATTCAAGGACCAATGATTGCATTAGCCTAATCCTAAAAGAACTCAAATAACACATTTCCTAATAATTTAAACAAGCATTCGAGATAACAATAAATTTCAAGCCTTATCCTTTATCAGTGTTGTAAAAATCGGTCTTGGCGGCCGCCTAGGCGGCGCCTAGGCGCTTGGCGGTCGGCTGCCGAGTGAGAAATTGCCTAATCGTTGGAGTTTGAAGGTTTTGGTCAAACTCGGTCCTAATCGGTCCTAGGCGGCCCTTGGCGGTCCTTGGCGGTCCTTGGCGGTCAAAAAAATGGTGATGAAGAAGATTGGAGTGGGCCTGTTTTTTTGTTTCAGTCGTTATGTTGAAGAGGAAAAAAGACGGCGATGAAGAAATTAGGTTTTCATTGGTATATTAATTGATAAATAAGTTGGAGTGGGCCTGTTTTAGAATGATAGATTGGTTGGGCTCATTATTGGGCTTCTTTTTATTATATTTCAAAACACCCTGATCCAACTTAAGTTTCCAAAATCCAGTATTCAAACTTATTGTTCGTATTTTATATATTGTTATTGACTAATTTAATTATTTTGTTAAGATATTATATATATTTTTCTAAAAAAATTAATTTTCTTTGTATTTAATAGTACCCGCCTAGAAACCGATTAATCGCCGCCGAGACCGATTAATCGCTTGAAGGTGGTCGACCGCCGAGGTACCGCCGAGCGATTTTTACAACATTGTCCTTTATATTTTCTTCTCTATAAAGTTGGCCCCACTTAGCCTCAATGTTCGTATCACAGACTTAGATTCATCATTTGAACCCTGCATAGAAATAGTGTTGGAATTAAATTAGAGCCATCTAAAAACAGTTACACTCACTCTAACTGTTTAGGAGAAACTTGGGTCAACTTTGCCCGTTTTGTCACAAACAGACTTAGATTCATCATATATAGTGGGAGATGGGTCGATAAGGATAACAGTAAAAAAAAAAAAAAAATCAAAAAAATGTTTAAAAATCACTAAAATTGAAAATATCTCATATCAGGGATATCTTCTATTTTTTAACATTTTTTTGATTTTTTTTGATTTTTTTAACTAATCGATTTATTATCAAATGAGATGTTTTCAAGTATAAACCAAAACATCCATTATCCATCCAAGATATAATACCGACTCATGAAAATAATATTCAGATCATTACCCATATCATCGAAGATCATGGTCTGCATTTTCCTTAGCAAATTTTTCCTTAGCAATCTGCTGCCTCTGTCAGAAAACGTAACATATTTGACTTAGGCAATATTGTTGTAACTTAATGGGAAGAAATCATTTCCTGATTTCTGGCTCCTCCTTGTGTATTTATATGAAAATTGTGTGAATAACAAAAGTAACTTACATAAATACAATTGCTTTTAGAAACTACTTTAAAGTATGGAAATAATAAAAGTTTGTTGTAAATTTTATTTAAGAAAAGTCGACAAATTTATCAAAAGGTATAATATTTATATAATTAATTAGTTATAAATTAGGTAAAATACAAGTAGTTCTCTTACTCGTATATTCAGAAAGGGTACAATGCTTCAATCTTAATGAAATCTTCATAGTTAACACACCCACTGCAAACAAAATACAACTACCAGAATGTTAGAGCCACTTTTCTGCTTTAAAGTATATATGAATCAATAATTATGATTTTCAAAATCGGCCGGGAAGTACTGATTTTGGCTTTCGATTTAGGGGTTTTAAGCTGCTTAGCGGCGAAAAGAAGAGTATGAGGTGCCGACGGTTGTGGTGGTGGCGGAGGAAGTTGGTATGGTCGACGTGGAGGTGTCGACGAGATGTGAGATCCGTCGGAGTCTGAATCGGAGTAATCCATCGGTAAACGACCGCCAGAATAAAAGGAGATGAAAACCGTGAATCGGATGGGTTGATTTGAACACCAGACGGATTTGTCTATGAAATGCGTGGGCCAATCGGAGAATTACATGTGGCAAAACCAACCAATGAGAGAGCTCGGAATTGTCTAGTTGTTAAACCCAAGTCAAATTAGGGCTCATATATAGGAGAAGATTTTTCTTAAATAAATATTAGAGAGATGGATAGAAAGTTTACAAGTAGAATCATAATTATCATGGTGAAAAAAACACACTCATAAATAGGGTTTAGGGTTTAGAACTCGAATTATTTGAAAGTATCATCATATCAAAACAACTGTCTAAGCAACAAGTAAGCAATAATTTAAAATTTTGAAAACAAAATTATAAGCAATGAATTGTGTATATGTTACATTTAACAATATATCTATGTATGTTATTTACATCTATAAAAACTTACACAAACACAAACCAATCTATCTCCAGAAAGAAAGATGTACATGAAGATTTTTTTTTTTTCAACTTATAGAAGGCAACATCGGGTTCATACCGAGACCCGACCCGCCAAAACCACCGGGTTCTGCGTGTTTGACTCTACCAAAGTATCTGATGTGGCGTAACAACCTTGCTAGAAACGTGTTGTGACATATTGTTGAGCTGTCACATACAACTGCCACGTGTTTGCGGGCCCGTGTTATGGCCACGTTCATTCGACGGCTGTCTCCTAGGAATCCGACTGCTCCCAATGTGTTGGAACGAACCTTGGGTTGGAAAAAACGGTTGTTAATATTTATGTAATGAAAGGGAAGTAAATAACAATAGAACCGAAACCGAAAATGATGAGTTTTTTTCAAAAACCAAATCCGATTACATGTTTTTCCGTTCGATTTCGGTTTGGTTTTTTTAGCCCAAATGCTCATCCCTATCCGAGGACCGAACCAAACATAACCGAAACCAATAGAACTGAAACCGAAAATGATGAATTTTCAAAACTGAAAACCGAACTGATTACATGTTTTCGGTTTCGGTTGGGTTCGGATGGTTGTTGGTTCGGTTCGGTTTTTTCGGCCCAAATGCTCACCCCTAAGTAAATGTTTTATTTACAGAAATGCAGGAAAAAAAAAACATTATCTTCCCTTCTAATAAACGGGTCGAACAGGTTGAAATCAAAATTAGATTATCATTGACGCAATATAAATTTTGTAATCATATTTGACAGACTTGTTAATTAAAAAAAAAACATTTTTTTTTCCGGGTAGACCCGAAAATACCTGTTTTTGACCCGAACCGTTTACCCGACCCTAAAAACATACCATAGAAATGATGACAGCATCAGCTTCCCTGCCTTGAAAGCTGTCAATAGTTGCAATCTCAACTCCTCTCGCCAACGGGATCTCATCAAGACTATCCCTTAACAACTGCACCTGAGCCACATATGGAGACTGTACTGCAATTGCTGCTGGACTAATACCTGCATATACACCATATATATATGTATATATATATATATATATAAATCCCCAAATATATTATCATTACAAAATCCCACATTGTACGAATTTTGAGCAATTAGACAGTTAAAAGAGTGGTTTTTGTATCCCGTTTTGGATATGATAAAGTGATGACGTGGCGATGAACCGAAACAAGACACAAAAATGACATCTCACTTGCCACCTCAGCACGTTACTACCATGTCACCATTTTTATTATCAGGTTACTGAAATGACTCCAATTAGGATGTAAAGCCATCTTTTAATAACCTAATTGGACAAAATTTTGTACAAATGTATGGGCAAATGTCAAAGGGCGTTTTTTGTTATTTTAGGGAGTAAATTACACAAATGGTCCTTTAGGTTTGTACCATATTACATATTTGGTCCTTTAGTTTCATAAATTACACTCGTAGAGTCGTAGTCCTTATTTCTGAAACTATTAACACGTTTGGTCCTTTACCTAAACACACATTTACTTTTTCCGTCAAGTATGGTCACGTGTGATGCACGAGGGGGTAAATATGTCCTTTTCCCTTTACCTTCACCAATTTGAAACCCGTAAAAACCCGTCACTTTGACGGGAAAAGTTAGCGTCTGTTTAGGTAAAGGACCAAACGTGTCAATAGTTTCTGAAATAAGGACTACGAGTGTAATTTATGAAACTAAATGACCAGATATGTAATATGGTACAAACCTAAAGGACCATTTGTGTAATTTACTCTTATTTTAGGCAAAAAGTAAAACTTATAACTATAGATACAAAATACAAATCTAAATTTGAAAATAAACGAGAGTATTTTACCCGCATAAATCAATGACAAAACATGTTGCACAACAATATCTGCTTCTCCTTCGTTGTAAAATGAGCCCGTTCCAGCTAGGTCTAAATTCTCCTCACAACCCGGTGATAAACTACCGTATGGTTTTCTTGTGTCAAGCAATAGCAACGGGCATTGTGTTATCCATGTGGGCTGCATTAATATATAAAAGATAATTTAATAATATCACATAACAAAATAATGAAAATTTTGACCCGTTTACTTGTGAGAATGTTGATACAAGATATGTTCAATCTTTAAATGGTCAAACGGGTAAGCTGTAGGCCTTATAGGAAAATGAGTCAAACGGGTCACAATGCAAAAAAACCTCCTAAACCATTCTATATTGAAATAATAAAAACTTTGTAACTAAATGGGTATAAAACCTTAGGAAATAAAGGACCATTAGTGAAAAACCTTTCAGAAATAAGGACCATCAATGTAAATTTTGAAAGTAAAGGACCATTGGTGAAATTTGTTATAAACTTAAAGGACCATCCGTGTAATTTACTCTAGAGAAATGAGAAGGGAAAACAAAATGACCAAAATACCCTCATGTGCATCACACATGAGGTCACTTGACGTGAAAAATAAACGGCTGTTTTCGTAAAGGATCGTAAAGGATCATCAGTAAATTACACAAATGATCCTTTAGGTTTGTACCATATTACAATTTTGGTCCTTTAGTTTCAAAAAAATGACACCGATAGTCCTTATTTTTTAAACTTGTTGCACCCGTAGTCCTTTAGGTCAAGCAGTGTCAAATTTTTCTGTTAACCTCACCTCCCCTATGTGCAATGCACATGAGGGTATTTTCGTCTTTTCGCATTTACTTCTATAAAAAAATTAATAACCAAGCCTATGTACAACTTTTCATGCATCAGATACATACTCACTTACACAACCAGTTTTGGCCCGTACCAAAAACTATCTGTTTTGACTTGAACCCATTTTGGCCCGTTACCCGACCCGACCATTTTCCAACTAACAATACATGTTTGAAACAGTACCTGTACAAAAGGAGAATCAACAAGAAGATGAGAAGATACAGTTGGAGAAGAAGTCAACAATCCACCATACATTTCCTTTGAAGCCCAACTGGAAATTGCATCATTCATTCTATACTGTGTAGTCAACTTAGTTGCAAGAAGTCCTTCATGTAAGCCCGTGGCCCGTTCTAATAAAGACATCCCAAGCCCGCCTTCTAGAGCCTTCCTAGAAAGAATCACAGGTGCCAGCTGGCATTGATCACCAGCAAGAATACACCTTTTCCCCTGCAAATAGATACGGGTATGCAAAAAACCATTTAACCACCATAATATAGTTATTTATAATCTTTATTATTTTTAGAGAGATGTGTTCAAGGTAGTCCTTAATTTTTGTCTAGTCCCAAAAGACATATCTCAATCATTGATCAATAATAATCACATATTTTATACAAGGAGGTGTATTTTGGTCATATGACAGTTGCATAATTTTTTTTAGTTTTTAATTTTTGTCAAAATATATTGTTTTTTTAATTATTATTATTTTTAATTTTTTTTCCTTTAAAAAAAATGTCATGTGATTTAGTATATAATCCCATGTGATTATCAAACCATATTGTTTTTTTTCACGAAAAGAAAATGAAAAATAATAATAATAAAATTGATAATTAAAAAAATTGAGTTGAAACTTATGTGAGAGTCAAATGACTAAAATATCCCTCCATGTATAAAATATGTGATTAATATTTGTCCCTTGAGACGGCAAGAAAATTAATGACTAAACAGTTACCTTTTTTTAGATATCACTTATTAGTAGGCATTAGACCAGGTTTTTAATTATTTTTTCAGATAATTATTAATTCTTTTGGGGTTTTATATCTTACATTCATTTTTTGGGCTTTTAATATACTTATAGGTCAAAAATGATGTTTTGAGCCGATTTTTTAATTTTTGGGTATAAGCCCAAAAATAAGTGGTTAACCGGAAAACCGAATGAAACCACCCCACCCATTAACTGAACCGTTCAGTTTTGGTTTATCAAATAACCAAAGATTCAGTTTTTACCTGCAATATTGGAATCCAACAAGACGGTTCAATAGCTTGACCTGCTTCATCAATAACCACAAGATCAAACGCATCCAGCCGTCGGATTATCGGGTCTGCAGCACCAGTATTTGTAGTAAGAACCACCTGAGCATTACCCAATATCTCCTTAACCGTTTCCTTTTCTTTTTTCTTCAAAGCTTTACCCGTTTGTTTCAACAGCTGTCTAATTCCAGCTGCTAACGAATCATCTTTCAAACACTGTCTCAAATCTTTCCTAAGATCTGACCTTTTTCTCTCGAGTTCTGACCGAAAATTCAACAATTTCTTGTTCACGATCTCAACTAACGATTTCGAGACAACAACTGGAGAAATTCGCGCTGGATTTCCGAACCGTACGATGTTAATCCCAACATTTGACAGTTTTTCAACCATGTTATCAACTGCTGCATTTGTGGGAGCAGTTACTAGCACACGTTCGCCTTGTTCAACTGCTAGGGTTATTAATTCCTTTAAAAGACCGGTTTTTCCGGTGCCAGGTGGACCTTGGATGATTAAAACGGGTCGTTTTTGGTTTAGACCTAATGCGATTGCGTTTTTTTGGGCTGTATCGAAGTTTTGAATGTTTTTGGTTTCTGACAATTTTGATTCATTCCAGTCAGTGAAGCCGTTGGTTTCTAGCCATGTGATGTCATCTTTGTCTCCAAAAAGTGTTGCTACAACTGCAATTGATGGGTTGTTTTTGTGTAGACCTTTCTTTTGAAGCATCATTAGAGCTTCACAATTACGCTGAAATAGTATATATATATAGAGTAACATTAACATACTACATGTATTTGAAGGATATGGAAGTAATTCAAAAGTAAATAATAGAGTAAAATTACAGAAAGTGAAATTGTCCCTGTGATCTTTTAAATTTTATGATTTTGTCTGTATACTTAATTTTTCTATTCTTTTGTCCCTGTACTTTTCGATTTTCCTATTTTTATCCTTCTGTTCAACTCCGTCTAAATTAGACCGTTAAGTCGCATGAGGGTATTTCTGTCTTTTTTTTTCTAAATTACTTGTACCTCGTGCTTTAAAAATTGCACTTTTTTGGTCACATGCTTTTTTTAAAGCACGAAGTGGTGACCGAAAAAGTGCAATTTTTAAAGCACGAGGTACAAGTAATTTAGAAAGAAAAAAAAAGACAGAAATACCCTCACATGCTTGACACGTGAGGTGATTTAAGGGCCTAATTTAGACAAGTTGGATGAAATGACAAAAATAAGGGGAAATCAAAAAATACAAGGACAAAAAAAAAACAAAAAAATATATATAGAGAAAAAATCGTAGAATTCGAAATACCACATAAACAAATTCTGTAATTTACTCTAAATAATACGAAAAAAAATAAAAATACCTCATATGTAACAGCATCAGCCAACCCATGAATCCGATCAATCCTGACACTTTTACCAAACAATTTTGAAAAAGTAGGATCACCATGTCTAGATTCCAAAGCAACTGTAATACTACAACCATCTTCCCCTAAATTATTAACAAACCCTTGCATACCCGCAATAGCACCAGCTGCACCCCTACTATCACACACTCTCACACACACCATATCACCAGGTGACAAAGTTGTTGGTGGCAACCTATGGTTTCTTTCAACCTTAAACAGCACCAAATGCATGCCACCTAAGCCTGTGTAAGTACTAACTGCAAACAAATTGCAAATTGTGTCACATAATTCTTGCTCTGCTTGACCATGGCTGACTAGATATTCGATTGGTTTGTTTGGATCTGAGGTTTCGGCAGTTGGTGATGCATCTAGTTCTTGTTGAGTGAATTCTAGCTCTGAATCGCGTTCAACGCGAAGGAGATTTGCCATTCGTTCGGTGAAATCGTCGATTTTGGTTTGGATTGTTTTTACTTTTTGTAATTCCATGCCTAGAACGCCGTGAACGGTTTTTGGGATTGTGATCTTTCGTGCGATTGCTTTGTGCTGAGCTGGAGATCAATCATACATGTTGTCAATCATACAGAGGTTTCAAAATACACCAAAATACATTTTAGTACCCTGAACTTGGCTGACTAGAGGCTGTAGGTCTTCTACTACCCTGAACTATTAAATATGCAACATGGTACCCTGAGCTTGACAAAATAGTCGATTTAGTACCCTGACTCGTTAATTTGTTTGCGTTTTCCTACTTGACTTACTTTCGTTAGAGATTTTGACGGACTAAAAAATATACGTTTATCTCAATATATTGATATTAGAAGCAAATCACGTGAGAAAACAAGACCAAATTAATGAATCAGGGTACTAAATTGACCATTTGTCAAGTTCAGGGTACCATGTTGCACCTTTAATAGTGCAGGGTAGTAGAAAAATTAGTCAACCTAGTCTGCCAAGTTCAGGGTTTCAAAATGTAGTTTGGCCTAATGTTTATAACTTTGTAACCTATGATTATTTAATTTCAATTATTTAAAATCGCATAATCACTTTGATAACTACATTCAAATGCCTAATAAACAAAATAATTAGCTTCTTTTTTGTATGTGTGAGAAATGTAAAGACGAAAAAGTACCTGATTTTGCAAGTTCCTTGAGCAACTTCCATGACTCAGTTTTCTGCCAATCATCAACCAGTGATTTCGCCTGAAGTTGCTGAAGAACATCCCTGAGTTCTCTCTGAAAATGATCAAACAGTGTTGAATAATGAGTGCAAGCTTTCAAACACACAGATTCAAGTCCAGAAGGCATTGGAATTGCACTCAAGTAAGGTTGAGCTTGAATCACAAAAGTCAACCCTGGTCCCATTCTCTGTCTAACCTCAGAAAACTCACCCTGCAATTCAGCTTCCCCAAATTCGGTAGCCATTGCTTTCATCCCCAAACTGATCCATTTAACCACACATTTCCCCAAATCTCTACGCCCTAACGGATCGCCGTTATTGCTCAAGCTACGAACATCAATCGGCTTACAATTGATCATATCATCGTCGCGTTCGCCGGTCGTAACAGCCGTCCGTCCATTACCGGTGCTCGTCTTACCTCCGCCGGAGTTTTTATTCCCGCCGGTGCGTTTTCCTTTTCTAGTGGTACTCGTACTTATACTGTTCCGGATGCTGAATCGGACGAACGAAGAAGAAGACAACGAAGAGAAACTTAACTCAAATTGACGGAATCGGAGTAGCGTCGGTGGCGAGATGGTTGAGATTCCACCGCCGCACGGCGGCGATTCCATCCTCCATCGTTCTACACCTACTAATCGATTAGCCGTCACACTCACCATCTGAAAACGTGTAGGGTTTATGATAAATTATACTTAGGGTTCATGATAAATTATACTTCCGCCATGCAACTCAAATCGATTACACAGATAAACAGCAATCGATTACTTCAACTGAAATATGGAAAATTAGAAATTAGTAATTGGAAATGAAATTGGAACACACAGTTGGCAATGGAATCTTACTTTCTATTTGAAGATTCTTATGAAGTTGGTGTGTGGGTGGGTGGCTTTAGCCGGATCACAATTTGAGTTGCGATTGGAGAAATTTGGGTTTAATTTTTGTAGTTTTATACGATTTGTCGACGTGTTCTTCTCATGTTCATTCTTTTTTCGTTGGACGGAAAATGCAAGATACCATCCACGTATAACCAATATACGACTTTGACGGATATTTTTATAAATTAATATGGTTTTTTCTAACATATGTCTAGACATATGCTTAGAAGTATTAAATAACATCAACTTTCTTTTAAAATTAAAAAAATCATTTGTTACAACTCTTGAAAATGTAACTCAATGGACTTCATTAATGTATAATAAGATTTTATTAGGAAATTTTGAATGAATTAATGCTAGGCACATGTTAGAAAAACCCAATTAATATTATGTACTTCTTCCGATTCAAAATACTCCCTCCGTCCCATTTTAAATGTCCAGTATACTATTTTAGTTTGTCCCACAAAGAGTTTCATTTCCTAAATTTCAACCAATCAAAAAACATTTAAGTGGGAAAGAGAAAATTTGATTGGTGATATTATATAATTAATGCACTTTTCTTAAACTGTGTGCTTTTTTATAGTGGACAATTAAAGTGGGACGGAGGGAGTAAGTGCCACACTTTTACCTTTACGTTTTTGATGCAAAATATTGTACTTCCTCCGATTCAAAATAAGTGATACACTTTCCATATTTTGGTATATCAAAATAAGTGATACACTTTAAAATTTTACCTTATTTGGTAAAAAGTAGTGGGCCCCACATCCACTAACTACATACTTTACATTTACTTACCATTACTTTTACTTTTAAACATCATTAAACTCACTTTATTCAAAAAATATGGGACCCGTTCTCCAATAACCATCCAATTAAGAGCATCTCCGATGGTAGCTTTTTGTAAAGTTTATTACTATTTAAATAAGTTTTTGAATGGCTTTTTGCTATTGGAGTGAAGAGCTTTTTTAAAAGCTTATTCAAAAGACTTATTCTTCCATAACTTCTTAACTTACTTTGTATGTTTGATTTCTTTGGTCCCTATATATTTACCATTTTTACACTTCAAACCCTATACAGATTTGTATGTGAATCATTTACTATTTTTATAACTATAAATGATAACTTTGTAATAATTCAATATTTTTGTTAAAGAACAAGCTTGATAATTAGTTTTGTTTTTTTGTGGTTTCTTAAATTTTATAAAATGTTATATATTGTAACGACCGGAATTTTCGGTTAATGAATTAAATGGAAATATTGAGGAATAAAGGAGGTAAAATATTTAATCGAGTCTCTGTTGTGTTTTACCGCGAATTTGGATGTTTGGGACTTGGTGTAACCAAGTATGGGTCAAGACTTGGATGGAAACAAGTTTAAAAGACAAGAAACTGACCCAGACAGACCTCGCGGCGCGAGGCAGGCGCGAGGCAGTCGCGAGTTCAAACAGCAAGTTCAACGTCCAAACGCGAAGGTCTCGCGTTGACTTCGCGTTGACCTCGCGTTGAGGTCGCGGCGCGAGCCAGACGCGAGCGTGGCGCGAATTCTGGAAAATTGCGGCAACCAGCAGGCGAACCCGCGTCACCTCGCGGCGCGAGGTGGGCGCGAGGAGCGTCTGGAACATATAATCTTGTGTGTGAGCTAGGGATTCATTTCTCATTCAACCACACACATTGTGCAGCCGATTTGGGAGCAAACTTGGGCGATTTTGGAGCTCAAGAGCTCAAATCTTCTTCAATCTTGAAGGATCTAAACATCAAAGGTAAGATTTCTTGATTGTTGATGTTATCTAGCTAGTTATGAACTTTGTTTGGGTAGAAATGGTGGTTTGGGGAATCATTCGTGTCATCTTTGGGGAAGATGACTAATCATGGGTGTAGAACACTCATTGTAAGCTTGTAATCGATGTGTACAAGTTTGATTTGGGTTTATTGATGGAAATCTTGAACTAGGGTTTGAGATTCCACCAAGTTGGATGAACTTGGTGGTTAGGAATGTGAATATGGATTGATTAGTGATTAGTTATGGATAATAACTAGTTATTGTGATGATATGGATGATAGGTCAAGAAGGCCTAAAGATTGGTGACATTTCACAAGTTGGAAAGCAAGGATTCGTGTTGTTAGACACGATTTGGAGTTAGCTTGGCTAAGGTGAGTACATAAGACTTTTACTGGGTACATAGCAAATGATTTTGAAAACTATGATGTTTTAAGAGTCTTTATTAATAAACGTTTTTAATAAAGATATGATTGATATGATGAGAAAATGCTAGTATTGGACTATTTTAGTATATCTAAACGATTGTTGATTTTGAAAGAGATTATGATAAAGAAAAGTAATTAGTGAGTTTTCATAAATAAGATGTATGAATAAAGATAATGATTTGAAAGAGCTTGATAATCGATTTATCAATAATATGTATTAATAAAGCTTGAGACAATGATTTTTAAGTAATAAGTACCGATTAGTATGTTATACTAATAAAAGCAGTTATCGAATTACTAAGAGAATAAGTAATAAGTGACTAGTAATAAACGTGTATTCTAGTCAAAGAAGAGTCAAAGTAATATGATTTTGATAAAAGATAAATATGTTTTAAATTAGCAAAGGACTTGGTAAAGTCAAGATTTAAAATGAAATAATAAATAGAATAGCATGATAAATTAGAATAAATGTATTCTAATAAGTGATGAAAGGAGCTGATGCTCATATTTGATGAAAGGAGCTGAGGCTCATATGTGAAATGAAAAATCCGGAATAAGACCGCCCAGAAATGGGGGAGCATGAGACGTCTACTTGGGGTGGTACCTCCCTGCGCAAAGAGTAGAATGTCACAGTTTACGACACTCAATGATGAGTGAGCATGACGACCCGGGAACGGGGAGAGCTTATGAATCTCGGTAAGATGGGGGTTCCCAATTACCTTGATAGTTTACCTATGACGTCCCATATCGGGAGAGTTGGCTTCGGAGAGGTCCGTCGCATATGTGATAATGAAAGTGTAGGTTTGGAGATAACTTACAAGTATGTGATTAGATGACGAGTAAGCTTACGGTAAGCTTATTAGTTTATACGGTTAAATGAATGGAAGATGAATTATGAATTAATAAGAAATGATAAGGATAAGTATTTTTAATGTTATAAATATTATCTTATAAATCTTTTGAGAACGGGTCGAAAACCCATGTATCTCACGAGACTATTTTGTCTCACCTACTACTTTTGTTTTTGGCTATGTACTCAGGTTCAGGATCGGTGGATTAGAGGGTCGCGTTAGAAGTGGCCTAGTGTTGATTAGCTCGGGAGCTCATAGGTAGATCCCGTTTATCCTATAGTTATGATATTATCTTTGTAACACCGGATTTTTATAACTCTGATAAATGTTTTATTGGTTTTTGTTAAACCGTATTTTGAGAATACTGGACTTGTAGTATTTTTATTTAAAAATATGTTTAAAATGTGTTTTGAAAAATGAGGTGTTACATATATGAGGGGCATTTATAAAACATTTGAAATACATAAAGGTAAATTAGTAATATTAATAAGAAAAGTTTTTTTGGAAAGGTTAACCATTGGAGTTACTTTTTATAAATAGGTTTTTAGTCAATGAAAAGTTGATGTTACAAAAGTAATAAGTCATTGTGAGGTTAACCAATGGGGATGCTCTAATCTAATATAACCCTCATTATAATCTTTTGCCTCAAAAAACGTGAAACCTAAAGTGTATCACTTATTTTGAATCGGAGGAAGTAATAGAGATTGTGATAGATTAAAAGGGATAATTAGTGAGAAAGGGTCGCACAATATGGTTGGGAAGGATAAATTAATGATGTTTAATAAAGTTAAGTAAAGATAAAATGATAATTTTATAAACGAAAATTTACTAAATAAGGAAAATGTAGTACTTATTTTGAATTACTCATATAAGGAAAGTGTAGCACTTATTTTGAATCGGAGGAAGTATAACTTTTAGTAGATATCATGAAGTATCATGAGCTTGATATCCTCCATAGATAACATTATGTTCAAAAATGATCACGCGAATTATTAAAACACGTATTCTCATGATTTTCATATTTAACTTTTTGTATTGACACAATATACATTTTAGAGTTGCATTTATTTTAAATTTTAGTGTTTTGTTATCATGGAACTCATACATGTATTCATGATTTTTAGGGTTAAATAATTCATTTAGGCTATAAGAGTATGAGCCTCTTCACGATGTGAAAAGGTTAACGTGGAAGTTGGATTACGGCGTGAAAGCAAGAAACACGACCCCCTCACGCCGGCGGGTGTGGTGATGGTTGTTTTTGTGTCATCTAATATGCGAAATTTTTTGAAATGGTTGTGTTACTCATACCTACCGGACTTAAGAAAAACAAAACCAAAGAAACTCTAACAAACTAAATAGTATTATATATTGTTGCTTTGAAATCCTCAAATCGGCGGTAACAACATTTTCCAGATAAAAATGTTACTATTTATCTACTAAACTATAAATATGAATAAATATTATGTGTATTTTTAAAAACTCATCGCAAATATGATATGATTTTGAAAATTCATAACGAAACACAAACACATATTCCAAGAAACAAAATTCAAACGTTCAGTGCTTTCTCATCATCACAACTTTAAACACTTCAAACATAATTCTTTATAACTTCTTATCAACATAGATATTTTAATTCTAATTTTTATATCACGTAATCGTTCCAAAACATAATGTCAAACACCCTCCTCCATACATTATATCGAGTGACACCCCACTTATTTAATTTAGAAAGTATTACAACGGGTACGGGTATAAGAATAGCGGGTCGGGTACGGGTACGGGTTTTGCAGTATCCGTACCCGTTTGCATCTCTACCTCCAAGGGTTGGTTAGTATAATTATATGTTGATACTTCCTCCGATTTAAAATAAGTGATACACTTTCCATATTTGAGTGTATCAAAATAAGTGATATACTTTGAAAACTTATCTTATTTGGTAAAAAGTAGTGGGACACACACCCACTAACTATCTACTTTAATAAAGTGAAATGACATATTTACCCTTACCTTTACTTTTAAACATCATTAATCTCACTATAATCAAAATTGTAGGACCCATTCCCCACTAACCATCCAATTAATCTAAATTAATTATCATTATTATATTTTGCCTCAAAAACCGTGAAACCAACAATGTATCACTTATTTTAAATCGGAGGAAGTATTTAATAATTAAATTTACATAATTCTAGCTATGAATGTATCAAGGTCATCAATTTATGTATCGCTTTATCATCTTTAATACTTCCCCCGATTTAAATTTCCTCCGATTTAAAATAAAAGATATATTTTTCATATTTAGGTATATCAAAATAAATTAGGGGTGAGCATTTGGACCGAAAAAACCGAACCAAACCGAAGACCGTCCTAAACCGAACCGAAACATGTAACCGGTTCGGTTTTGAAAATTCATCGTTATCGGTTCTATCGGTTTGGTTCGGTTTTCGGAAAAAAGATGAACATTTGGCCTAAAATAACCGAACCGGAACCGGAACCGAACCGAAAACAAACCGAACCAAAACCGATAACATGTTATCGGTTCGGTTTCGGTTTTGAAAATTCATCGTTATCGGTTCTATCGGTTCGGTTTTGGCCCGATAATCACCCCTAAAATAAATGATACACTTTGAAAATTTACCTTATTTGGTAAAAAGTAGTGGGCCCCACACCCACTAACTACTTACTTTAATAAAATATAATGAAATGAAATGACTCATTTTCCCTTACTTTTACTTTTAAACATCATTAACTTTTACTTTATTCAAAGATTGTAGGACTCATTCCCCACTAACCATCGTTTTAATCTAATTTAACTCTCATTATAATATTTTGCCTCAAAAATCATAAAACCAACAATATATCACTTATTTTAAATCGGAAAAAGTAAATCAATTATCAAACTAATAAACAGTAGGAAAAAAGTTTTTTTAATAAATATAAGAATTTTGTGCAGTACCTGAAACCAGTTTTGCATGAAAATCAAAATTAGGATTGATATTGCTCGGTCCAAAATGCACATGCCTAATAAGAAGCATCAAAAAGACCTAAAAATACATGGGACCACAAAAGTTCAAATTTTAAATACATTTTCAAATTTTAGGTACAATTCAATACCATTGCACACCCTAATTATTGCAATTAGCACATTAACTTTTTTTTAATACCCTGCAACACCGCTTGTTAATAATCACAATTACATTAACAATTAGACACTAAATACTTCAAAGTTCAAACCAGATATGATAATAAACTCGTTTAGACACGTTTTTCGGGCTAAGATTTCTACAACATAATACATAAAAAGTCTCATAATTTATATATAAGTTTTACGACAAACGAACGGAAATTGAAATAAAAAGGTTTGATATCATACATTACAAATTCATGTCAGAAGGAGTCTGGTCCAGTTTGTTTGAGTTTCCTTGTTCTTGTTTAACATCTGCTGGTGCTGCACCTGAATTTGAACCCTAAAAAAATACATACAAATGTTTTTAAATGCTTGTAAATGATTATATAAATATTTTTAGGGACAATAAATACGAATGTTTCAAATCGACAAATCCTAACAATATATAAAACTTTTGAAACTATTTTATAAAGTCATCCGAGTATGTATCCAGTTTCATTTATACCAGATTTTAGGGGTGAACAAAACGGAACCGAAAACGAACCGAAATCGAACCGAAACCGAAAACATGTAATCGGTTCGTCTTTTCTCGGTTTTGTAATTTCATGATTTTCGGTTTCAGTCCTATCGGTTTCGTTATTTGTGATGAAAAAACCGAACAGAACCGAAAACTGACCGAAACAGAAACAAAAAGATGTAATCGGTTCGGTTCTAAAAATTCATCGTTATTGGTTTCGGTCAGATTTGGATAAAAACATGTTATAGAACAATGTTTTCTTCAACCTTTTGAACGAGTCAATAATTTATTGCTTTACAAAAAGCAAAAAAAAAATAGCCATCATAATTTTATTTTTTTTAAATTTGGTCATTTATTGTCAATTTTAAATTATTTATTAATTTTGGTTACAGTAGGTACTCTCACCTTAATAGATATCTCAGCAAACGATGCATCCATTTCTCGAGCATTAGCACGATCACCTTCTTTCATATCATCCTGAACACACACACACACACACATGTTGAAATTATAGAAAGTTTAGTGATTTATGTGATATGGATAATCAGATATTTGAAATTTGAATGTTTGCTAAATTCTGATTAATTATGAGATAAACAGATCCATGACAAAAAAGACGCATTTTTGTGAAAAAAAGAAGAGACGTTTTGTGAGACGTAAAAGTTACTCAAATTAGGATACTAATATGCTATTATAAATTTATGATCAATGATGCAAGATTTTAAAAGCTAGGAAATATGTGAGTAAATTAATTAAAAAAAGGTAACATAATCTGAAACATTTTACTAAATACTAAATGAAGTAAAAAATTTACAAATAGTCAAATACCATGTTTTTAGACTCGTTATCATGAAGTTCCCTCTTCACACGTCCAACAAAAGGCTTACTGCAAAAGAAAAAAATAAAAAAATAATGAAGATATAAATAAAATTATTAGCAAAGAGAAAAGAAACTATAGAAATTTAGAGTGCATTTATTTGCAAAAAATTCCTCTCATTTTTCAATATTTATCTTTTAGAAAAATACTAAAAAGGAAAATAGTTGAGAACTGTGAAAGTCGGTTTTCAGAAAGTCTGTTATAAATCTGAAAAGTTGGTTTTCCATTTTCTAATTTTTATTTCCTTAGAAGTCCAATTTATTCATATTTTTCAACTACCTCTCGTTATTTTCATCAACATCAGAATCATCTGATCTTCGATCATCATCCTCTTGATCTTCATCTGCCTGAATAATAAAATAATAAATACAAATTCACTTTTGTTAGTTTTTCACGAGAAAAAAAAAACAAAATTAGTAAAAAAAATACTGCAAAAAGAGCTACCACTGTGAATACGTAGTTTAGATTAGGCTTGTAAATAGTAATTGAATTTATTAACAATAACGTAAATGGAATGTGTTTTTTTACTACGTGTGGAAGTTGTAAAGTCATAACAAGTTACTAAGAAGCCTTTTTACGATAAGTATTTATTTCCTTCTAATCATCATTGAATTTTGTCCCTGAGCCACCTAATTTGACTAAAATACCCTTCTCTATATTTTTTGGATTTTTTTTAATTGTTTTTAAGTTTTTTCAATTGACCAAAATATCCATTCAGAGAAACATCATGATTATGCAGGCATTTTACTTTAGTGCAGAAAATAGGTAACAAATATAAATATATTTAGACATAAAAGATGAAAAAAACAGTTAGAAACCTCGGGGAATTCGGTATCAGGAGGGCGTTCTTGGAATTGTACACTTGGTGCATGTTGAAGTTTAGAAAGATTATCAAGAAGCTTTGATCGTATTTCATCCAATAATTGACGAGAATTTTTATTTTCCATATTACTTGGAGCAACATGAAGATTATAATCAGGACCAAAATATTCATAATATTCATGTTGAGGCATCTTATCTTCTAGTTCAACCCCAAGGGCAACTCCCGTCTGCACAAACAAATAAAGATTATTTATATTTTATTTTATTATTTTTAAACAATAATATTTAATAGCATCTACTATCTAAGTAATATTCTTTTGTAACGTTCTTTCTTTTATTCCATATACTTAATCTTGATAATACTTGCAGGTGTTTGAATTTTTTATTAAATAAATTTAAAATTGATCTCATTGTTGTAATTTGAAGTATCAATAATCAGTTATTAATGAACAAAATCTGCTATTAAATACTTACTAGTAGAATAAAATTACCAACTTACCCCTTAAATTAACCTAATTTGAAACACTGTAGCTCTCGTTTTATTACAAAAATGTCTCAATTATATAGGGTAGAATAAAATCACCAACTTACCCCTAAATTTAACCTAATTTGAGACACTGTTACATAATATAGCAATAATCTCCATTTTGGTAATTATAACTTTTACAGATCCATTTTGGTAATTACAAGTTTTAAGCCAGTATACGTTGGCAATTAAAGTTTTTTTTCCGTCCACATTTGCTAAATTAAATAAAAAAATTTGGGTTTATTTGTTATTATTCTTTTACATTCTAAGTTTTAGAGTTGACCAAAATGGTTCCTTAAAAAGTTAAAATTACCAACAGACCACCTCCTAAAAAGTATTGCTATTTTATAAATCATAACAATTTCCCTATTTAAAATCATATATTAATTTCCAAAACTGAAAATCTAAAAACACCATTAACTACCAAAAAAAAAAACAAGAAAACAAAAAAAAAAACTCACCTCATAACACCAGCATCTTGCAACATTCCTAATCGTATAACCGCCACCACCAAGCAACAACAATGGCACATTAAAAGACCTCATATACTTCACACATTCAGCATGCCCTTTAATCGATAAATTAAAACAACCTAATCGATCACCCGATAAAGAATCTGCACCACATTGTAACACAACTGCACCAGGCCTAAAAACCTCCATAACTTTACCAATTATCGGTTTAAATAACGATTGGTAACTTTCATCATCAATTCCATCATCTAAAGGGACATTTAAGGAATAATATTTTCCTTTTGAGTAACCGATATCGCGTATATCGCCTGTTCCAGGAAAATAATCCCCAAATTTGTGGAAAGAAACTGTCATGACTCTGTCAGTTGTGTAAAATGCTTCTTCTACACCGTCACCGTGATGAATGTCAATGTCTACATATAGCACACGCTGCATTGTATAAACATAATTCGAATTAAAAAATTTATTTATTTATTTATATTATGTGCAAAAATTAAAAATATCAACCAATATAATGACTAGAAGAGAGAGAATTGTAAAAATCAGTTTGGCGGCCGATTAATCGCCACCTAGGCGGTTTTCGGCGGCTGACCAACCTAGAAACTACATAATCAGTAACATTAATTGGTGAATATTGGTCAAATTGGTCAGATTCTACTCGAGAATATCGGTCAATATTGCTAATATATTTTTTTTTAATATCTTTTATAATTTAGGTTACCCGCCTAGAAACCTATTGACCTAACATGAACGCTAGATTAAAACAAATATAGAAAGAGAAATAAGAAGTAGTTATCGCTATTTAATATTTGGAAAAACAGATTTTGCTTCAGATTATCTAGTTATATAGGGGTTAGATAATCATTCCATACTTGCTGCAAAAAGACTAATCATCCAAGGTTAAAAATAAAGATTACTTATTTACCCTTCTTTTAACCTAATTTTAGAAAGTAACACAACCCATCTCTACTTTTTTTCACCGAAATACCATTTTGATACTCGATCTGCTAATTTCAAACAATATTTTTAACAGTAAAATTATATGATTTTAAATTTTTAATTCTTTGTTATAACACACACATAACAAATATTACAAGATTTAATTCCATAAAATGAAGATAGTTAACTAACCTGGTGCACTTTCAAAAGCTCAAGAATCGACAAGACAATATCATTAACATAACAGAAACCAGAAGCTTCACACTTTTTAGCATGATGCAATCCACCTGCCCAATTTATAGCAATATCACAATACTCATGGTTCAACTTAACTGCACCACCAACAGAACCACCCGCATAAGTCTGACAAAACGAGTACAAACCATCAAAAACAGGGCAATCTTCACCAACATTAAACCGTTTCAACTGCCTTAACTGATCTTGCTGTGTTTCTGGAGTAATTCCCCTTAGAAAAGAGACATAATCATCAGCATGAAACCTGCAAAGATCTTTATCTCTTGCAGGAACAGGTTTTACAACATGCATGTTTTGTAGTAAACCATAATGGGCTAAAAGAGCGTGTGTCATGCGAATTCTGTGCGGTTTCATTGGGTGACCTTGCCCGTAATAGTAGTTTCCAACTTCAGGGTCATAAAAGTAATATACTTTCCTTTTCACTCCATCTGGACCGGATGCTAGAGAATTGCCTCCAGTTTCCATCTAAAATCTGAATATAATAGCATAATTCAAGCAAAATCATTAACTAGTTAAGAAAACTCATAATGTAAGTACGTAACACAAATTAAACAACCAAAAATGAAAGCCAAATTTAGCACGATTAATATAGGTTTTACTAGAAACCCTAATTAAACCCTATGCAATTAATCGCGCCAAGATTCAAGTGAGATCTAAGAGCCTATAACAAAATCCTAATACAACAAGCCCTAAATATTAAATAATCAACCAAATATTCTAAGTTCAAAGTTCAAACAACTAAATTTTCGATCAATAAATAAATAAAAATATCCTAAATTTTGAAATCAACTTTGGACTACCAACCATATGCAGTCTTATTATCACAGTGAGTTCCAACGATTTCTTCACAAACCTGTGTTTTCCTTCTTCTAGATCTCTATTTCTAATCAATTATGTAAAGCTTAAACACATATAGATAAAACAGTTGGAATCTAACACGATTCAACGAATCCAGTTACACTAACACATCCTTCCCTACCTTAATGCACATAACACTTCGTGAAATCAATATTCGTAAACCTAATCAATAAGTAAAAGTAAAACGATCAAAATCTCAAAATTACGCAAATTATATGACATTAATCGTACATCAAGCAAGTGACGTGCATAGAGTACGACCTACAGAAACCGAAAACAACATCGCGAAAAAAACATATGTAAAAGACGTATACCTACAGCTTGCGATGGTTAATTTTGCCAGTTTTCCGGCGAATGAAGAGATTTTTCGCAACGAAAACCTAAACCTTCAACTGCAACGGTGAATTTAAGTTACGAAGAAATGAGAAAGATCGAGAAAGATCCAGAGGCTATGCTGCTTTCTTCTCGTTTGTACGAGTAATTTGTTGTGTGTGTAGCTTTTGGCTCTTCACACATTGATTGAAATTGAGTTTATAGTAGTAGCCACTTTATGGAAAAAGGCCAAAATTTATGGGCTTTTGTATTTAATCCAACAACAAAATATGTGAAAAGAATATTGTGTGAGATATTATATACTTCCTCCGTGTTAAAATAAGTGACACAAATTGGCTTATATGTTTTTTGAGGTAAAAAATTAAAGTAGAGGTTAAAATAAATTAAAGTATATAGTTAGTGGAGAATGGATTCCACTTTCCTTGAATAAAGTGATATTAATGAGTTTTAAAAGTAAAAGTAAGGGTATAAGGGTAATTTTACTTTATTAAAGTGGATAGTTAGTGGGTATGGGTCCCACTATTTTTACCAAATAAGGAAAATTTTCAAAATGTGTTACTTATTTTGATACACCTCAAAAAGGAAAGTGTGTCACTTATTTTAATACGGAGGAAGTATCTAAATTTAGGTGTAGACTATCTAAAATTAGGTAGTTTTATGTAAAACACATAGAACTCATACCAACTTAAATGCATAAATTAGTTGTACCTTACAACTTATGAAAACTAATAACAATGTAATAGTGTTTGTTTAATTTGATTTATTATCTGTTGTCTATTAGTGATGAAGATAATAATGTGTTGCTAATTTGGTGTATCTGATGGTTTTATATTAACAGAGATTGCATGTTTGAAGTCAAGATTTTGTAAGTTGTAAGATGCAACTAATTAATGCATGTAGGTTGTGATGAGTTTTAAGTGTTTTAATCAAAATTATGTAGTGTTCTATACTTAAGTTTAAATATACGATAGTCACGCACTCATTATCTCTTATATATAAACTATATAAAGCATAAATTATTAGCTATTTCAAACTATAGGTATAATGGAGTAAGTGAGGTGTTTGAATATTTTTTTATATCTTTAAAAGTGATACTTACATTATAAATATGTGTATATGCTACATGTATATTAAATAAGTAATATTATCGTTTACGTCAGTGTTGTAATGTGCATTTTTATTTTATGGTGTACAAATCACTACTTATAAGATTATATCAGATAAAGATTTACCTATAAAAAAACCTTAACTCTTAATACATGTAAATTAACAAATAATTATAAAGTTAGTGGGAAAATAAAATTCTCACATTAACCTGACTATGTATACTTCTCCCGCATCAAAATAAGTGATACACATTTTTATTTGGGGCAATTATATCATACTCAGAATTGTATATATGCATAACTAGTTTTTGGGTTTTGCTATAATGAATATTAAATGAACCAAGTTTCCATTTATAAATGTAATTTAGTGTTAACGGTTATTTATTTTACTGTGCTACGTCAATTTTACCATTGCTATAATTAGGGGAGAAGGGTTTTAACGAATTTTAACCAAGGAACAAATAATAATTTAACATTTGTTGACATATTCTAGCAACACCCTTAAATTATGTTGGGTTTTTAAATAAAAAAAAATAAGATAAAAAGAAAAGAGAAAAGAAGAAATATTCAAAATAAAATTATTTCTTGTTTGGTCCCGTATAAGACATAAAAGAAAAGAAAATAATGTTTTTTTTGCTACAAAGTTGGAGAGAAATAAAAATAGTTAATAGTTTTACAATTTTACTTTCAAAATATGAATAAAATAGACTTAACCTAATTTGGTAAATGCAAATTTTCTAATTAATTTTAATTTATTTTCTTTCCAAATCTTCTTACTTTTTAGGAGAAAAATATAGAAAAAATAAGTAATAATAGTCCAAATTTCCTTCTTACTTTTAAGTTATCTTCTCTCATCTCTAAATTAAAGTTCTAGAACAAATCGTTAGTTCTTTTTTATTCCAATATCATTATCCATTCTTGCCAAATACCACAAAACCGATATTGCGAACATCAACACATGGCTTATGCTACTTATAATCAATGTGAAATGAAACCTTGCTTTCTACCCAATTTAAACCACTAAAATTAATATTCCATTCAATAAAACATACAATAACTAACAAACTACCCACCATCATGACATTTTTTTCTTGCTAATCTCGATTTTTAAAAGATTGGTTTTACATTAACAGATCGAGATAAAAACGTACGCAATTAGTGGTTTAATACGATAATTATGAAATTTGGAGAGCTTTCCAATATCTTGAACAAGATGGATTCATGTGAATTGCTTGAAGAATCCATCTCAATGGATTTCTTCCATGTTCTTTTCTTGTTGGACCATCTCCTAAAAGCAAATGCATTTGAAGAAATAGCTCGCTAGGCCTCGTTTCTGCACAAAAATGGTTAATTTCAGCCCGTTTACTTGTGAATGTTCAAATGGGTCGTATGGGAAAAATAAATAATTAAATTATCTAAAAAAGGAACTGGTCAAACAGGTTGAAAGTTGCATTACGTGCATTGATCATATGCATATAATCTAATAAACCGCTTTAATTATAATAAAAAAAATAGACTTTTATTGAAAAAATATACATTTTTTTAATTAATATTTATTACTAAAATATTTACAAAAAATGTTTAAAAATGGACAAATAGTGTTTCGCGTGAATGCAACCAATTTACTTATCGCGTATTGTTGTATAGCGTATTTAAAAACGGTCTAATATGTGTAATAAAATTTCAATTTATGATGTTTATGTAACGGGTGACCTCTGCATCAAGTAACCAATAATTTCTTTTTAAATTATTTTTCGCTCATATTGCAGCTTTTTCGCTCATATTGCAGCCAAATAAGCCGCCACATCATCCCAATTAGTGCCACGTCATCGATTTATATGTTATAGTAGGCAATAGCAACAATCGAATGTTTATCACACACATAAAACCGTTCAGAAAGTACGCTACATTAAATAACTAACAATACGCGATATGCTGGATCTCTCTCAAGAATTAAGTGGTAAAATGTTCATTTTAAAGATAATTTCATATACGTCCTTGCAAACTTTTAATATTAAGTATATATCCTTGCAAACTTCATTATTACGTATATATCCTTCCAAAACCTCAAAATTCTCACAAATATACTTTTACCTAATTTAACAATATTTAAATCATTTAAAAAACTTAAAACCCTAATCTAAACTACTGGTAAAATGTCCTAAATACCTTTAAAGGTCAAGGGTATTTTCTTGCCAAACTCGACAACTACATTTTCTTTCGTCAAGGATATTACATTTTCTTTCGTCACCATTACTTTAGATTCGGATTTATGTTTTTAAAATTTTAAAAGATTTAAATATTATTAAATTAGAAAGAGGATATATGTGAAAATTTTGAGGTTTTGGAAGGATATATACGTAATAACAAAGTTTGCAAGGATATATACGTAATATTAAAAGTTTGCAAGGACGTATATGAAATTATCCCTAATTTTAATTAAAAGAAAAGAAAATAGCAAAAGAAATGAGTCAAGTGTTGCCAAAATGTATGCATACAACCTGCTACTTATAAAAGTGGATTATTATAATTATAACATAATATAATTACTGTACTCATACTTTTGACCCGTTTTGACATTTGACCCGTTACCCAACACCCCTGACCAAATATTGCCACGTCATCAAAAACATAAATATCCAAACCTGGAGGCCAAGATGACCATTCGAGTTGAAGGTATTGTTCCCATTGTGATTTATATCCAAGACTTGCTTCAGCTTGTGCTAATAACAGTTGCAGGATAGGAAATGGGGCCCGCGAAATATCCCGAGCTTTCTTCAGACTCCCAACTGCAAGCAGCAGGTAGTCTGAGTTGCATTGCTCTTTAGCAAGTTCATAACAAATAGCACCTGCATGCAATTATTACATTTATAAACGGGTCAAATAATATAAAAAAAACAAATTAAAAAGAAATAGGTAGGCGAGGGTCTAAATGAGTTAAGGTTGTAGATGTGTTAGGGTTGGGTTGTGTTAGGGTTGGGTTGTGAGTTGTGAATAAACGGGTCGACCTGTCAACCCGTTAAAAAAAAGGAATTAATTTGTATACCACGTTTTTTTATGCCTGTACCACATTGTACAAGTATTCATGCAGACTGTACAAGTATATAAAGCAATTATTGTGGTACATAAAAAGTGTAAAAATCACCACTTGTTTAAAATTAGTACTAAAAAAATAAAGATTATTAAAACCTCCTAAATCATGTTATTTGAGCACAAGATTATTCTGTAATATAACGTTTACGGTCATATTTGACACACTATTAATTATTAAAAAAATTAAACAATACGTGTCTTGACCCGACCCATTTCAATCGTGAAAATAAGTACCCATTTTTAACACGACCCTGTTTTGACCCGTTACCCAACCCATCCATTATTCCACCTCTGTGTGTAATAACATAACCATCATTTACCGTGACACAAAAACAAACAGCTTTCAGACCCGTTTAACGAACACGCATGTGCAAACATCTCTTCCGCACCAACTAAATCCTGTTTCCAAACAGCAACCAAACCCTCAACTAACTTCAACACCGCCATCCAAACACTCCACGAACTTTTCACATCCTTCAAACACTCCTCAAACATCAAATCAATCACACTTCCATCATTTTGTAACCGACATTCAACAAATTTCAAACAAATTAGCCCGATTTGATTATCAGTTCTCAAATCCAAACATTTTGTATACTCTTCACGTAAACGGGCCGGGTCATCAGCTGCAGCATATGCCCGACATAACAGCAAGTGTGCAAAAAACAGATATTTATATGGAACCGAAAGATTTGAAGCTTTTTTAGCATGATTTATGCAGTCGATTTGGTTCCCGTTTTGTAAACATATTTCAGAAGCACAAAGTAAAAGTTGGAATTTTTTATAGTGACGAGATTCATCTGAAAGAGCTAAATTAGTTAACCGTTTTAGGCCCGTGCATATATGTTGTGGGTATCTTTCTTCACGGGCTTTTTGAATATAGTTGAGAATTAGTAGGTATCTTGCGTTTTTGTTCCATGGTTCTTGATGGTACCACCTATAAAAAGTAACAAAAATATTTATCAAAAATATTTGACCCGTTTACTTGAACAGGTCGGTTTGGGTATTTTAATCTCTAACGGGCCAAACAGGTTAGATGAAAGAAAACCTTTCTACGGATTAAAGAAAACGTCCGACTTTCTAAAATCATTAAAGAAAATTTCTGCAACTAAATGCGCCCAAATTATTTACAAAGAAAATGTTAAAAACTTGAAAAAAAACATTACTCGTTTCAGCCCAAACTCATATTGACCCGTTACCCGACCCACCCATAGTGTCACCTCTAAGTATTATAGTTCCCAAGGTACTCTCTAACTTCTGAGATCAAATGAACTACTAGCAAAGACTTGGTCCACCGAATTTTTTTCTAAAAAATAAATTATTGAATATATGTATATATATAAATAAAATAATATCCAGATCGATGTTTAAGTTGAACAGTAATCCCATTGATCTCAAATTTAGAAGGAAAAGAAAATCATAAAATGTAAAAATTGTCATACTTTTGCAATAGCTTAAGTGATCCATGCTGATGTGGCAATTGGTCTTTACAGGTAGGAAAAGAATATTTATGATTTAAATTTCCGGTTGCATAGCAAGCAACTGCACTTGCACCAAGGATTTCAGGGGCCCGTTTTAAGCCACTTTCTTTAGGGCACTCTGAAGGTGTGTTCCTTACAGTAAAGCATCTAGTTGATAAATGAGTATCTTTTTGTTCATTACTAGATATTAAAAGATAACCAAGAATATTCCTGTTGAGAACAAATTTCTGTTAGAAATTGTTTAATTTAGTATAATTTTATCAAATTATAACGTTTTTAAACATAAATAAATACAAATTAAGTAAATGATTAATTATAAAGTATTAGTCATAATGTGCATGATTTACCTGAGTAAAGAGCTGTTAGGGTATTTATGGATATTTTTTCTAAGGTGATTTATTGCATTCTGAATTCCCAAACAACCCTCTGAACCATTTTTCACCTACAAAAAAAAAAAAAAAAAAACCATTTTTCAGCATACCAAAATGCCGAAAAAGAAAGAAAAATACAAAATAAATACCATAAAAATTCCAAAAACTATTTCCCCCTAATCTTATCATTTTTTAGTTCTAAAAAAATTGGATAAACAAAATAGACATAGCCACATAGGGATGTTTTATATATGTTTTAGAACTAAAAAATGATAAGATTAGGGGGAAATAGTTTTTGGAAAATTTTGGAATTTCTATGGTATTTATTTTGTATTTTTCTTGCTTTTTCGCCATTTTTACACCAGTTACATAATTAATGCATCATAAATACTCAATAGTTCAACAATAATGTTATCCTCTTCGACCGTATTTAGGACATTGGGCGGTTCAGTGCGAAAATCGGTTTTAAAATATCAACTAAAACTCAAAAAAATCAAAAAAAAAACAAAAAAGATCAAGAAAACGTACCAATTTACTTAATGTTATCAAGAAATGCATTCGGGTAATTTCATCAAGAGTTAGAAGAGAAGACCGACTACTTGCAACAACTGCTTCAAGCTGATTACTTTGATCCAGAATATGAATAGCAGATACCACATAACTAACTTTTGAACTTTTAAATAAATCATTAGGCATTTTTAAAATGGTGGTTTTAACTGCTTCTTGACCCGAAATATAATAAATCATTCTGCATATGAAACTTATTGCAGTCGATGCTAATTTTGGTTCCAATGATTTAATACGGGCTGCTAAAATCCTCACTACCGATAAAGCTTGATCCTTTTTACCGAGTTGGAATAGAGATAGAGCGTATATGTATAAACTTTCATAATCGAGAACATTTTTTTTCTTTAATTCTTCACATTCTTGTACTGCTTCATAAGCATTGCCTGCCTGCATAAATAAATATAATAAAAAGTTTAGAAATAAAATAAAATAAAAAACCAGTGCAGAAATTGATTAATCAGTTTATATGAAGATCAAGATTATTATTGTATTTTAATCAGAAGGGAAAATGTCATAAATGGAAATATACTTTAAGTGGTGGTTCATGTTGGTAATTAACCTTTTAAGGTCCATTTTGGTAATTACAATTTTTTAACCGACCTATCATGGTAATTATGATGTTAAAACTTATAATAAATAATGACCACAAAGGGCCAAGAAAAACTTATTTTCATTATCAGATAGGGACATAAAAAGAACACTTTAATTACCAATATATGTCGGCTAAAAACTTGTAGTTACCATAACAACCCTTAACAAGTTTTAACTACCAAAACAGACCACCACCTAAACTCCTAAAGTATATTTCTATTTTATGACATCAAAACTATTGCATTAACTATTTTTTACTAAAAATGACCCGTTTCAGCGCGAACTCATTTTGACCCACGATCCAACTCGCTCATCTTGTCATCTCTAATTAAGATTTCATTAAAAAAAAAGAATATTAATTACCTTACAAAATGTCCTTGCCAAATTAATTGATACATCAACGAGTTTGTTAATATCACGTGAAGAATTATTAACTGCACAACGGGCCAACTTATAAGAGGTAATAGCAGACAGATAATCATGTCTTGATTCACAAACAAGCCCTAAAAGATTGTGAGATTCAGGATATTGGGGTGCATGATGTAAGGCCTGACGTATGGGCCCAAATACCTGTCACAAATGATTAAGAAGTATATGATAGTTATTTTGTGGACCATTGTAGATTAGCAGATCCTTTTCTTGCAAATATTAATAATTAAAATTAAATGATAATACTTTTGTAGTGTACCTCTGAAGATGAAAGTTGACTAGAGATCAGAGCAAGCTTTGCAAGACCCATCTGGAATTCAGGAAGCTGAAAAGAAAGTAGTTTTTTACAAATTTGTATGCTTGAAAGAAGAGAGCAACACACACACACACACACACACACACATATATATAGATATAGATATATATATATAGAGAGAGAGAGAGAACCGGTAGCATTTGTACAGCCCGTAAACAGCAATCAAAGGCTTCTTCTGGCTTGAGCTCCCTGAGAAAAAGAGATTATCTGAATACATGTGCAAAGCAGTAATGCATAGTACTAGCGATTATCTGAATACACGGGTCAATTCGGGTTATGTTTTATCTCTAACGGGTCAAAAGGGTTTAGCTAATAAGGAAACGGATCAAACACCTTAAAAGTCATCCAAACTGTATTTCAATTTTCAAGTCATAAAGATTAAATCACTTATATTAAAAACAGTTAGATCATTATCTGTAATAATATACTTATAAAATTTATTTTTAGCACATTATTTAAAAAAAAGGTGAGAAAACGAATTAAAAAAGGTTGCCCGATTTTTGACCCATTACCCGACCCGCCCGCCCGTTTTGCCACATCTACTTAATGAATTAGTTGATGAAGAGAAAAAGTTACCTAGTGGACATATCTGCTGACATGCCAGCCCATGGTAATGCAAGTGCAGGATCAATACTTCTGGCCCGATCAAATGCATGTTGGGCCAAAATCTTTTCACCTTCTTTTCTGTACAGCTGTAAAATGTCAACATTTAGCCCTAATTTCATCAACATTAACTAAAATAATAATTTACTTCTTGACTACTTTTTTATAGTTGCAAAACACATGAAATATAAAAATATTTGCTTTTTGAGAAACTAGGACTTTAGGACCGGATATGCGGGCCTAAATGGTCCTAAGACCAAGCTTTGACCAAAACAGGGACTAAACCGGCTTTTCGATAAAATGTAAGGACTGATATGTAACTTTCAGGCTCAAGCCCGTTTATGCATTTCTAGTGTAAGATTTACCTTCCCAAGATAAGCCCATGCAACAGCTAATGATACATCCAACTGCAATGACCTTATAAAAGCATGTTGTTTTAACTCTAAATTATGTGATAAACAACCCAATGCAACCCAAAACTCGTTATTATAACTCTCAAGTAATAATCCCCCTAAAATCATTTTCTCAGGTAATTGCCTGCAAGAGAAAAGAAAATATATTTAATAAAAATAAAATAATTAGGAGTTGTCTAGTTGTAGAATAATAGGGGAACATAGTCAGAGAAGATATAGCTTAAATTTCGAAAAATGAGTTTTATAGTTTGGATAATTTCTTTTATATCCTTGTAAAACTCACAAATTGTTTTTATATCCTTCTAAACTTTATAGTTACCTTCATATCCTTCGAGACCTTTAAAACTTTTTTTTTATGTCCAAAAACCTATTTTATTATTTATTAAATCGTGATGATATCAATAATACATGCAAATAAACATGATTTCTAATACATAATCAACATATATATTGCATACTTATTTAATAATTATTAATATTGTAATGATTTAATAAATATTAAAATAGGTTTTTGGACATGAAAGAGAGTTTTACAGATTTAGAAGAATATATAGATAATTTATGAATTTGATAAGCATATAGAAACAATTTATGAGTTTTACAAGGATATAAAAGAAATTATATAGTTTGGGGAAAATGTCATAAAAATAGCAATATGATTAAATTAGGTTACAAAACTTGGAAATCAAAGTTCTAACCCTTGGATGACATCATATTTCCCGTTGTCTTTGAAAGAATTTATGGCATCTATAGAGATAGCAATATCTGTATATATATTAGCTTGCCATGGAGCCAAACGCAGGGCTTGTTGGTAGGAGTGTTTGGCACTTAATGCAGCTGATAAGCATATGTTTTTCCAAACAAGAATTGAAGAAGTCAAAGCTTTCTCATTTGTTTCTAAAATCGGGTCTTCATCCATCCATGGGAAACAATTTGCATATGTAAGCTAGCAAGAATTAAAAAAAATGCATAAAATAACTTTCATAACGAGATTAGGGGGTGTTTGGATTCGGGTTTTGATCTGATTATTTGTGGGTCAAATAATCACTTTAGATAACCAATTTCATACTAGCTGCAACAAACTGATTATCAAAAGGTAAAACTAAATTACCGAACTACCCCTTCTTTTAACCTAAATTGAGAGACTTTTCTTCATTTTTTCCTTATTTCCTTATTTCACAAGAATGCCGTTTTTATCATCTTGTACGTTAATTTATAAAAATAATGAGAATTTGCCAGAAACACCTAAACAACTACTAATTTCATTTTTACAACTTTAAACAACAAAAGCAAATCCAAAAACTAAATCTCACAGCCCATGTGAGTTGTTACAGCTGATTATCTGATTCTAATTATTCAAAATCACATAATCAATTTCAAAACGCGTATCCAAACACCCCTAGCCATAGGACAAGAGCCATTATAGTTAAAAAGCAAATACAACAATTCCAAACATTGAAATGAAGCAATGAAATGGAAGTTTGGAAAATATTTACATAAATAAACAGTTATTAATTTAAAAAACAAACAAATACACACTGAATAATACTTCTTAATATAAGTATACCTGAATATCACCACGCAACTTCCACATGCACGAAACATTTTTGGCCAAACATGTACCACTTTCTGTAATTTTTAATCCTTCCTACGAATTTAATATATATATATATATATAAATAAATTTTAGATATTAAGTTACATTCGACACTATTTTCAGTTAAGAATAAATTTTAATTTTTACCTCTAATATTGAAGCTCCCCATTTAAATGCACCTGCACTTATACATTCTTTCGATAATTCAAGAAGCCCACAACCAAGCCCATAATGTGCAGCTACATTTTCAGGTGATGTCTGTAAAGCTTGCTGAAACTGCTCAACTCCCTTAATTCATAAAGTTAGTTATGAATTAGATTTACTGTTTTTTTTTAAACTCCCCAATGAAATAAGTTAATATATAATTAAATACATATCAGAGAAAGTGAAAAGAAAACTACCATTAAAAGTAAAAAATTTAAAGGATAATATATGTGGAACTTTTTTCCATTAAAGCCACCAAAATATGTATTTGTTATTTTGAATTCATGTAACTTATAACAAATTTAATAACTAAAAATAATCATTTAAATGTGAAATTAACAATTTTAACCTACTTTTAAGTGCATCTTTATTTTGTTAAAGGTGATTAAGAAAGCTACTACTAATATTTTATATTTTAATTGTATTTTTTAGTTGTATTACTTTAACATGTAAAAGTTAGGTTCATCGATATATAAAATTAACTATAGAATTAAAGTTGGTTGAAAATGCAAATGGCCGAAAATTACCTTTCGATGTGAACCAAGCATCAAGAAAACATATCCACTCTCAACCAATGCAAATACTCGTGATTCTTCCAACTCAATAGCTCGACCATATGACTATTAAGAACACAAAATTAATGTGTTAAACATGATTAAAAATATGTATTATATTACAATAATAATCCACTTATTTTAATTATAGAGATAATGTATAAAAATCCACTTATTTTAATATGCATGTGGACAGCAATTGATTATAGAGATAATGTACCTTAATAGCTGCTGTAAACATGCTTAATCGCTGATAAGCAAGACCTAGGGCCTATAATGTAATATAAGAAAAGATGAGGGGGGTAATCTGAGTAACACCAATAGTTAGAGGGAACACAAATTTCTAATACCTCCCACAAATCAGCAGATGTAGGATATCCTCTAATTGCTTGCTGAAGATTCTGAACTGCTTCAGACCATTTCTTTTGATGGACCTGCATATACATATATACATATAATAATAATAATAATAATAATTAGTATGTAAGTATGTACGTTGAGAAGAAAATTAAGGAAAAAAACCTGTAGAAACCCTAGTCTGCGAAATGCCCAAAATGCCCTTGGTGATTTTCCTGAAGCTTCACGACAAACAGCAATCTCCAAGCTCTCTTTGCCTTCTTTATCCAACAAATCACACATCGATTCCTGCAAACCAAACACAATATTGAATTTTAAGCCAAAATCAGTAAGGCTTTGTTCATTTAGCACCTTTACTTTATGAAAAAAAAATTTGAAATAACAGAAATTCGAAAGAAAATAAAAAGAAATCAAGTGAAATGTTAAGAATAAAACTAACCCCAGATTCAGAATCTTGAGGATCAAGAATTAGAGCTCTTTGATAACACTTGAGAGCTCTCTGAGTATCAACTGAAACTTTGTTATAATAATGGCCCAAATACCTAAAAGCATTTGCATCTTGTGGATTAAGCTTTGCTGCAATCACAAAATGTTCAGCTGCTTTTTCCTTGGATTCTTCTGCAATCCTCTTCCACAAGAACAAACCCTAATTTCATTAAAAAAACATAATTATAAAAATAAATTAACAAATCGAGATATTATGTTAAAATCTGTGGTGGTTAAAGATTTTGTTACTAGATTGAAATGGGCAGATGGATCGTCTGGTTTGGTGGCTACAGCTTCTGTTAAATGCTTAAAAACAGAGTCTTCTTGACTGTCCTTTTCTTCTTCCTAACAAAAAAAGTTATGAATAAATATGTTCATCAGTTCAAAACCGAGCCAGAATTCACAAATGGTATTAATTAAAATAAAATAAAAAATTGTGGATAAATAAATAACCGGTTAGTTGTATAAAGTTCTGATAATTTGAAAGTGATGTTAGACATTTGCACTATGATAATAGACAATTAAGCACATGAAACGAATACAGTTATTATCAATTTATCATAATCCCGTCATAAAACACAAGTGATTAACATAAGCTTTCACAGGATGACTTGATGATCACAGGTCACAACTAACTGATCACTTGCTAATCAAAATACTAACATAATGCACTAAACCAACTGTCAATGGTTTACATTTTAAACATTTCTAATTACAATTACGGACACATACAGATAACACAGTTAAGTTAATTAGCATCAACAAAAACATTAGCTTACAATTACTAAGTACAATCGCAACAACTTTATTAGGGTTTCAAAGTTTACAGACCCCAATTCTCTCTCATTTCACTAAACTAGGATTTTTTTAACCTAATTCTCTTCCTCTGTAACTATACACAGTTTAATTTCTCCCAAGTAATAAAATATGCAACATTGAGTTGATAATGGTATCATATATATAAATTCGATAGTTCGAGACTTGCCATTGAGGATTTCGAGGATTTGCGCTAGTGAGCGAGCAGGCGAGACAATGAGTTGGAGATTTCGGGATGTCGGAGGTATGACCGGAGATGCAACGGTGGCGGACGGTGGCCGGCGATCGGAGGAGAAACGGAGAAACAGTTTCGAAGAGAAAAAGTGAGAGTGAGAAGGAGATCGTATGAATGTTTGACCGTTTGACTCCCTGCAAGTGAGAAGGAGTCTGGGTTTGAAGTTTGAACATGCTAATTAGTAATTACCCAAAATAATTTTAGAAAAAATTATATTATTTCTTATAAATTTTCTTAATTTAGTATTCTTAATTGAGATAGTAAATCATTAATTCTTTTTTTGATCTTATATTTTTTTATTTAAATATTTATATTTATTAAATAAGTAGACCATAATTATACATTAACATCATCGCTCGTTATTTTATCTTGATTAACTTTGTTTTAATTATACTTCCTCCGATTTAAAATAAATAAGTGATACACTTTCCATATTAGGGTGTATCAAAATAAGTGATACACTTTGAAAACTTACCTTATTTGGTAAAAAGTAGTGGGACTCATACCCACTAACTATCTACTTTAATAAAGTGAAATGACATCTTTACCTTTACTTTTACTTTTAAACATCATTAACCTCACTTTATTCAAAATTTATGGGACACATTCCCCACTAACCATCCAATTAATCTAATTTAATCATCATTATCATATTTTGCCTCAAAAACCGTGAAACCAACAATGTATCACTTATTTTAAATCGGAAGAAGTATTTCTTTTATATACAATTTATAGTATTCAAAATATTGTGTTTAATATTATACTACCTCCGTATCAAAATATATAATAAATCATAAATATATTAGAAAAGTTTAAAAAAAATATATCTATGTAATCTACACTAAAATGATAATTGTATTGGACTAGGACCGAGAAATGTTTAATCATTTGTGACATATTTGGGCCCAGTAATTTGAGTTGATAACACAGTCACAACAAATCCAATGGCATATTTTATCACCAAAATACAATTTAAATCATGTAATAAATCAAGCTTTTAATGCGGGCCAAGTGTAAAGCAATGAATATCTTTATAGAAGTTGAATATTGTATGTATGAATGGAAGGTTGTGCTAAAAATGAGCATAATTTAGATTATGGAGTTCTGTATCGGGCGAGAAATTGTTCGAATTGATGCTTACGATAAAAAGAACGCCATATGTAAACACCATAGATGGTTTACGAAGCTTTCAGACCCAAAAACGATGTATTTTATAAGTTATTTCCCTTTTAAGGTTTATTTTTCTGTTTTTTTACTTTATATTGTAGTTTTCTGCTCATTTGTCTTTTTAAGTTCATTCGATAATTTGAAGAATTCTACTATTTGTGTGAATCAACAAGTTCAATTTGTATTTATCTCAGGACAAAATTCTACTATTCTTTTTCTACTTTATATACTAAGTATCCGGACAGTAATAGGCTATTAGCACACATCATTTCTCCTAACTATTTATTTCCTAATTATCCATGCAATTTATCATATACAGTATGTTATAAAACTGTCACTCACTTTCAGCTTAATGAACGTTATAATAATATTTTACAAAAAGCACATCCAAGTGTATCTTTTTTTATTGTATTCAAAATATATACACTAGGGATGACTTTTTGACCGAAAAACAAACTAAAACTAGTTGAACCCGGTTTACGGTTTAGGGACCGGTTCTTGGTTCGGCTTTTGTCTTTTCCAGATTTTTACCTTTTCATTTCCGTTTCTTCAGTTACGATATAATCCGTCTCCGTAACTAAAGATATTCCTAGATTGTATGTCTTGTCACCTTTTATCCTAAAGTTATATTATAAAAGTAAAGAAATATAAATTGTTTACTTCAACCAAACCACAAAATTACCTACCTTCAAATTTTGGCCAATTATCAAAGGTGTGAAGTCATAGGTTCAATGAATACACATGGTTTACATGTTGATGTCACAATATAATGCCATAATATGTACAAGGTGGTGGTGATGCCACCCATTTACAAATTTATATTGCTTTCATTTGTGGCACTTTTAGTCTATCATTTTCACCTTTAGTATTTTAATACTTTTCAATTTGTGTATGTAATAATGAAGTTATGATGGCACATTAATTACATAGAATATCATTGTGATCATCTTACAAAAGATATATCATGATTCATGAGTGCTGACTAATAAAAGAAATGAGAGTTGTACAAATTTTAATCGTCTTATAATAATAATATTAAATTTTAAATAAATATTACAAAATAACAATATATGAATATAATATTTAATAGTAAAAAATTTAAAGTAATTTTTGGTATTTAGAAGCTTTTAAAATTTTATTTTGATAACTAAAACGTTATAAAAATCAAAAAGAGCTCAAATTGTTTCTTAACTACTATATATGGACGAAAAAACAATTCAACAGCAAAATATATAATTATTGTTATTATCACGAAACTTAAAAAGTTACCGAAATGTATCACCATCTAAAATATATATTTATTTATTGTATGGCATATACCCTTAAGTTAATACTCGTATAATTTTTTCGTCACAAACTCTATCTCAAAATATCCAAATAATTATCTTTCCTTCTGCATTAGTTATGAAGACAGTACTAAGTAATGATAATTTTGTCATTAAGCTTTTCTATCCTTAAGACTGGATTGGATATCGTTTATTCTAGTATTTTTCATGTTTAACAATTATTTATCAATATTTCTAAACACATCGTTCTATTAAACACATTGTAACAACTTGTAAAAATCTCAACTTTCGTGAAAATTATTACACAAATAAGTAATTTTAAATTTTAATCCATTCAACATTATTTATTCAATTTTATCAAATCTTCTTACGGAACAAAATAGAGACCCAAAAACCCAAACTTAAGAATATTATCCCATAAACAAGATTCCTAAACAGAATAATTGGTGATGAACTCTTTGATAATTTGCATCAAATCAATTGATGGTTTTGAATTTGGATCAATGGTGAAGAACCCATGTTGTTGACCTTCAAATTCTTCATATTTCACATCTTTTCCCCAATTCTTCAATCTATTTGCATAATCTTTGGCCCTATCCTTTAGTAGATCACAACCACCACAAACCACCAAAATTGGGTCCAACTCAACCGGTTCAAGATCCAAGCTAACCGGTCCAAACGGGTTCACGAGATGGTGGTCCATAGTGTCTCCTTTTGGAATCGATAACCTCCAAAACCTAACAAACATATGCAACACCATTGATCATATTAGACGTGACAACTGTCTTGATGAACAGGTTAGGTAACAAGTCAAAACATAACAAATCTTGTTGATATGCCAAAATATTTTCTTTTACATAAACTTCTTTAAAATAGTTATAAATGGATAGTGAGTTAATTATGAACAAAAACAATATTTTTATAACAATAATATGAATCTTGTGATAATGTATGTAAAGGTACTTAAGTATTCAACTTATTTCATTCAAAAGATTAATCTATTAAAACATTAATATAGGGCATCCAACTACATATCTCATTTCATATACAAATTTTGAAAAAAAAAACACGTTAAATGACAATAATAATCATAAGTTTTTTTATAAAAAAAATAAAATAATACCGAATTACATTTGATGAGATGCCGACAAATTATAGGTTAAACTTGTTATTTTTTTCAAAAACTTGAAGGCGTTCCTTACACCTAGAATGTTTTTTCGTTGAAATTGGTATAAACGAGACAAGATACACATTTCAGCGGATTTAAGATACGCTTAAAAGCGAGTGCCCTTAATGAATTTTTCCAATGGATGGCCAGAAATTTTTAAATAAAACGATTTAAAAGATTGTATAACAAACTTTGAAATTTCAACCCGACCAATTCCCTTTTACCTAATTTTATTGTTGACTTGTTTATAATATAAAAATCTAAATTTGAAAACATAAATAAATAAAACGGTTGATAGTGCCACAAACCTATCAATAAGCTCCCAATTCAAGAACGCATCTTTCGGACCATGAGCCTCGGATTGGGTCAACCGGGTCCCACCAAAAAATGGCGCCAACAAAACATACCCCCGAACCCTAACCGGACCCAACCTCATCGAACCAGCCCGTAACCGAACCGCTACATTATGAACAATATTCCCACCAGCCGAGTCACCGGATATGAACACATTGCTAAAATCCGCACACTCGAGCCACAAATCCGGCTCAACCGCCACAGCCTGCGACTCTAACCACTTAACCGAATTAAACCCATCCTCAATAGCAATGGGAAGCCGGTTCTCGGGGGCTAGCCGATAATCAGGACTCACAATAACGGCTTGTAGACCTAAAGCTAATTTGAAACAATAGTTTTGACAATTAGGCCATGTTCGTGAACCGATACAAAAACCGCCGCCATGAATGTAGTAAAAAATCGGCAACTTTTTGCCGGTGGTTGAAGCCGGTTTGTAAAGCCGGAGGTAAAGACCGTTGACTTGGTCAAACATGACGTCTTTCCATAAAACCGAGCCATCATCAACCACCGGCACTTTGAAGCTCGGTTCACTTGACCGCCATATTGAGCCGTCACTAAAAACTTTGAGTACACCTCTACAGTCATCAACTTCATATGGTGCTAAATTCGACATCTTATGATTTAAGTGATTATGAATTTGATTTTTTTTTAAACGATTATGAATTTGATTTAACTATTTAAGAAGCAATAGTGAAGGATGAACACAAGAAAAAATACAAATGAAGCGGCTGTTTTTGGTTTCTTGTGAAAAAAAAAATAATATATAAAATAAAATAGGAAAATGATAATGACAGCCCTAAGGGTTGTCAATAAAATCCCATGACACGCATTAAAAACTTGTATAATAATAAATAAATGCCCCTGCATTTTAGGAATAAACCAACATCAATAAAGTACAAACATATTATGCACGTAACTACCTCTTAATGACAGCACTTAGGGCTGTAATTAACAAAACCCAATAAAATAATAAAATACTATTAATTAGTGCAAAGCATACCAAACTTTCTTGGTTGGTCAAGAGTCAAGACTCAACAAACTATCTTCCGTTTACTGTACCATTTATAATTTAAAGCATGCGAGTTTAAAACACATTTTTTTTCTTTCTTTTCTAAAAAACTTAAAACTTGTGTTACATGTTGCTATAATAACTACTTCCTCTATTAAAACTTTTCCTGAATAAAGTTCATACTACTTCAATTGGATAGCATCTAATTAATGAAATAATATTCCTTGTATAAAAATAAGTATATAAGCCCACGACTAACGCTCTAACAAATAAAAAAGTTGTATAAAAATCTAATATAGCTCAGTTCGATTCAATTTGACAATTCTAACCAATTCTCAATCTAATTTGCACAAACCTATTTTTATACAATTTGAATTGATCAAAAACAATTTTTGTTCTTTCTTATCAAAACAATATAAAAATGTTATGCGTTAAAAGTCATTACAATAACTATATTATCAAGAAAATGACCTTAACCTAGAATAGAGCAATTTAAAAACTTGAATGTTTTAGAAGACGTAGGTGATGTTTGGTAAGCCTCTTACTGATTCAGTTAAGAGGTCAGCCTCTTAATCGGACACACTCAGAGCGTTTGGTAAGACCTCTTAATCATCATCTGAATAAAAAATTCAATATGTTCTGCCTCTTAACCGGACAGATGTCAGGGGAAGTTTGAATCATTCAGACCTCTGCATCATTCAGATAATAACCATTCAGATGCTACCAAACAGCACCGTGATCTTGTTTGACTTTTGAGTTTTGACCCATTTAACCCGTTTCATTATATAACTTAACTTATCATATATAAAACACAACCCGATAACCGACCCGACCCATTCATAACAAGTCAAAAACCCCACCCGTACTAAAAACCCGAAAATAATATAACAGTCGATTAAACGAAGAACATGATAAGATTACATACATCCTTTTTCATTTGCCAAAACAATATACATAAACAAGACATAAACTATCACCTATTATAAACTTACATATATATATTTAAAGAAACCGCTACACTCGTAACAAGTCAACCACGGTCAATAACATCAGTACATCACCCGCCCGTTTGATCTCTCAAGTCTCCATTCGGTTTCGAAAAAAAACTTAAACAATGTTACACCGGTCAAATGGTCAACGACACCGTTTTGCTTATTCACCTTCTCAAAAGTTAAATTAACATTTTTTTTCTTCTACTTTTTATTATTATTATTTTTTTTTTCGTCTACATCGACCCGAAATTCAAATTCTCCCATTTAAACGGTGCAACGAGCCCAATATCGGGGGCCCCACGAAGGAAAAGACACACACACACACACACAGCAGCTATAGCAAGCATTGAGTGTATATACGGGCGGTGAAGTAGCCCTTGTGACCCCGGGATTCTTCGGGGGTGTTTGGTTACGAGGATAGCACATTTTGAGCAGGATTTTAGGGTTGTTTGGTCTCGGATTCTGAAACTGAGTTCGTGTTGGTTTTCGGTTAGGGTTTGGAGCTCGATTTCGGTTGGGATTCGTACGGAAACTTGGCCCGCGATTCGGTTGGTTAGTTTTTGGGCTACTAATATGTTGTAGGAGTTGTTGTTTCTCATTGATGCGTATGTGAATGGAGATAGCCCGTTTGCGTCTAGTGAAGAATTCCAGCTCAGCAGCCCGATCTGTACCCAAAAAGTCAACGGGTCAACAGGTGGCAAAATGAACGGGTCAAGGGTTGACCCAAAACACTTTTTTTTTAAAGTAGGAGGATTTCTTTGATATCCTTCTAAAATTCGTAAATTATTTTTATATCCTTTCAAAAATAAAAAATTATCTCTATATCCTTCTAAACTTTTTAATTACCTCTACATGCTTCCAAACTTTTAAAACTCTTGTTTATGTCAAAAAAGATATCTTGATATTTATTAAATAATTATAATATCAATAATCATTATCATTATAATCAAATTTATTTATTTAAAAAAATTACTGTATTACTTGTATTCTATCCAAACCTAAATTAAAGGTCTACCTACGAACGTAAATAAAATCACAGTGACTAAACATTAAAATATGAAATCAAAATCTTGAAAACCACAAAACCATATTTATATGATCAAACTATATATGATATTGTAATTTTTTAAATAAGTGAATTCGATAATAATGATTATCGATATTATGATTATTTAATAAATATCAAAATATATATTTTTGGACTGAGAGTTTTAAATATTTGGAAGAATATGAAGGAAATAAAAAATTCAGAAGGATAGTAAGATAATTTTTTATTTTTATAAAAAATAATTTCTAAATTTTTTGAAAGATATAAAAGAAACTTCCCCTTTTTTAAATAATACGGCATAGTTCTTAAAAAAGGATTTATTTTTTATTTTTTTTAAAAAAAAAAACGTACCTCCTGTGGGTCATTTGTCAAAGCATCAACCAAATCATCTGAATCAGACCCACAAGCCGCCAAATGCAACGGTGTAATGCCACCTGGTCCCGCAAGATTTGGCGGGAAAACATATTTTCTAGAACCGTTTTGTGTATCAACAACCGAATAATGCACAAGCAAATCAACCATATTTTTGCACCTTCTTTTAACCGCCCTGTTTAAAAGATTAATCCCAGATAACATCTCAACTGCCAGCTCATCACTGGTAGTAAAAGTAAAACCCGAGGTTTTTTGAAGTAAAATTTGTAAGAGTGTTTTTGTTAAGGCGCAAAAATCTCGTTCTACCGAGAAAACGAGAAGAAATTTGAATCTTGTAAGGGTATAATGGGAATTATTTTTGGATTCTTTTTTCTGGAATAACCAACCGAGCTCGTTTAGGAAGTGTAGGGTTTCTTTTGTTGACTTTGGTTGACTGTTTAAAACTTGGATGAATTCGGTTTCTAGAAGGTTCAGTTCTTGACAGAGTGTAGCATCAGCTATAATTATGGGAAAGCTGGTACCTCGTAACCCGTTTTCGATCTGTTCATAAAAATAAAAAAATTCAATCTTTTTAAAAAAATAAAAATTATAAAATAAAAGATAAGACGTAAAGTATTCAACTTTTTTCATTAAGACAACACATTAAGCAGCTTTCAAGTTTCAACCCGTTTGCCCATTTTTACCCGTTCTTTTTTTAGCCGACTTATTTTTATCTGGCCCGTTTCAGATTTATAAACAACCCAACTGCCACCTCAATTTAAATAAATAAAAAATAAATAAATACCTCGATGAAACATCGACCAAGTGCCTTAGGTACACAAACTTTAAAACCGCAAGTGCTTATTTCATCATAAGTAGATTCTTGATTTCCCGATTCTGTTACTTCCTCCAATGTACATCCATCAGCATGTGTGCAATAAACCCTAAAATAAAAACATAAAAAATCCATTTTTATTTTAAAAATTCCACCTTTTTGCGAAAAAATATATTATTATAATTATTGGGAAAATTATAAAAATATAAAAAATACATACTTGGTGCCTGGTGTCCTTAGATTTCGGCCTCTTAAAAGAAGAGAAGTTTCTTTTCCAGCCACAACAGCCAACGGGGAGACAGATATTAATTGTGGGGAACTCCATGATTTTAAAGATTTACATAAATATATTTTCCCTGAAATTTCATAAAATGTAAAAAAAAAGTGTCAAACGATTGTATTAAATATTTATAAATAAAATATTATATAATATTTCAAGTCAGTAACAGGACTCACCATTCTTATGCGATGCTATTTGCTTTTCGGTATGTGCTAAGAACCTTCCGGAAGCCCAAAAGTCGGTTCCAGAATCTTGCAAAAGAGAATTGATATACTGAACAAAGTTTTCTTCGAGCTGAAAAAAAGACAAACACACTTTATCAAATTTTACTCTTTTTTAATTAATTAATTTATTATTAATTATTATTTTAATTTATTTCTTAAATGTAATAATTACTTACTTGATCCCAAGATGATGATGACATGGATAAATAAATTGACAGAACTACACAACCAGGTCTTATGTATCCTTCCATTTCTGATGGACTTTGAGAAAGCCAATTAAACACCTGAAAGAAAAAAATAATATATAAATCAAAGTTAGAAGTGGGAATTTCGATCCGTTTACTTATGAATGGGTCGACCCGTTTAAATAAATAATAAAATAGCCAAAAAAAACGAGCCAAACAGGTTGAAAGTCACTCAAAGTGTTTTTATGCATAAATGATAAAACCTCCTACACCATTTTAATTCTAGAGACCACAATATATATTTAAAATAATATGTTTTTATAAACATGATTGACAGACTAACTATAATTATAACAAAAAAAATTTGAAACTTTTTTTTGCCTCAACAGATCCACTTTTGGCCCGTTACCCAACCCGGAAAATTTCAACCCATACTATAAATTAC